>OY977938.1:30895314-31307814 GCA_963854355.1 Epinotia brunnichana | reverse complement strand
ACGCCCGACGCCGATCCCGAGCTCACGCCCCACGTCGCCTGGGAGTTCAAGGTAGCAATCTATAAAATAATCACCTAACTGACATAAGTATGCCGATTTTCAGCTCTATCGGATACCAGCACGTGGCTGAAAAAGGGTTTCCAACTTATATTCATCTATTGTATTCATCATCATCATTTCAGCCGAAAGTCGTCCACTGATAGACATAGGGCTCTCTCAAAGAGTGCAACAATGACCGGTCCTTCGCCACCCGCATCCAGCGGACTGTCGGGACCTTTACCAGGTAATCAGTCGAAATTGTGTGTCCATCTATCGTATTGCTTTAGTGTTATTCTGTGTTCTGATAACTTTGCCTTTGACACTGCCTTGGCATAAATGTCCCAAAACTGTAATGACAAATATAAATTGCCAACATTTACTCTTTTCTTGGGTCTTATTAAATTGTCGCCTAAAAACAATTTTTTTTTTTGAACTTAGCTCAGAAAAGTCAGAAAAGCTGTCCGTTACTGTCCGAAAAATAGACATTTTTATTAAAACTCACTTTTTTCCAGGGCCAAACCATCGATTTCGACAGCCAGCCGCGCTTCAAGATGACCAACGACTACTCCCTGCTGATATCCGACACCATCGAGCTGGACTCGGGGCCCTACATGTGCATCGTCAAGACCCCCATCGACGAGGCCCGCGCGCAGGCCACTCTCATTGTGCAAGGTGAGGCTTCCGTTACTAGCTATACAGTAAAACAATTATAGGGTCGAAAAGATAGTAAGCAATCAAGATGTTTGTATACTGAAATAAAGATCGCATCTCCCCTTCGTACAATCAACAGAAAATTGAGTCGTCACCTTCTTTTTGCAGATAAACCCAATCCCCCCGTACTAGAAGGCATCGAGTGCGAAGAGAGATCCGCCAATCTCAAGTGGAGGCCGACGGGCGACAACCGCGCGCCGATCCTGCGCTTCTCCATCCAGTACAACACCACGTTCACGCCTGACACCTGGGGCGAGGCCAACGACAACGTGGCCGCCATCGAGTCCAAGTACACCGTGGGCCTCAGCCCCTGGGCCAACTATACGTTCCGCGTCATCGCGCACAACAAGATCGGGCCCTCGACGCCCTCCGGCCACTCCGACGTGTGCACCACGCAGCCCGACGTGCCCTACAAGAACCCTGAGAAGGTGGAGGGCCGCGGCCGGGCGCCCAACAATATGGTCATATTTTGGTCGGTGAGTGTGACCGTTCTTTCGGCGATACCGTTAACTAGACTCTTTAACTGAAGCGGACAACAATCGTCCTTGATGAATGTTTACTTATTTGTACACCTACTTCTACTAACACTCTGCTTGAGCAATCGCTAATATGAACATTATCCGTTTATAGAAAATGCCCCAGATCGAGCACAATGGCCCAGGCTTCTACTACCAGGTGTCGTACAGGCGCAACATCACCGGCGAACCATGGACCGACCAGACCGTGCAGGACTGGCGCCAGAGCGAGCTGCTCGTGCCCAACACTCCAACCTTCGTGCCATACAAGATCAAGGTATACTAGAGTACTTCATTGCAACTCTAAAAACTCCTGATGGGAAAGGTCTGAGAACATCATCTTGGATTCCAAGCACGTGGCACAACAACATACACAATGAATCCTTATTAATTTGATATTCCGTAGGTGGTCGCGTGGAACTCCAAGGGAGCGTCGAACGTGGCACCCGTGGAGGTGATCGGTTGGTCGGGCGAGGACAAGCCGCAGCTGGCGCCCACCAACTTCACCCTCGTCGAGGTCATCTCGGGCAACGAGGCGCTGCTCAGCTGGAACCCCGTGCCGCCCGAGTCCGTGCGCGGACACTTCAACGGGTACCGCATCCAGACCTGGACCGACGGCGAGGAGGACCAGGTCCGCGAGGTCAAGGCCAAGTCGGACGCGACCAAGGTCATGGTCAACATCCTGAAGCCGCACAAGAAGAACAACGTCCGGATAATGGTGTACAACGGGTTCGACAACGGCCCGCCCAGCGACACGCTCAGCTTCACCACGCCCGAGGGCAAGCCGGGCCCCGTCCGCACCTTCGGCGCCTACCCCATCGGCTCCTCCGCCATGCTGCTCACCTGGGACAAGCCCATGGAGGAGAACGGCGTGCTCACCGGATACAAGGTGTACTACGGCAAGACGGTCGGCACGCAGGTGGAGCCCATGGTCGAGCGCAAGAAGGTCATCGACCCCAAGTTCGAGCGCGCCAAGCTGGCCGGCCTGCAGCCCGACACCAAGTACAGGATCGAGCTGCGCGCGCTCACCAAGGCCGGCGAGGGCAAGGGCTTCTTCGTGGAGCAGGCCACGCGCTCGGACCGCATGGCCGTGCCCGACGTGCCGCTGTTCGAGGCGCGCGCCGTGCCCGTGCCCGTCGACAAGAACAACAAGCACGTGCCCGTCGCCGCGCACGTGCTCGTGCGCTGGCTGCCCGCGGTCGACGGACACCCCGGCACGCACTTCCAGGTACATACCACTACCATACAATACAATACAATACACTATCTATCCAAATATCGTAAACCTTCCATGATGCGTTCAAGAACCGCACATTATGACCACTATAAAAATATACTGTTATGTTAGAACAAATTTCTTATCTATAATAGTACATTACTTACCTAGGGCGGTTAAACAAAGAATGTCTCAGATCGCAAGGATTTGACTTATAAATATGCGCTCTGAGGCTTTCTTTATTACCGCCCGTGGTGAGTACAAAATGTTACGTCTATCTGGCCAGGAAGTGGGGTTTTCCGCACGCATAGCGTGCGGTAATTCCTACTTTATGGTCAGGTATGACGTAAAAATATTATTATTGCTAAATAATTCATTTCGAACATCTTTGAAAAACAAAGAAATTTGATTTGACCTCTATTCTAATATCAGTCGAGATGACTTTTAGTTTGAAATGAATTGTCAATTTGCATACAAACTTGACAAATGTTTCACGGAAGTAAGATCAAAGAGAATATTGAATACATAATATATATATATATATATATATATATTTTTTTTTAATTCTTACATAAATTGACCTAGTCCCAAACTAAGCAAAGCTTGTATTATGGGTACCAGACGACGATATACATACTTATATAGAGAAATAAATACTTAAATACATAGAAAACATCCATGACTCGAGAACAAATATTCGTGCTTATCACACAAATAAATGCCCTTATCGGGATTCGAACCCAGATAATAAGATAGCTGCCAGAAAACAACACCGCGATGCCGGTCATAATATGCGGCTCCTGAATGCATCATAGAGGCTTATGATATGTGGATAGATAAAGTAGTGTATGTAACTGTACATAATTGGGCATTAAAACACACGTGTGATATTATTATTATATAACCCCTCACTCGTGTTTAATGCCTAATTATGTACAGTCACATAAACTATTATATTTACATTTTTTATTTTGTATTCACTACGCTCTCAATCGATGCTACGACTGGTTTTTTCGTTTCAGGCGTCGTACAGACTTGCGGGACGGCCGGAGTGGGCGCTGTGGCAGATGGAGACGGACGACGACTACGTCATCATCACGGGCCTGGAGCCCAACAAAATGTACGAGGTCAAGGTCACCGCCTACGACGGCGACTACTTCAGCGACAGCGAGGTTAAGGTGGTCGACACGGCTAACGGTCAGTTATGTTTTACTCATCATCACGGGCCTGGAGCCCAACAAAATGTACGAGGTCAAGGTCACCGCCTACGACGGCGACTACTTCAGCGACAGCGAGGTTAAGGTGGTCGACACGGCTAACGGTCAGTTATGTTTTACTCATCATCACGGGCCTGGAGCCCAACAAAATGTACGAGGTCAAGGTCACCGCCTACGACGGCGACTACTTCAGCGACAGCGAGGTTAAGGTGGTCGACACGGCTAACGGTCAGTTATGTTTTACTCATCATCACGGGCCTGGAGCCCAACAAAATGTACGAGGTCAAGGTCACCGCCTACGACGGCGACTACTTCAGCGACAGCGAGGTTAAGGTGGTCGACACGGCTAACGGTCAGTTATGTTTTACTCATCATCACGGGCCTGGAGCCCAACAAGATGTACGAGGTCAAGGTCACCGCCTACGACGGCGACTACTTCAGCGACAGCGAGGTTAAGGTGGTCGACACGGCTAACGGTCAGTTATGTTTTACTCATCATCACGGGCCTGGAGCCCAACAAGATGTACGAGGTCAAGGTCACCGCCTAAGACGGCGACTACTTCAGCGACAGCGAGGTTAAGGTGGTCGACACGGCTAACGGTCAGTTATGTTTTACTCATCATCACGGGCCTGGAGCCCAACAAGATGTACGAGGTCAAGGTCACCGCCTACGACGGCGACTACTTCAGCGACAGCGAGGTTAAGGTGGTCGACACGGCTAACGGTCAGTTATGTTTCCCTTCTATTCTCTATATCAAACGATTCAAGCAGCGCTTTGTGGATACAGAAAAGAGCAATTTTTTTAAGTGGCTATGTAGCCCTATGCGGGAGCGGCATTGTCTTCCACAAAGGTGGCAGGAGAACTGTGCATTAGGTAATGGCGGGGTGTTCAATTGTCTTCTTCTTCTACCTTCGAGAAGGTCAAACTATGCCCCATCATGTTTTACTATAGTGACATATTTTACTGTACTGGGGTCCTGTGAGCAGCTGAAGAAGAGACATTCGCAGGGTTAACTAAACTGTCTAAACGCAACAGGTGTGCAGCAGTGGCCTTTTCGAGGCAGAATACAAATGTGTTCACTCAGCAAGGCGTGCCCACACTCTTTGTCCTTCAGTCCATACCAAATACTAATTTAACAACATAGTTACGAAGAGTTGTGTTATAATGTTCGATATGTGTGTCCTGTGTGTTAGTGAATAAATGTATCTTTCTTTCTTCGTTTCTTTCTTTCTATCGTAAATGCAGATCTTGTCGCTTGCGCCGGCTTAAGAAAAGTGCTAATATGACTAGAACTCATCTTTATTTTTGTAAAGATCGTCGCGCCTTCTTTTCTTTTTCCCATCACTAGAATGCTGATGAGTAAGCTCAAACGGGCGACTGTCGCTAGATAGATCACCTATCCAAATGACCTGAATCGCGTTTCTCTTCTCATTCGTTCCCCCATTGCTGAGGATCGTGATTCCTAATGCGATTCATGGTCTGCCTCCAACTAATCTGGTCCATCGCCTGATGAAGGGCGGTGCTGAAAGGAAGCTCCAGCTGTTCGAAGATCTGGCCCGACCATCTCTTAGGACTTCGCCCTTTAGATGTTTTGCCCTCGACCTTTCCCGTCACTATCAGTTTTTCTAGATTATTGGCCCCTCTCCGTGCAATAGGGCCAAAGTAGGTAACAACACGGTGTAGACAGATGGAAGACACGTTGGGTGTTCTCTATTTTGGGTTGTTTGAGGACCGATGCGTTTCTGCGGTGGGCAGTCCAAGGAATCCTTAGCATGCGGCGCCAGTACCACGTTTCGAAGGCGTCAATCCTCTGCATTTCAGCGGCTTTGAGCGTCCAGGTCTCAGCCCCATAGAGAAATATGGAGAAGATGAGTGCGCGGACGAGGTGTATCATAGTCTGGTTTGAAATGTTCTTTTCATCACGCTAGCTCGTAAAGGGTGTATTATAGGCAGGTGTATAAAGCAGCTACAACCGATTTACCTCCCGCGGGAGTTATGAGCTTGTGTGTGATCTGATTGGTTAAAGCAAATCTAGGTGGCCGCGCGCTACAAGAATTCTGTCTGTGATTGGTTGAAATAAAAATCTAGTAGGCCATGCGCTCAAGAATCTTATGAGTGATCTGATTGGTTAAAGCAAATCTAGATGGCCGCGCGCTATAAGAATTCTGCTCTGTGATTGGTTGAAATAAAAATCTAGTAGGCCATGCGCTGCAAGAATACTGTTCTGTGATTGGTTGAAATATTGAAGCTGCGCGCTCCACTCGCACTCATCTGAAGTTGTCAATTTTGTAATTTTTTGATTGGTGGGCTTGTATTAAACATAGATTTCTCTGTCTTTTGTAGTTATTTATTTCCTCGCAAATGTGATGAAAAGCATTGTGTATAACACGGGCGGAAGAATATTGCAAACTCGAGTCATCAAAAGATTCTGATAGACTCTCGTTTGCAATATTCCTCTTACGCCCCTCGTTAAACAATGTACTATTTCACGCCACTGTTCGAAAATGTAGCAATAGATGGTCTAAAACCAAGCTGGAAAGTAGGCAATAGCTGTAGCACCTCAATGTTTCATTGTAGTAGTGGTTGTTCACTTGTTCAGGTGCTACTACAATGTTTCATTGTAGTAGTGGTTGGCCAGTTTGAACAGCGCTTCGACCAATCACAGGGCGTCGAGCGGGAGAGCGGCGCCGGCGGACGCTGTCGCCGTTTGAAAGCTGTGTTTTTTTTATCTCTTATTTATTTAAGGGTTTTCTTTAAACTGTCGATGACAGTTCCAGTGAGCTAAATGAGTGACGTAACAAGCCAGTTAAAGTGGTGCTATTTGTTTTCTAGACGGTCCGACAATAATGCCGGACGACAAGATGGCGACGGCGGGTTGGTTCATCGGCGTGATGCTGGCGCTGGCGTTCCTGCTGCTCGTGCTGGTGCTGGTGTGCGTGGCGCGCCGCAACCGCGGCGGCAAGTACGACGTGCACGACCGCGAGCTGGCCGCCGGCCGCCGCGACCGCCAGGACACCGGCTTCCACGAGTACACGCACCCGTACGTACCTACCGACCATCGGCGTGATGCTGGCGCTGGCGTTCCTGCTGCTCGTGCTGGTGCTGGTGTGCGTGGCGCGCCGCAACCGCGGCGGCAAGTACGACGTGCACGACCGCGAGCTGGCCGCCGGCCGCCGCGACCGCCAGGACACCGGCTTCCACGAGTACACGCACCCGTACGTACCTACCGACCATCGGCGTGATGCTGGCGCTGGCGTTCCTGCTGCTCGTGCTGGTGCTGGTGTGCGTGGCGCGCCGCAACCGCGGCGGCAAGTACGACGTGCACGACCGCGAGCTGGCCGCCGGCCGCCGCGACCGCCAGGACACCGGCTTCCACGAGTACACGCACCCGTACGTACCTACCGACCATCGGCGTGATGCTGGCGCTGGCGTTCCTGCTGCTCGTGCTGGTGCTGGTGTGCGTGGCGCGCCGCAACCGCGGCGGCAAGTACGACGTGCACGACCGCGAGCTGGCCGCCGGCCGCCGCGACCGCCAGGACACCGGCTTCCACGAGTACACGCACCCGTACGTACCTACCGACCATCGGCGTGATGCTGGCGCTGGCGTTCCTGCTGCTCGTGCTGGTGCTGGTGTGCGTGGCGCGCCGCAACCGCGGCGGCAAGTACGACGTGCACGACCGCGAGCTGGCCGCCGGCCGCCGCGACCGCCAGGACACCGGCTTCCACGAGTACACACACCCGTACGTACCTACCGACCATCGGCGTGATGCTGGCGCTGGCGTTCCTGCTGCTCGTGCTGGTGCTGGTGTGCGTGGCGCGCCGCAACCGCGGCGGCAAGTACGACGTGCACGACCGCGAGCTGGCCGCCGGCCGCCGCGACCGCCAGGACACCGGCTTCCACGAGTACACGCACCCGTACGTACCTACCGACCATCGGCGTGATGCTGGCGCTGGCGTTCCTGCTGCTCGTGCTGGTGCTGGTGTGCGTGGCGCGCCGCAACCGCGGCGGCAAGTACGACGTGCACGACCGCGAGCTGGCCGCCGGCCGCCGCGACCGCCAGGACACCGGCTTCCACGAGTACACGCACCCGTACGTACCTACCGACCATCGGCGTGATGCTGGCGCTGGCGTTCCTGCTGCTCGTGCTGGTGCTGGTGTGCGTGGCGCGCCGCAACCGCGGCGGCAAGTACGACGTGCACGACCGCGAGCTGGCCGCCGGCCGCCGCGACCGCCAGGACACCGGCTTCCACGAGTACACGCACCCGTACGTACCTACCGACCATCGGCGTGATGCTGGCGCTGGCGTTCCTGCTGCTCGTGCTGGTGCTGGTGTGCGTGGCGCGCCGCAACCGCGGCGGCAAGTACGACGTGCACGACCGCGAGCTGGCCGCCGGCCGCCGCGACCGCCAGGACACCGGCTTCCACGAGTACACGCACCCGTACGTACCTACCGACCATCGGCGTGATGCTGGCGCTGGCGTTCCTGCTGCTCGTGCTGGTGCTGGTGTGCGTGGCGCGCCGCAACCGCGGCGGCAAGTACGACGTGCACGACCGCGAGCTGGCCGCCGGCCGCCGCGACCGCCAGGACACCGGCTTCCACGAGTACACGCACCCGTACGTACCTACCGACCATCGGCGTGATGCTGGCGCTGGCGTTCCTGCTGCTCGTGCTGGTGCTGGTGTGCGTGGCGCGCCGCAACCGCGGCGGCAAGTACGACGTGCACGACCGCGAGCTGGCCGCCGGCCGCCGCGACCGCCAGGACACCGGCTTCCACGAGTACACGCACCCGTACGTACCTACCGACCATCGGCGTGATGCTGGCGCTGGCGTTCCTGCTGCTCGTGCTGGTGCTGGTGTGCGTGGCGCGCCGCAACCGCGGCGGCAAGTACGACGTGCACGACCGCGAGCTGGCCGCCGGCCGCCGCGACCGCCAGGACACCGGCTTCCACGAGTACACGCACCCGTACGTACCTACCGACCATCGGCGTGATGCTGGCGCTGGCGTTCCTGCTGCTCGTGCTGGTGCTGGTGTGCGTGGCGCGCCGCAACCGCGGCGGCAAGTACGACGTGCACGACCGCGAGCTGGCCGCCGGCCGCCGCGACCGCCAGGACACCGGCTTCCACGAGTACACGCACCCGTACGTACCTACCGACCATCGGCGTGATGCTGGCGCTGGCGTTCCTGCTGCTCGTGCTGGTGCTGGTGTGCGTGGCGCGCCGCAACCGCGGCGGCAAGTACGACGTGCACGACCGCGAGCTGGCCGCCGGCCGCCGCGACCGCCAGGACACCGGCTTCCACGAGTACACACACCCGTACGTACCTACCGACCATCGGCGTGATGCTGGCGCTGGCGTTCCTGCTGCTCGTGCTGGTGCTGGTGTGCGTGGCGCGCCGCAACCGCGGCGGCAAGTACGACGTGCACGACCGCGAGCTGGCCGCCGGCCGCCGCGACCGCCAGGACACCGGCTTCCACGAGTACACACACCCGTACGTAGTCCTTTGTTTTTTGTTGACGCAGAGGGATGGCCTTTACGCATGGCGCCGGGAGAAGGATCGCCAGCATTCTAGGACGATGCCCTCCGACTAGGGACTGATTTCGGTTACGGTTATACCGGTATGAAACCGGTATTCCATTACGGTACCGTTATGTCGTAAAGTTTATGCGCGCCGCGCGAACCGTAACCGTTTTAAAATAACGGTTAGCGGTATCAGTTTTAAATGATACCGTAACCTTTATAATACCGGTATTAAATAAGGTTATCGAGAAAAGTAAGCGAGCTGGCACTCTACAGAGGAAGCATTGGCTACTAAACATTAAAAGACAAAAAGACAAAACGGCACTGGTGCCTTTGCCGGCGGTTTGGCAATAACGCCAGGCCAAAGTAGATATATCGGTACCTTTAAAAAGCGGTTACGGTACCGGAAAAAATCAAGGTACCTTTATATTTCGATAGCGAAATATAAAGGTTCCGCTACCGAAACCGCTATTTGACAACCGATATGACAGCATACCGTTAAAATAGAATACCGGTATTTTTCGGTTATGCAGTCCCTGCCTCCGACTGCCGTGGGGACACCCTCGCACCAAAAAGAAAGGAAGGGTTGGTATCGCTTCAACCCAGGGACTGCATAACCGAAAAATACCGGTATCGTATTTTAACGGTATGACGTCATATCGGTTATTTATATACTGTTTTTCCGGGTCTAACGCGATATTTATACCACCACCATGATCGGTGCAACCCGTGTCGAAACGTCAGAAATAAAGGTAAATAAATATCGCGTTAGACCCGGAAAAAACAGTATTTAAATATGTGTACAAAGCGCGAGAGTTTAAAGTGTGATGTCATATCGGTTGTCAAATAGCGGTTTTCTCGATAACCTTTATAATACCGGTATTATAAAGGTTACGGTATCGTTTAAAACTGGTACCGCTAACCGTTATTTCAAAACGGTTACGGTACCGTTATGTTTGCGCGGCGCGCATAACCTTTACGACATAACGGTACCGTAATGTAATACCGGTTTCATACCGGTATAACCGTAACCGAAATCAGTCCCTGCTTCAACCCTTCCCCATGAACCCTACCTAAATCAGTTCCATAATTTGGGCCAATAAACAATTTTTGGTTGCGTGTTGCCATGGTTACGTCTGCTGGAAGATTATTTAACAAAATCTACCTATCACATAACACGTAAAACGTTTCTTCTATTTCACTACTATCGATATCGATAAAAAAATGTTTCAAACCCTAGCTAGATTGCGACAGTCCTATGTAGGGCTTAACAAACTAAACACGTGTTATGTTACTTTTTATAGTGGAGCATCTCCTAACCTTTGACCTTATTATTTGCAGACTGGACAACAAGTCGCGGCATTCTATGAGCAGCGGCGCCAAGCCCGGCCCGGAGAGCGACACCGACTCCATGGCTGAATATGGCGAAGGAGAAACTGGTAAGTGAAGTGCTTTCCCGCTGTTTTCTTGCCCGCGAGTTTCTTCATTCTTTATTTCACAAACGCGATTGGTGACAAATGAGTTATTATTTATTAGTTAAACGAAAAATAAATCATCACCGTCTTAACTCCAGGACAGGACTCGAACATGTGCCCTCTGTATAATATAAAATGTTTATTGGCCAAAAAAAGTAACACAAAATGCTTATCACGACCCTGCGTCCTGGCCCCGTAGCATGGATTTATCACGCGATAAGTGACAGGATAGAGCATCCGTCCCTGGCTGACACCGTTCGATAGAACGAGACGACGCGCTTATCCTATCACTTATCGCGTGATAACGCCATCCATGCTACGGGGCCTGAGCTAGGAAACCCAGTGTTACTTTGTTTCGTATCAAAGTTTTTTACACAAGTATATTATAAAGTTGTACAGAGCATCAGTATCTTAAATTACTAGACCCCGTTATCGGAGGTGCAAAATGGTAGCTGTCAAGTTATAGGGATGGGTAAAAATTATTTTGAAATACTAGCTATATGTCGATAATTATAGCTATATGTCGATAATTTTCCTTTACCCTAATGAGAGTCTATGACTTTAATTAAACGTGTTTATTTTATAAAACAGGGCTCGATAATTACAAAATTGTCTGTTCAATATTTTTAATTTTTATGCTATGCTATAAATAAAAATCTTCAATCTTTCATCATTACTAACAAATTATCGTTATTTTCATAGTATGAACCATTCATAAATTAATTAAAATTTAAATAATTAATAAATCTCTTTTATTTTCACCAAAAGGGCTATCGTATTCTTAATGAACAATCAGTTTTTAGGGTTCCGTAGCCAAATGGCAAAAAACGGAACCCTTATAGATTCGTCATGTCCGTCCGTCTGTCTGTCTGTCTGTAAGTAAGTAGATGTATTCTGTGAACCGCATTAAGATTTATAGATTCGTCATGTCTGTCTGTCCGTCCGTATGTCACAGCCACTTTTTTCCGAAACTATAAGAGCTATACTGTTGAAACTTGGTAAGTAGATGTATTCTGTGAACCGTATTAAGATTTTCACACAAAAATCGAAAAAAAAACATTAAGTTTTAGGGGTCCCCATACTCAGAACTGAAACTCAAAAAAATTTTTTTCATCAAACCCATACGTCCGACTCGCACTTGGCCGCTTTTTTAGATTCTCTACAGTAATCTAGTGCAGCCACGATGAATATATTCAACAATAAATCCAGTATCTCTATAAACCCTCTATCGAAAAGGTTTATCTCAAGACACTCAAGAGCGTTCATGCACTGCACTGCCCTGCAACTCGAAACATTAGAAAAGTAGTACATTTGTTGTACTGATAATGGTTTATATTTCTGATGACAATGATTATCATGGATCCCAAAAAAAACATGTTAAATTGTAGTCTAAAAAGCGGCCAAGTGCGAGTCGGACTCGCACATGAATGGTTCCGTTAAATAAATTGCGGTTTACGATTTATGACGTATTAAAAAAAAACGACTTACTAGATCTCGTCCAAACCAATTTTCGGTGGAAGTTTGCATGGTAATATACATCATATTATTTTTTTATTTTTTCATACTCTTATTATAGAAGTTACAGGGGGGGGGGGGACATTTTACCACTTTGGAAGTGTCTCTCGCGCAAACTGTTCAGTTTAGAAAAAAATGATATTAGAAACCTCAATATCATTTTTGAAGACCTATCCAAAGATACCCCACAGGGTTTGATGAAAAAAAGATTTTTGAGTTTCAGTTCTGAGTATGGGGACCCCTAAAACTTAATGTGTTTTTTTCGATTTTTGTGTGAAAATCTTAGTGCGGTTCACAGAATACATCTACTTACCAAGTTTCAACAGTATAGCTCTTATAGTTTCGGAAAAAAGTGGCTGTGACATACGGACGGACAGACATGACGAATCTATAAATCTTAATGCGGTTCACAGAATACATCTATTTACCAAGTTTCAACAGTATAGCTCTTATAGTTTCGGAAAAAAGTGGCTCTGACATACGGACGGACAGACAGACAGACATGACGAATCTATAAGGGTTCCGTTTTTTGCCATTTGCCTACGGAACCCTAAAAATGGTATACATATAAAACTAAATGTACAGAATAAGTAAGAGTATCGATATCGATATCAACCAACTTGCACCTTTGATAGCGGGGTCTAGTTATTATTATGGCGATTACTTTATAAATTGTTTTTGCTGTAGCAGTACAACACTGATACTCGTAATATCACTACATACATAGTATAAAACAAAGTCGGTTCCCGCTGTCTGTCTGTCCCTATGTATGCTTAGATCTTTAAAACTAAGCAACGGATTTTCATGCGGTTTTTTTAAAATAGATAAGAGTGATTTAAGAGGAAGGTTTATATGTATAATACATGCATGTATTATACATATAAACCCGTGCGAAGTTCCCCAACTTCGCACGGGTCGCTAGTGACTTTTGAGGGTTCTGAGGAACGGGGCCGTTTAAGGATGTAATTTACCCATTTAGTATGCCATCCATCGTTTTTGTGAAATAGAGGCAGAAAAATTACCTAGTTGTTGAACAGCAGACAACTATATGCCATTTAGTGGTCCTTTCTTTCTTGTAGCATACCAGCGATGCGAAGACAAAAACTTGACATTTTTTTTTTCAATATCTCTGTTAATCAGGTGTATAGTCAAATAAAACAGCAGGATTATAATATATAACATTGCTGGGAATAAGTACTAAAATAACAGAAGCCGTTTTTGGCTTGGATGAATTATCGCCTCGCTGCCATGTCGCTCGAAGGCAACATGCCTATAAAAATGTAAGTGTTTGAAACCTAGCTTGCTCATTTCTAGAATGAATTGATTTTTAGCTTGTGTAACTTTGGCATGTTTCAGTTTGTTTGTATACCTTTTTTATCGTTGTATTTTAAGGCTATTGGAAAATTGTCAATGTTGTAGAACAGTAAAGGATACGATGTTCCAGTAGCCTTCCTCTAAATAAGCTAAATAGCATGTTGTTTTTATTTAGTTTGCAAGACACTCTCGGTACTCAAAATGTAATTTCAAGCACACTGACTAATGCAAGTCCTATGCCCTCCTGAGTACCATATTCCTACAGAAAAAAAAATTGGTATAAAGGCCGAAACGCACTGAAAGCGTTGGCGGGGCGGCGCGGCGCGGTGCGGAGGCGGTACCGGTTGTAATGTTCGAACTAATGCGAAAGGGTCCGCACACAATACCGCGGCGCGACGCAAACATTACAACCGGTACCGCCTCCGCACCGCGCCACGCCGGCGCCGCCCCGCCACCGCTGTCAGTGCTTTTCGGTCTTTATGGAATGAAAGTCGAATTCTAATGGATCCTGATGTAAATTTGGAACAGATAACAATTCAAAACTATTTTCCGAATTTGTTTCAAATTGCATTGTTTCTATTTTGTTTGTTGGTCTCAGGAGGCATTAACCAATATATTGAGTACCTCGGGTGTCTGTGTGACTGTGTGTGGTTCTGACGCTGTCCGGCTTGCAGCGGGCATGAACGAGGACGGCTCGTTCATCGGGCAGTACGGCCGCAAGCGCCGCCCGCACCCCTCCAGCCACGACTCCGCCAGCCAGGCCTTCGCTACGCTCGTCTAACTTCCACCTACCTTACCTTACACCTTCCACCCCGGCCTATAGCCCGAACCCAATACAAATATCGCACTCTCGTTCTGATACTACAGTTAAAGGGAGAGAGCTAATAGTAATCGCATTCGCTGTGGATGTAACAGGTTCGGGCTGGCTGAATACCATCACACCCTCCCCTTGCTACGTTCCAGCTAGTTTTAAACGTAGTGCCATCATCACATTTCGAATTTAGAACGGTCAGGTACCGATCAACCAATCGGCGTCGCTCCTCGATCTTCGCTCTGATTGGTCCGCTCGAGTGAAAAAGCCCGCCAAATTTATCTGAATCTCCATTGATTTTATCTGTTCGATATAATTAGGTACGTTTTTGAAATTTTTACTAATGTTTAGGTATTGTCCGGGCGTTCAGGGTCTTTATTGTACTATTTTAGAAATAGTTTTAATAAAGGCTGCTTCACGATTCCGCAAGTATTAAGATATAAGCTTTGTGCACAGAATCTCCTCTACTTATAGGTTAGGTTATTTAGTGTCAAGTACACGTTATTCATAAGCTAGGTTGTAAAAATGATATTACGGTTAATTTGAGTGAGATGGAGTGAAAATATTATTTCAATTATATTTTCCTATACATGTTTGCTTTGTTTTTATATTTTGGATTGCATTTATGAGTAAGATAGGGTATTCCTTTTCCGTCCTTATAAATTCCCTTCATTGTTTGCCTGCACGAGCACCAGAGTTGTTTTGTTATTTGTGAGGTATGTTTTTATTTCTTTTTTTTTATTCTAAGTTAATTATTTTTTACTACGAAAAGTGCTAGATTAGAGTGCTATGTGCTTTATTGCATTAGTTTTTGTACGTCGTTTTATTATTTACCAAAGTAACAAATTGCGTGATGAATTTTAATTTCTATCTATTTTCTACTGTACTAAGTACCTGTATTGTAATAATGAATAAGGTTTGTGTGTCCTATTCAAATCATTTATTTGTGACAAGAATGTATTATTTCACTTATTTTTTTCGTGGCAGACCATAATAGGTTTTTTTGAGCTGTGCACACACCGAGCAAACGAATGTGGCAATTACTTACAGCACTAGAGTAGCTTCAGTAGCCTTCGGCTCTCTATCGGTACCCTCGTATGTTATAACGTATATTATAACATTTGTCAACAAAACAACAAACTTTAATGACCGCCATTCGTTTGTTCGGGGTGTACTCTTTGTACCCCATAATCATCTAATGTCGCCCCCCCGCCCCCCCCCGCAGGTCGCTTCACAGAGGACGGTTCGTTCATCGGGCAGTACGTGCCCGGCGCGCGCGTGCTGCCGCCGCCGCCGCCGCCGCCGCCGCCGCCGCCGCCCGCGCAGGGCGCGCAGCCGCCCACTTATGTCTAGGCACTACACCACGTAACACAACAAGGAAGATACCCAGGCGATGATGTTCTACTCGAAGGATATGCTACAGATGCTAAATCGAAGCTCGAAGACAATTGTCGCTTATTACGAACGATTTTTTCGGTCCCTACGTGGGCGGTAAGGTATCTTGGCGTATGTCATTGTCTGCGGTTTAAACCCGTTCATCCGGCGGCTTCGTATTTACAGTGCCGTTTTTAGCAGGCATATCGCAATTGACACCCGACGTGCTTCTGAAATAATCTGGTTGAAATGTCGCGTCCAATCGCTTGTACATCTTAAAAAAATAAAAACGGATATGCTAAAAATGGTAGTGCAAAAACTTGCCGAGTGAACGGCGGATAAGAAGTATTTTCTGTTATGGTACAGCACGTTCCACCGAAGTGAAGACACGCCATGTGTACAATTGTCAACTTCATAGCAAAGATTCAAGTGGGCACTTGAGCGTGTTTTCGCGTTTCTGGAACGAATAAAGCGAGAGACGGTGTAAGGCAGCGATCGCGGCATCTGTGAGTTCTAGTGCCTTTCAATATCCTGGACTGTTGAAACCGGGAGGCCGTAACGCTTGCACCGTCTGTAGCTAAAAAAGAGCTACTTTAGTAGTTAATATCTATTGGGTGTTAGGCTGAATCGTTTCTAAAAATCATCAAATAGGTAATGTTCAGTGACTTCTTTACAACTCCAAGCATTGTCTAACCTGACACCCGATGTAGAATCTCGACACGAAAAACGAATACTTGCATAAAGTACCTAAACTTAGCTACTTTTATGAAATGTTTACGTCGATCTGATGTTTTATCAAACGCTATACTGCCACTAATTGGATGTAAGCACAAGCTACGTGATGTATGGTTTAACCTCAGGCTCATAGTGAATACTACCATTTACATTACTTTCTTGTTAATAATTACAACATTTATGAACGTTTAAAGCATTGAAACTTTCTCCACAAGAATAACTTGATATTCCGCCTAAATTTCATAAAGTGACAGTAAAATTATGTTAGTTTTCAGTACTCACTCTGAGTCTGCAGGTTACACATTTTAGTTAAAATTTATTAGCTCTAGGGCCAAGTTAGTGTAAGCTAAAACTGATGCCTAAGCAAGTGTTTGGGCCCTGTCGGTGTCAGTATTGACGGCTATTAGTAGAAAATTAGGTTTTTATATCGCAACTTCATTCCGCCATCGACAATGCTATAGTATAACGACGTGAACACTTTAAATAACCCAGGCAGTAATTGTACAAATTGATATTAGATCTGATTTGCCTCTCATCACGGTTTTATGACAAGTTCTCTCTTCAATATAACATAGAACGCTTGGCTTTAGATATTGCCAATTGATTGATCTGTACTGAATTTTTGAACCTGGCAACACTCGTAGACTTGTCAAATAGACATTACTGGAAAATATTAAAGTGTCACGTCCCATCGATTTATCGGTATTTATTGTGCGTCTGTGATTGTTCAACAGATTAGTTTATTTATGAGACTGATTTTAAGTAATAAAACTTTTTATAATAGTCCTCATGATCTGGCACTTTTTTAATAATCGGCTTGTAGGCGATGTTTTGGCTCGATATCAATTACGTCAGTGAATTAGTTAAGTCGGGGAGTGATAGAGAGAAGCTATTTTTGTCACAGAAAATAGGGTAATCTGGGAACCGGTGGTCACGGCTGGCGGACTTACGGTCTGCGGGAAGTCTTCAGGCAACAGTCATATTTTCAATGAATGTACAAAATAGAGGTGCAGACTGCAAGTCCCAAGTTTTCTCGTTGCATTATTTTTTATATCATATTCATATCTCTTATATTCCTATTGTTAAAATTCTTCAGGGGGTAAAATCTAAGGTGACAGAAGTCTAATATAGCTTACGCCTCAACCGTCGGTTGAAAGATAGTCATACAATTTCCGTGGGAGGAAGTATCTAGACTCTAGATTCTAGAGTAATGCCTTGATTCTGTCAAGGCTTAAATATGTCCAGACAGGCCGATGGTTGATCCCTAAGCGCGCGTGCGACGCTTCGGACCACAAATATGCATATTTTGGGATTATACTATGACAGTTCAGTAGCGTCTCGTCAAAAATGTATTTTCTAACAGAGCTATCTATATACTTCTTTCTTATATGTACGGCTAGGCTTCTACTTTTTAAAGTACAGACGTGTTTACCTGTTTACTTTTGAGCCCCATGTGTTAGGGAGGGTTAATAAAAAGAATATAAGGTGAATGTACGAGTGCTCGACGCGGTACTAGTATATGGGCACTTTATGTCAAAGCAATATGGGTTAAATTCGAACTAACATAATTTTTCTTCATTCAAATTTAAGCCATGTCACTTTGACAGAGTGCCCATGCCTCAGATCATAAAAAGAAATAGATATGAAACGGGGGCGTGGCGCGTGTCGCCGCGACATGGCCAAATGGGCATGTTACTGCCCGCCGCAGGTTAGTCGCAACTTGCCGTGATACTGAAATGTTCTCCCACATTTACTCAAAATGCCGAATTGTAGCGTGGTTACATGTAAAAATAGGAGTGAAACTAAAACCTACGAGAATAGTGGAGTCACTTACCACATGTAAGTATTCGTATTTTCACTTATAAGTCAGTAAAAACAAATATTTTAACAAATAAACGCAACGCCGCATCATTTCTCGGGATCGTACTAACATATCGAACGAAAAAGCATATTTTTGTTCTGTGCGTTGTACATTGAACGTTCAATACAATAAGCAACCTGTACAGCGCTAAACCACGGCGCAATGTGTTAAACTCTATCGATATGGATGCTGCTTGAATTTTTTTGTGGTACGGCCGCTGCTTGGCGTCGTGAACTAGAGGTGTGGCAAAGTGTAGTTACAGTTTACGCGTAATCGATAAAATAGAAGTACGATATACTAGTGATTTTATTTCGATTACTTTCGCTGTTTTATTTTATTTTATTACTTGTTTTGGTTGGGTGCCTATCTTAAAGGTAACTAATAATATACTAATAAGATTAAAAGGTACAAAAAATTTAAGGTACCTACTAATAAGATTTTCACTAAGTCGAATGAACGACAAATAGCGACAAATAGATATGCGAGGATGTGTTGGTCAAATATATTTGACACCTCGCTCGCTTGAAACCTAGGTGTCAAATGTATGGAAATACATCATCTCTGGTAGATACTCGGCCTTAGCCTTAAATCTCGTAATATGAGTAATGGATACATTATTTCGCGCCAAAATGCGAGTGGAATAGGCCTGGTACAGTTCAAAAATATCGATGCGACCAGAGTTTTAAATGTATGTGAACACGAACTTACAAAAAGCCGTTTATGTTACTCTGTCTGTAGGTAGGTATTCGTCGATATTTTTTTACCTTTGCGATTTATGGTAACACGTGTTATTTAAACTTGTAGCTAGAATACCAATACATACCAAACTTATCATTTTATTACTCATCAATATCTTAACATAATAATGTATATATCAATGTCGATAAAACATCATTTTTACGTTTGTCGCCCCCCTAGTGTAGTGCGTTTAAGCCAATCACAGCCCTTGTTTGCACGTTGACGTAGACTCACCGGCAACGCCCGAGTCTTTGTTTTTACACGGTTCAATGTGTGTGTGGGCGCTGCGGTGGGAGAAAACTGGGGACATCGGTTTTGGTTGAAATGAAGCAGTACGGCACTTCTCCCTATTTTTATGTTCTGAGGCCCATGCCATATAATCGTACAGCGTCGAGCACTCGAACGTTTACCTTAACTCTTATTGTGTTCACTCTCAGGTGTCCCTAATTGGATCGCCTAGATTTCGCGACCTGTTGTGTGGTTCTGGTTGTGTAAGTAGCCGTTACTATGGAGGCCGTTTTATCGCACATTGTTACCATTCATAACAAAGCCAATGGCAACGTATGCACTGCGCGACAAAAATGCGTCTTCAGAAGGCTACATTTTTGATTGATTTTGAAATGAGGCAGCTTTTTAGTTATAATGATATAGGTCGTATGTATACGCAATGAGAGTCCAATTTCGAATCAAATACGTAACGGATAGACACGGCTGTAACGGCTTCTACTGTAGCTATTCAAAGAGGCAATTATGGAATGAGAATTCTACAAGTAATGTAAAAATGCAGGCGCGAGAGAGTTGCATCGCGACTCGCTGACTATTGATTAAATTGTCATACGTACAGTCAGCATCAGATAGTTAGTAGCAGCGAAGGTAGCCAAATATATCGCAACACGTCTTTATTACTATAGCAGTATGGATGTGTTACGATATATTTGGCTATTTTGGCTGCTACTAACTATAAGACGCTGACTGCACATAGAATAACCTGACTTTATAATGTCGGATTTGGTTGTTCCGACTGGCAAGTTACGCTGTAGTCTGTGAGCCGTAGATGTCGGTAAATGATATATTTTAATATGTGTGTAGGTGTATAAAGTGAGATATTTTTGTACGCAATCAGCTTGGCCACCGGCGGGTGTTGGTGCTTCTGTCGAAGGCATTGTGACGGTAGCATAGTCCGGGCGTAGTCTACACTTCGGCGCACGGGTCAACACGTTGCAAACTCGCACCTATTTGTTGCAGCATAACGCACTTATTTCATTGAGTTTAATATGTCCAACTGAACCAATTGTCCTCATAGCAGCTTCTTCCAGCTAATGAAGCGCAATTTAAAGTGTCTGGTAATCCGATTGAGTCTATACTAACGCAGGTCGTTTCTCATCGTTGGACCATGAATGTTCACTGTTCAACGCAGGCTTTATACGAATTTTATACTTGGACGGAATTGTAATTAATAATTTATTTATTTCTAAGTCGGTGAACGCTTTATACCTATTACGAGTATATTGAGTTTTCGAAGCCGATCGAGTTGTTGCGTGTTGACTGGTGAGCTGAATTCCTTTTTTTAATAATTCAAGTTGATCTTATACCCGTTCGTGTAGCTAGATGTATATAATAATATATCACTAGAGATGTGCATTGGAGCAAAGGAAATCTCTTTATGTATTAAGGCTTATTTGGTATTCCTCTAATATTTCTCATAAGATATTTGTTCGCACCAGTTATCCCAAGTTGATGTTTCCCTGTCCGGCCGCTACGAGTTGAGAATTTCAAAACAATTCTCGATTCCAAATGAGAGCTAAAAGTGCAGTTTGGTACTGACAATATCAGTGAAAGTTGTCAGTAAGTTTGACGGTTAAGTAATACCAGATGGCATTAGGCTGGTTGTCAGTTGCGAGTCAAGTTAGTGAGTAGGCGCCGCCGCCGCGCTCCATGCGGCCGGCGCTCGATTGTATCTCGTGTTAGATGTAAGGCTAGGTCTCGTGTTAACTAATGTTAGGCAGACATTGCGTTCGCTTGTCGCATCTCTACTCTGTCATATTTATTATTTGCTTTACACTCAAATACTGTCGAGCGCGTAACGCAATACAATGTCGGTTGAAATGTCTATCTCGAGTCGACCATTTGGCCGACATCGTAGTTGCATATCTATTATTAATTTATATGAGAATCTTTGTTATAGTTTCTTCTTCGCCTGAAAGGTGTCGGGTCCTATGTAATACATTCCACGCGGTAAAACCATGTTGATTTTCAGATTTCTCTTTATTTATGTTTTCTTGCAGCGGCCGTCAGATGAGATCTGTCACGTTTTTAAAACTTAAGACTGTGTCGTGTGCAATGGAAAACATTATTATTACTTGACATATTTTATATATTACACCACTCTCCTGTATATTATTGTCTGTGGCACGATGTAACATGTCTAATGCAAAGTCGGTCGTTCTCATTTAGAGCTTACTGTGACTATTGGTACCTTGAACATTGCATTATATTTATATTTGAAGGCACTGTTATCATAACCCCTTTAAGTTGTTTGTTAAGGAGTCTTTATCATGTCTATTGTCTAGTAAGATTTTAATATATATTAATATTAATTAATAGTAAGAGAGCCTTGTTCGATTCGCGTCTGTTTTGTCGCTTTTTTATACCGCGCTGTTGATGAATGTAATTCTTTGCCTTAATAAATATTTGTTAATCGAAATGGCAATTTGAAGACGTTGATTGTTGAACGAACCCACCAAATTTACGGTGATCTTGTCACTGCCTTGAATCCAAAATTGTTTACAACGGGGATGTGAGCTTATTGTGTGAGCGCGACCGCCGCGAATGATATTGATATTGACCAACGGAGTGACGTCACAATCCCCTAGTGAGTGGTGACGTCGTCTACATCAGCTCCGCCCCCTGTTCCCGCGTGTTCATATATAACCTTCCCCTAAATTACACTCGTCCTAGTATATGTACCACAATGTGATCAATGCAAGTACATGGAGCACAAGTCTGCATTTATTTACCCGCAGCGTTTTGCTGCTCGCCACATATTTATAATCAAACGATTCAATTACGTACCTAATCCTAGAATGTAGATTGGATTTTGTATCGTGCAGCTATATGGATATATGGTCAAGTTAAATTCAATGTAGAAATTTTCTTGTGTAGATAGTTTATTTGACATGTATAACGCTAGATTTAAATTTTAAACGAAACAAATCCGTTGAACTTATAATTCGCTTCCGGGCAATGTTATCGAATATACTAAGCTGAAGGTTTTTTATAGCAGTAAATATGTACTCCGTTGAATGGATATTACTGGTAGATTGTAATTGTTGTGTGACCGTCGATGTTATGTACGTGCCGTGTACATCACTGTCTGGAAACTATAGTATATGATAATATTGAAAATAAATATTCGTTGAAAATGTTATAGTACCTTGAAAAACCAACATAGCAAATTAAAATACGGCTATTGTTTTTAACCTAATTGTGAGGTCACTCTACGCGTGTGGTCTGGTCTACGCAGTGTTGTATATGATGTACGAAAAGATGTTAAATTTTGCCCTCTTACATGGATATATTAAACGTGTGATAATGTTGTTTCTCACCGTAAAAGTTAAAGAGAATCTTTCGTACTTATCGGAGTAGTAAGATAGTTAAGGGCCGGTTTTTCAGTCACCAGATAAATTTATCTGTCTGACAAAATTATCACTATCCTTTTCCCCAGACATATAAAAGAAAAGGACAGCCTAACATTTATCTGACAGATATGTTTTATCTGAAAGTTGGAAAATCGGCCCTAAGGGTATCTTGCTATTCCGAGTGTTTTTCTAAGTTTACATAGCGGGCAAAATTTGACGCCTTTTATAATTTGTAAAGCTGAGCATGTTTCATAAAAGGTTTGATTTAATGACTTAGATATTAGGTTGCGTTTAGTATAACAATAATTGAAGTAAAATCATGACAATTCGTTTTTTTTTATCAATTGACGATAAAACTGACCTCTTGCACTCACGATAATAATTTACAGTTTATTTTGTGCATTATGTAACGGTAATTTATTTTGAAACGATGAATATTTTTTTATGTTGCATAGAAAATAAATTTTAAGAAATTAAACGGATTTATTATTTATCCCCATTAATCTTTAGAACTTTATTTCAGTGGTTTTTACGGATGTTAACACTTTCAGTAAAAATATTTTTGTACTCGACGATTAAAATATGTGTATTAAGATTTCATAGAGAATACTGCAACGTCACTCTTTTCATAGTTGTAGTCCATGTTACTGTCGAAACAATCGAAATAACTACTTTTCGATACGCTCCAGACAAATAAAATAAATTCGACCAATCACGTGGCTGCTTTACTGAACTGTAATGAATTGGACCAATAAAATCGCTTTGATGTCGTACGCTCGTTGATGTTTTTTAAGATATCAACAAGCGTACGAGCGATGAGCTGCACTTCGTTTTAACAGTATCGAGTTTGTTTAATTAGTTCAGTTGACTCGTAGAAAATTAATTTTAATGAACTCGTACAAAAAGTATTGTTCACAATAGTGTTATAATCAAGCTTTTTAATCTCGTACCTTACTTAGGCCACGAAGCTTGCTGAGTACACGACTAAACACGGTACTCGACTAAAAAGCTCTATTATAACACGATTGTGAAAAATACTATTAGTTTTTTTTTGATATGCGATCCAACGAACATACGCCGTCAGCAGTCAATAGAACGGCGGTGCGGCGCGCCGTTCTATTGACTGCTGACGGCGTATGTTCCATAAAACTTTGGGCTGACTATGTTAGTCTGGTTTTAGGTACTATGAACTACTTGCACAATTTTTTTTAGATTTTATAAAACACTTTGCAACCAAATTTTTTGACGGTTTTAGCGTGCTGCTGACGCGTACCGTTCCAATATTCTGCAGACTGACTATGTCCGCATAGTTTGTTAGTCGTCTTACTATCCACAGACAAATGTTCAGATTTTATAAAACAGTTGCGAAGTAGTTTTTTTTTAACAAGTAAATGGAGGCTGTAAAAACTGCGTATGAAGGTAAAAGTAAAGATATGAGCGGGTGTATGAAGCGTCACGATCAAAAAATCAAATCAAAATCAATTATTTATTCTGCAAATAGGCCACAAGGGCACTTTTACATGTCAAATGGTATTCTACAATATAATATTAATAATCTCACACAATAATCATTTTAAGATTAGTACCTAAACGGTTAACAAACTAAATGTCACAATAAAAACTAAAAAAATCCAAAATTGTAAAATATTATCAATTACGTTCGATATAAGGTCTGTATCAGAATTAACAATAACTTTATGATATTAATTTAGTACCCCAGAGATGTATAAGGTCTCTGAGCGTCCAAATACAATTAATAATTATTCTAATGTTCTTATATGTATACTGTCTCTATGCGTTAAAACAGAAAAAAAGGATCATTAATGTAATATTGTCAGAGATGTACAGGGTCAATAACAATAAAACGTGTCAAGAACAGAATGATGTCTCTCGTCAAAATAATGATAATAACACTAGTATTTAGGTAGTTACTATGCCCTTGCAAACATGAACAGACCGGACTCCACAAACAGCACCCGATCACGAGTATGACGCATATCTCAGCCATCGCCTCCCTCAACCATATGTTAGGGAAGGTGGCGACCCGATCAACGACGCCACCGTAAGCAAAGCCCTTTAAGCGAGCATGACATATTCAAGCCACTGAACATTGATAATAGCAAAGATTAAAGCGACTTGTTCGGCGAGAAAAAGCATTACGTGCTCTCATGTTACATAAAACGGAACAGCTATTTCCGGTACTTATAATAATTACAAAGGTAATACGCCAAGACAATCATACTCGAAGGTATATTAATTCTAATAGAATGTGACTGCTACTGGCTTAAAGGCATTTTTGTCGTTTATGAAATCGTTGACATTATAATATGCCTTGCTTAGCAAATAATTTTTAATATGAGACTTAAATTTACTTAACGGCAAATTAACAATTTCGGTAGGTATTTTATTATAAAAACGTATACAGTTCCCCACGAACGACGTGCTAACCTTGCGAAGACGACTGTACTGCACTGCGATCTTGTGTTTACTTCTGGTGTTGTAGTCGTGGATATCACTGTTGAGTTTGAAGTCCTGAAGGTTCTTCCGCACATACATAATATTCTCAAGAATGTATTGGCATGCTACAGTAAGAATATTTGCCTCCTTAAATTTGTCCCTAAGAAGCTAAATTAAGAACTTGTCTTCTTAATTATTGTCTTAAAATGGCTGAAGGCTTAATTACCACCTAATTTGGGCGGATAATGTTTTGTTTGCCGCAGTCTTCTCTATATCACTAACTTATGTATGACTAGGTAAATAATTACATCTCCCATATTTTAAATGGGTATCAAACTCTTACCCACACTTGTGCAACGCCAACAATTGAAAAGAACGTATGGCGACAGCGGTTTACAACCTCTTTAGATGTTGGCCGCTGCTCGCACGGCTGTCGTGGAGTTTGACAGAGTGTCTTGTCAAGTAATTAGCTATCAACCAAAGATAAATAAAATTTATCTATTTATTTATCTTTGCTATCAACGGTATTGTATATTATTATTCCTAGTTACTGTTTTGCAATATTAAATAACGTGAATACCCCAAGAAGCTTTCTATCAACTGGTGACTCACGACTTAACTTTATAGAATACAGTGTACATACTCCAGATACCTACTTTATCAAAACATGGAAGATTCAGAGATCAAAAGCGAGTCGGCGGTTTGCCGTGTCAGTGTTAAGATTCCCCCCTTCTGGTCAGAAAACCCGGAATTATGGTTTTGCCAAATAGAAGGGCACTTTGATATCGCAGGCATTACGGCGGACACGACAAAATACTATCATGTAATTTCAGTATTAGATCCGAAATACGCGACGGAAGTGCAAGACAATATAAAAAGCCCTCCAGCAGTTAATAAGTACGCGACTCTTAGGCGCGAACTGATTGCCCGTTCATCGATATCACGCAGCGAGCAACTTAAACAGCGTATGACTTTGGATGAAATGGGAGATAGGAAGCTTAGCCAGTTCCTAAGCCACATGAATACCATTCCCTATCGCCTACCCAGACGAATTTATACGCACGGCCTGGTCAAGCCGCTTGCCCACTTTGCTTCAGAGCCTGATTGCGATGCAAGACGACGTGACTTCCCTGGATAAATTAGCCGGAATGGCTGGTAAGGCAAACGAAGCTAGCTCATTAATGTCTGCTCGTCATGTGTCTGCTGCCTCGACATCTGCGACGCTATCTCCTGTAGACGACGAACTAAATCAAAAGATTGAAGCCTTGTCTACGAAGTTCGATGCGTTGTCCACGTCGGCACGACGTTGTGAATTTAGATCCAGGACATGGTCCCGTCCTGGTCAACGCGGACGGTCTAGAAGTCGCTCGCGTGCAGGCGCCGGCCAGCGGTACTGTTGGTACCACTTCATGTTTGCTGAAAGTGCAGCTAAGTGTATTCCGCCTTGTAATTATCCAAAAAACTAAATAAGCAGTCGCACGTTGCGACTGAAAATAACAGTAATGACAGTGACGGCGAGAGTAATGCAGTCTCTACTCGTTTGTTTATCACTGACAATACATCTAAACTTCAATTTTTAGTTGACACGAGGTCAGATTTGTGTGTTTACCCTTTAAGTTACCTACGTGGACAAAAACGTCAGCTGACGGACTATGAATTGTTCGCTGCAAATAATACAGTTATAGCCACTTATGGATATTTGAGCTTATCACTTGATTTTTGTTTACGGCGTAATTTTGTATGGCGTTTTGTAGTTGCAGATGTAAGCAAACCGATTATAGGCGTAGATTTCCTATCGTACTACAATATATTAGTGGATGTTCGAAATTCATGTTTAATAGACAACACGACTTCGCTTACATCGGCAGCTTTTGTTGCACCATCTACAACTTGTCCGCAAATCAAAGTAATTTCTGGAACATCTTCTTACCATAAGCTGTTGCGGAGTTCCCTGATATAGTGCGGCCCATGGGCAGCCCCCAAGAACGAGTTTGTAAATAAACCACAAAGCATTATATCAGAACAACTCCTTGGCCTCCGGTATTTGCGCGACCTAGACGACTGGCACCGGATCGTTTAAAGATTGCCCGACAGGAATTTGAAGACATGGAACGTACAGGTATCGCAAGGAGATCTGAAAGTGCCTGGTCATCTGCCCTTCATCTGGTCCCTAAGAAAGATAACGGTTGGCGTCCTTGCAGCGATTACCGCGCTCTTAACACACGCACGATACCAGACCGATAACCAGTGCGCAACATTGCTGATTTTTCGCACAATCTATTTAATTGTAAGGTTTTTAGTAAATTGGATCTAGTGAAAGCATATAATCAAATTCCTGTCGCTCCTGAAGATAATCCTAAGACGGCAATTACGACCCCTTTCGGCCTTTTTGAGTTCCCGTTCATGAGATTTGGTTTACGGAATGCGGCGCAGACTTTTCAGCTTTTCATGGACGAGGTTTTGAGAGGTCTTGATTGCTGTTTCCCTTATATAGACGATGTTTTAGTGGCATCTGCGAACGACGTGGAGCACGAGGAACATTTACGTTTGATTTTCGAGCGTTTGAGCGAACACGGAATTTTACTAAACCCGAACAAATGTTTATTCGGTGTGCCGGAAATTGAATTCCTAGGCTATCTGGTTTCTTCGGAAGGTTCGAAGCCCATTGGTGATAAGGTCAAGGCAGTTCATGATTTTCCACAGCCTAAAACAATTGGGGAATTGCGACGTTTTCTTGGCGCAATTAATTTCTACGAGGGCTGCCTTTTAAGTTCTGTCGTTTGCAAACCTCCCGTGATTGCATAAAAAAGAACTAGTGTCATCTTAAAATATTTGAATTTTGAATTCGAAAACTAAAGAATGACTCGAAATCGGCACAACCGTTTTAGTACCGCGTTCGTTTAAAGTTGACAAGTCAGTTGTGAAAATGGAAATTTCGAAGGAAAATTTACGTGCGATAATTTTTTACAACTACAAAAGGGGCTTAACGCTACTTCAGTGCTTCGAAGAGTTGACTACGGTTTTCAATGAATAAGCACCATGACTCCGGACTGTGCAACGCTGGTATTTAGAATTTCAACGCGGTTGCTCTAGTCTTGGTGATAGACATCGTGAAGGTCGACCAAAAACAGCCGTAACCCAGGAGAACATTGATGCTGTACGGCAAAACTGATCGTCGAAGATCGCCATGCGACATACCGTGAGATAGAAGCTTCCTTAAGTATTTCAGGGACCAGTGTTCACAGTATTTTGCATGATCACTTAGGCGTAGAAAAGTTGATCTCACGCTGGATACCACATTTAATCAGTGAAGACCAAAAAACGGCTCGCGTTCGATGGTGTCGCAAAACTCTGCGGCAATTCAACCGAGGAAACTCGAAACATGTTTACGACATTATCAGTGGTGACGAATCTTGGATATATGCCTACGATCCCGATTCTAAACAGCAGTCGACTGTTTGGGTGTTCCAAGATGAGCCAAAACCGACCAAAGTAATACGTTCACGGAGCACATCGAAAAAAATGATCGCCACGTTTGTGGCGAAAAGTGGCCGCGTTGCTATCATCGTGCTCGAGGATCGTAAAACGGTTAATGCTGACTGGTATACCACTGTCTGTTTACCAGAAGTCATCGGCGAGTTTCGAAAAAATAACCCAAGACGTCGTATAAGACTGCACCACGATAATGCGAGCTCGCACACCGCCCGGCAAACAATTGCGTTTTTAAAAGAGCGAAACGTCGAAATTCTGGAACACCCGCCGTACAGTCCAGACTTAAGCCCTAACGATTTTTTTACTTTTCCAAAAATCAAGCAACGACTTCGTGGTCAACGGTCCCAGACGCCTGAAGAAGCGGTTGAGGCATACAAAACGGCCATTTTGGAGACCCCGACTTCGGACTGGAATAAGTGTTTCGAAAACTGGTTCGATCGAATGAAAAAGTGTACCTATTTCATATCACGGTGATTACTTTGAAAAACAATAAATACCATTTAACACTTAATTTGTCTTTAGTTTTTCCAAACGACACAACTTAAAAGGCAGCCCTCGTACAGGCGCTTCATTACTGACGCTGCCAAATTACAAGCGCCATTGCACGCTTTGCTGAGCGGTCCTTCGGTTAAAAGTAACACAGCTATTAATTGGACCCCGGACTTGGTGACGGCTTTCAATGATTGTAGGCAGAGTGTTGTGACCGCGACTCTTTTGGCCCACCCAGATCCCCGAGCCCCTTCGGCTATTGCTACAGATGCGTCAGATTTTTCCATTGGTTCTGTACTACAGCAAAAAGTGCACAGTCACTGGCAACCACTTGGTTTCTTTTCTAGGAAATTAACTTCATCCCAGACTAAGTACAGTGCCTATGATAGGGAATTATTGTCAATTTATGAGTCAGTCAAATATTTCCGCCACACACACGGTTGAATTGAAACCTTTCTTTATTTTGACAGATCACAAACCTATCATTTCAGCTTTTCAAAAATGCCATGATTCCTGCTCGCCGCGACAGTTTAGATATTTAGATTTCATTTCCCAATTCACTACAGACATAAGGTATATCGCCGGCGAAGTTTAATGTCGTAGCTGACGCTCTCTCAAGAACTGACTCTATTACTGACGGACTGGACCCTTATCTTTTGGCTACATCTCAAGCCACGGAATTGGAATTGACTTTTATGAATAAATATCTTGTATCTTGGATATAGAACTCAGTAATTTAATCAAAAACGGTTCTGCCCTTAAGAGTGTGCAAACATTTCGTTACAAGTCGACAAAGTCGCGATCGCCGGCGAGCGGCCACGATTCAACCCACACTACGATGTTTACCTGTGTGCGTGCGGTTCGGTAGAGATGGGTAGTGGGCTAGTGGGTAAATACCGGGTATTATAAAGTACTGATGATATAATCTACCAGTATTTACCCGTTTCTTCCCAAAAAAGTGGGTATAAACTCTTTGTGAAGCGTTTTTTGCAAAAAAGTTATATAGGAATTATAGGAATGTGTCAAACGTTGTTTTCATTGAAATTATGAATCCATACTAATATTGTAAATGCGAAAGTGTGTCTGTCTGTTTGTCTTTTACCTCTTCACGCCTAAACCGCTGAACCGATTTAAATGAAATTTGGTATAGACATATTTTGAGTCCCAAGAAAGGACAAAGGCTAGTTTTTATCCCGGAAATCAACCCCTAAGGGGATGAAATGGGGGGTGGAAATTTGTATGGAGCTACTTAAACCGCTGCACCGATTTGGATGAAATTTGGAATATAAATATTTTGAGTCCTGGGAAAGGACATAGGATAGGTTTTATACCGAAAATCATCCCCGAAGGGGGTGAAAATTTGGATGTAACCCATTTTGATGAAATTTGGTTTAGAGATAGTTTAAGTCCTGGGAAAAGACATAGGATAATATTTTACAATTTTGGATTTATTTACTTTTCATTTAGTGACATTTAGTTTGTTAACCGTTTAGGTACTAATTGGTTAAAATCTGCAATTTAAAAATGATTATTGTGTTAGATTATTAATATTATATTGAAGAATACCATTTGACATGTAAAAGTGCCCTTGTGGCCTATTTGCAGAATACATTATTGATTTTGATTTTGATAATTTTTATCTCGGAAATCATCCCCTAAGGGGGTTAAATGAGAGGTGAAAATTCAGATGGAAACCATTTGAATGAAATTTGATATAGAGATAGTTTGAGTACTGGGAAAGGACATACAATAATTTTAATTCCGGAAATCATCCCCTAAGGGGATGAAAATTTGGACTGAACCTGTTTAGATGAAATTTAGCATAGAGATAGTTTGAGTCCCGGAGAAAATAAAATTGAATTGAATTGATAGTTTTTACACTGAAAATCATCCCCTAAGGGGATGAAATAGGGGGTGAAAATTTGGATTAAACCTATTTAGATGACATTTGATATAGAGACAGTAGGAGTACTAGAGAAGGACAACGCATAGTTTTTTCCCGAAAAACATCTCCTGAGGGGGTGTAATGAGGGGTGAATATTTGGATGGCACCCATTTAGATGAAATTTGGCATAGAGATAGTTTGAGTCTTGGGGAAGGACATAGGATAGTTTTTATCCCGGAAATCAACCCCTAAAGGGGAAATGGAGGGTGAAAGTTTGTATCGAGCTACGATATACGAGTTCTACGCGGATGGAGTCGCGGGTTGAAGTGGTACATAACATAACCCATAATAAGGTACTTAATATAACATTGGTTTACATTAATTAAATTAAAAATTATTTATTCAGTATCAGTTTAGTTTAATTAAAACAGTGCTGGTGCCTCTTTTTACCCGACTGCCAAAGGAGAGAGGGTTATGTTTTTCAAGCGTATGTCTGTATGTAAGTATGTATATATGTGGGTATGTCTTATTCTTTGACACGCCCTGCAGCCTAAACCGTTTGACGGATTTCGACATGTGAGGTGTCGTTGGATTCCTCTTAATTGTGGGAGTGACATAGGCTATAATAATTGCAGAAAAGCAGTTGGGTTTTTCGAAAAATGTTTTGATTTCACTTGTTAAGTATACTAGATACTTGTGTTAAAAGTTAATATTAACAATACAAAAACAATGTGTGTGTGTGTGTTTGTGTGTGTGTTGTGTGTGTGCGTGAGCGTGAGCGTGTGCGTGTGCGTGTGCTTGTGCATGTGCGTGTGCGTGTTCGTGTGCGTGTGCGTGAGTTCCGGGATGGAAGCTATCCGGTCCTTTCCCTGAATTAAAAATGATATCTTAACCAAATTTCATCTAAATGGGTTTCATCCAATTATTCACCCCCCTTAGTGTGAAAAAACTATTCTATGACCTTTCCCGGGACTCAAACTATCTTGGCACCAGATTTAATCTAAATGGGTTCCATCTTAATTGTAATCAGTAACCGAAGACGTAATATTAAATGGCTTACCAAAGGCATTCGTAAATCATGCCATGTAAAACGTAGAATGTGCATAAAATTACGAAATAATGCTACAAACAAAGATTCAAATAGAATTAATCTGAAACGTTACAATCAAATATTAAGGAAACGCGTCACCAGTTCACAGAAATTAAGTAACAGTAAATATATACAGACAAATAAAAATAAATGTAAAGCTACGTGGAATGTAATATCCTCGTCTACTGGCAAAGATGTCCATAGTAGCACAGTCGAATATATTAGTTTTAATGACATAACATATCAAAATCCACAGGACATATGCAGAATACTAAATGATTACTTTATTGACATAATTAATACTTATAATATTCCAATAAAATTTAATTCTAATTTAAAATCAGGAAATTGTCCTCATACAATATTTTTAAAACCCGTAACAGGAGACAGAGGTTTATAAACTGATCGTGTCACTAAATAATACCAAATCGTGTGGTTACGATGACATACCTTCTAATATCATAAAGTTAAATGCCATGGCCTTAAGTTGCCCTTTAACCCATGTAATTAACCTGTCGCTTAGTCAAGGTATGTTCCCTGATGAAGCGCTTAAAATGTATGTTGTTAAACCTTTGTTTAAGTCAGGTGACCGCAATGATCCAAACTGTTATCGACCTATTACGATCGTCCCTTTACTTTCTAAGGTTGTAGAAAAAGCTATGTGTATTAGATTAAATGACTTTTTGACGAAGAACAACATATTGCAACCAGAACAGATATGACTTTCGGAGAGGCCTCTCAACGGAGCAAGCCTGTTTTGATTTAGTACCTAAAGTATGTTACAGAAGCCATTAATTATAAAATACCAATTATGTCTATATTCTTAGACATGAGTAAGGCATTTGGCTTTGTGGACCATTCAGTGCGTCTCTCAAAACTAGCTACCTATGGTATCCGGGGTAAGGCATCAGAGTGGTTTCAAAGTTATTTGTCGAATAGGAAGCAATGCACCGAAATTACGAGAATAATTACAATTAATAATACCCTTGTTAAGCAAAGTTACAGATCACAATTTCGGATCAATAAGTCTGGTGTACCTCAGGGTAGTAATTTAGGCCCATTACTGTTCCTGTTATACATAAATGATCTTCCACAGGCAACAACGCAAAAATGCATCCTATTCGCGGACGACACCACACTAATTGTAAAGGGAAGGGAAACAGTGGAAGTGACTATGAGACAACGATTAACGATGCTCTGTCTGACATATATACATGGACCAATAATAATAATCTTAAAATTATTCTGACTAAGACTAAACGTATGCAATTTCGATCCTATAAATCGAATCCTAGACATATAAATATTAAGTACAATGATATACCCGTAGAAGAGACGATCTGTACGAAATTCTTAGGTTTAAACATAGATAATCACTTACACTGGAAAAACCATATAGATTCAATATGTTCAAAGTTGGATAGGTTTGTATACGCATTAAGAAAATTGGGGAAAACTGTCTCCGCTGAAGCTGCCATTACAGCCTACTACGGATATGTGTCGTCAACTTTGAACTATGGTCTCTTATCTCTTAATATGGGGTAATTCTGTGCATGTTGATAGAGCCTTTAAATTACAGAAAAAATGTGTACGTGCAATCACAAATGCGTGGATTACAGATAGTTGTAGGCCCATTTTCAAAAAACACAATATTTTGCCTCTAGCATGCATGTACATTAAAAAGGTTTGCGAATTTGTAAGGACCAGCCTAGCTAGCACACTAGGTTTTATGTCGGCGAAAATGTACTGAAACGTCACGTAAAACGCGACATAAAGCCTAGTGTGCTAGCCCCCCTAAGGACTCATAGGGAATATTTTAAATTACGTTCAGATGTGTTTAAAGGAACACAAAGAGCACAGTACAGGAATCTTCTATATCAACCTCCTTGCCGTGCGGATATTTATAAACGGAGCGCCTGCAACAGTTGTATACAAATTTTTAATAAACTTCCCGATAACATTAAGTTGTTGCATGATCTAGATTTTAAGAGGAAACTTTAAAAATGGCTTCAAGAACATTGTTTTTACTCTGTGAAGGAATATATGGAGGCAAGACTATGACAAATAAATATTATGTAAGGTAGACTCAAAATGTATGTAATTCATTGTAATTCATTGTTTTCTTAAACATTTGCATGCTGCTTTGGCTGAATACTGGAACCATGTTCAAAATATGTAAAACCTTTATACACGTATTCTTGCAAATAAACATTTCTATTTCTATTTCTATAAATCATCATCCATTGTGTGTTAAATTACATGTTTTATAAATTCTTGGTATTATTTATAAAAATAAACAGTTCGAATTCGGTCCGGGTCCGGATTCGGTTTGGTTCAGAGGGATAATCACGTAACGTTCCGAACGCGCGTCGGTACAATTTAACTGTCAATTTTCCATATAAAATGTGACATTTAGACCTACCCGACGTTCGTACAATGCGTTACGTGATCGACCTGCTGATGGCAAGTGCAAACAAATTAAAAAAAAAAAAACAAAACATAAGCAAGAGCTCTCACATTTCCGATTTCCCACCAAAATACAATTCAAAATGAAAAGACGAAAGATGATAAACTATTAAGATTTTATTCGTGTTTGTGAAGACAAAAGTGTGCGTTCCTTTTAACTTGGTCGAAGAAATTAATAACTGCACTCCTGAAGAAATTGCGTGAGTAGCAAAAGTACGAATAGAAAACTTGCTGCCTGAAAAGTTTAACTATTCTGTAGTCTGGTATTTATTTAAAATTTGTCGTAGAAAAAGTATTGTATGCAACGGTGTAGTATAACTGGTCTAAAAACGCTCGTGGCGTCTTTAATTGCGCAACCCACGCCACTCGCCTTTTAAGACCCTTCTTATACAACAGTTGCATAAAATACTATAATATTCTGTGTAACTGTTGTTATTTTATCGAAAAAATAAAAAAATAAATCGTCATTTTAACGTGAGATAAAACCCATACAATCGTTTTTTATTCTTTTGTAAGTATGATATCTCCACGTATATTCGCATCGATTAAGTGCAATTTATTCGAAATTGAAGTCCCATGCAAGTTCCCCATTGTGCACTAAGGTGTCAAACATTTGGGATGTTGATACCTTATGTATAGTTTCGAAATTGTTCACGTAAAAGGGGTGTCTTTAGAATAATGGATCATAAACACCACAACAAACTTAAAATTGCAAAGAAAGCATAAAAGATTTACCTAAGAATACAATGGCAACAATGGACTGGACCAATTTCAATTAGCATTACGGTTATAGTTAAACTCATCGGGTCGCCACAGCCTCTATTCCAGTGATCAGTAGCAGGTAGATTATACCTTCATCATGTCCTATTGAGTCGAAACACAAAGCGATGCAAAAACTAGTCGCTCCCGGCTTACGCGACGGGATCGGATTCATCGGATCGCCCAAACCAACCAACCCGGAGAATTAATTATTAATAATTATCTAGCGCGCTGACCGTTCCTCAGCTGAGCTGTTCGCGAGTCGCGACACACCCGCACCCGTAAACCTTAAAGGGATAAGAAAAACCTTCGATGCCACATGGCTATTACCTTATTAGTTATTACTTATCATTTCAGTGCACACAGAGTCTAAAATCCTTCGTATCTGGAGTTTAATAACGTATAATAAAGTGGAATGATGCCGGTTAAGACCCAAAATACTGCAGTCTGTGTCTGACCGGCGAGTGTTGCGCACGCGGCCGTGGCTCCAGTGTTCGCAAGTGCCGTGTAATCGTGATTATGTGTGGTGTGGACTTCAATATTTAATCGGGTGGACAAAGAACGGGGAAACAGTTTCGTGCGCTCGCGAAAACGGATCGTAATTACAGATCGTTGATCCCACTTTAAAGTTAATTGTTTGATCGATACGAGCGCATCTTCGATCGGTTTACACGTACTTATGGCTTGATCAAACGCACGCTGATCAATAAAGGAGTCAAACGGATCGATTGTCCTGATGCATCATTTGTGAAAATCACACACGAGGTATTCTGTTTTTAAATACCTACAGGTTATATGAATGCTTATTTGCGCTTCAATTTAAGTTATCGTAAGTTTAGCAATAGACGGTAACCTAGTGGCTTATCAATGACACGACGACTCCTAAAATAGATTTCACATATAGCGTCTTTAAATAAGTTATTATTTTGTTAGAAGTTTTTTTTTCTAAAAAAAGGTGTTGTGGGTCGGGTCGGGCGATTAAGGCGCGAAGGTAAACAGTGGTATCTGGCAGCAAACAGCAGGCGTTATTAATAGGGGCTAAGTATGGGATCATATGTTAAGTACTCGCTGCACGGGCTTAGGTAAGGCTGGCTATTCGCGAGCGATTAACGCAGAGGAATAATAAATGATAGCAGAAGAAGTTTAAATTATTGATGTTTGGTCGATTTTCATCCACTACCGAAGATAGAGAGGGAGACCGACATTAGGACTTGACGGTAAAAAGACGGTAACAATGCAACTAAAAGATACCATCGTGAACGCATTTTGCTTAAATAGGTAACCATAAATTTCATACGCTGACCAATTAATGATTCTAGTTTTAACAATCTTCATTTTTAGGGTTCCGTAGCCAAATGGCACAAAACGGAACCCTTATAGATTCGTCATGTCCGTCTGTCTGTCCGTCCGTATGTCACAGCCACTTTTTTCCGAAACTATAAGAGCTATACTGTTGAAATTTGGTAAGTAGATGTATTCTGTGAACCGCATTAAGATTTTCACACAAAAATCGAAAAAAAACATTAAGTTTTAGGGGTCCCCATACTCAGAACTGTAACTCAAAAAAAATTTTTTCATCAAACCCATACGTGTGGGGTATCTATGGATAGGTCTTCAAAAATTATATTGAGGTTTCTATTATCATTTTTTTCTAAACTGAAGAGTTTGCGCGAGAGACACTTCCAAAGTGGTAAAATGTGTGTCCCCCCCCCTGTAACTTCTAAAATAAGAGAATGATAAAACTAAAAAAAATATATGATGTACATTACCATGTAAACTTCCACCGAAAATTGGTTTGAACGAGATCTAGTAAGTAGTTTTTTTTAATACGTCATAAATCGTAAACCGCAATTTATTTCACGGAACCCTTCATGTGCGAGTCCGAAACGCACTTGGCCGCTTTTAAGAACTTATACCACACAGATACAGTATCAGAAGGCACCAGGGCGCCCCGCCCCTTTAAAAAAATGCGCGCTGTTAAATTGTTTTAGTTTAGATTTTATTCGATATATTATTCTTCATTCTTGCGCTATTGAATATTTTTTTCGCCCTTTTTTTTATTTCAAAAAAAGCTCTAAAATATAAGTGATACGTGAGAATACGAATGACAGTATTTTAACAATAATACGGTTAGTTTTTAGTGTTGTGTTAGTGTCACACGAGACTCGTGTATAGATTACTAAAATATGCTTTGGTTTGTTGCGCCTTGACTCGCCCCGCGCTCTTGCGTGCTTCTAGTAGGTACCTTAGCCGCACTGGGGAGTTAAAACAAGCAGTAAAGAACGCCAAAACAAGTTTTTTTCCTGAATATTCACAAAAGAATAGGTACGTAAAAGCTTATGAATATATTTTTTGTGTAAAATATGTTCTCACTGCTGAGGTGAAAAGTTGTATGTGTTACTCGAGAGCAAAGTATTTGCGTCTCGTGCTTTGGAGTCCCTCGCTGCGCTCAAGATTCTAACTTTGAATCACTCGCTACGCTCGTGATTCAATTTTAGAATCTTTCGCTTCTTGGGGACTCAAAATCAGCACTCGCAGCAAAAATAAACTTTGCTCTCTTGTTGCACAAATAACTATTTCAATTCGGTTCATAAATTACCGAGTTATCGCGTAACAAACACACAAAAAAACTGTTAAATTGAGAACCTCCTCCTTTTTGAAGTCGGTTAAAAATACATACCTGGGTCATACAAAGATTGAGAACTAATAAAGAACTATTATAAAGCCAAAATTTTTTGGTTGGACTCTTAATCCGCATAAACCGCGCCTCCTCTTATATGATTTCACGCAATCAAAACATTTCTTATATGCACGGAAGCCCTTATATAACTATTAACCAAAAGACGACTTTTGTTTTAATCAATCTGTATGTCACCTATACTCGTATACTATACAATACATACTGTAAATCATATCAAAGTGTACTAAATATAATACTTAAATCTTTTTGCGCCCTCAATATTAAAGCCTGGTTCATATTTTTTTGTAGCTTTCTGCATCTTACAACTCTTACAAGAAGTAATCTTTGATGCTGTCTGTACAGAGCTGCAGAGACGCCAGTAATTAATTCTCTCTCAACTAATTCGAAATGCAAATCACCTATACACCATGTACTTATGTAGATACTATCACGTAAGATCTTTTATGCGACTAATTTGTCACGGTAAGCGCAGTTTAGGGCGCGATCAGTCGCGCGCCCATACCGGTCTTTAGTCCGGCGCAGCGGTCGTCACATGTTTTTTTTCCTTTTGCTCTCGTACCTGTTCCCGACTCGGTTGGTTAGCTTAACAAGTGCGCCAGAGGTGCAGCACCTTTTGTTTCAACGCTTTACGGTGCCTACTGCCAGCGCTGAAATTAACTGCCACAGGGGTATGCACCTTTTCTTTAATTGGTTCTATACGACCGATTAATTTCGAAATTAAGTGATTCCATGATCCTTATAGTCTTCCTACAACGACATGAGTTTGTGATATTAACATGTAGGTATATCCTCACCGCCTGTTAGACCCGGGTTTTTCTGGGAAATTGGGAATATCCATACTTAATATTATACATTCTGGGAATATACTTAATATTATAAACGCGAAAGTGTCTGTCTGTCTGTTACCTTTTTACACTTAAACCGCTGAACCGATTTGGATGAAATTAGGTATAGAGATAGTTTGAAAGCCGGGGAAGGGCGTAGGATAGTTTTCATCCCGGAATTCATCCCCTATGGGAATGAAATGGGGGGTGAAAGTTTGTATGGAGCTAATCTATACATATAAATGCCTATATCCTGACAGACTTATTCACTCACTCACTCACTCACTCACTTATCAACGCACAGCCGAAACTACTAATCGTAGAGAGATGATTTTTGCACAGTAGGTTGCTTTTATAACGTGGGCTAGGGATAATAAGGGATTTTTGAAAATTCCACCCCTAAGGGGGTAAAATAGGGGTGCAAAGTTTGTATGGGTGAACATTTTTTTTTGAGCTAGAGACTTAAAACTTTGTAGAAAGATTAGTTATCCAAATACAAATAAAAAAATTCAGCGTTTTGAAAAATTCTGCCCCTAAGGGGGTAAAATAGGGTTGCACAGTTTGTATGGGGGAAACAATTTTTTTTTTAATAGAGACTTAACACTTTGTAAAAAGATTAGTCATGAGAATACAAATAAAGCACTTTCAGCGTTTTAGAAAATTCTGAAAATAATAAAATAGGCGTGCAAAGTTTGTATGTGTGAAACTTTTTTTTTGAGGTAGATACCTAAAACTTTGTAGCAAGATTATTTATTAGAATACAAATAAAGTACTTTCAGCGTTTTGAAAATTTCCACCCCTAAGGGGGTAAAATAGGATGCAAAGTTTGTATGGGAAAAACTACTATTTTTGAAATAGATACTTAAAACGTTGTAGGAAGATTAGGTATTTATTAGAACTTGAAAAAATGTCATTCAGCGTTTTACAAAAATCATTCCCTAAGGGGGTTAAAAAGGGGTGCAAGGTTTGTATGGGGAATACTTTTTCTGAGCTAGACACTTGAAACTTTGTAGAAAAATTACTTATAGAAATACAAAAAAAATACTTTCAGCGTTTTGGAAAAGACCATTCCTAAGGGGGATAAAAAGGGGTGCAAAGTTTGTATGAGGGAAAGTTTATGTTTTTGAGTTAGAGACTTGAAACTTTGTAGATATATTACTTCTTAAAATAAAAAGAACATTAAGCGCTTAAGAAAATTCCACCCCTAAGGGGTTTAAAAAGGGGAGCAAGCTTTGCATGGGCAACACTTTTTTGGTGCTAGAGACTTGAAAATTTGCAAAAAGATTACTTATTAAAATACAAAAAAAGTACTTTCAGAGTTTTATAAAATTCCACCCCTAAGGGGGTTAAAAAGGGGGCAAGCTTTGTATGGGCAACACTTTTTTTGATCTAGACTTAAAAGTTAGTAGTAAGATTACTTATTACAATACGAAAAAAGTTCTTTCAGCGATTTGAAAAATTCAATTTTATATGGATACTTAGCAAGAAAATTTTAAAGTGTAAGAGATTTGTAACTTTGGTCTTATGCTGAACGTCTACAAAACTAATGTTAGAGTTTTTCCAAATTTTGTGTATTTCCACTATTTGGTTTAAAGTTTGTGTATTTCAAGACATTTGTAAAATATGAGATTTTTAACTTCGGTTTTAGACTGTTTGTTCACAAACTAGAAAATGAACATCAACGTTTTTTTTAAATTTATCCCCTAAAAAAGGGTTCAAAATATGTATTTTCTAAGACGATAACAAGTTCTACCCGGACGGAGTCGCGGGCAGGAGCTAGTAGGGAATAAATCATATGCAATGAATATATATTTGTATCATGCGTTTATGCACTAGTTGCATTAGGTTAAACAATTATTTGTGACTAGACTAGAAAATAAGAGCTTAAGTAAATGCCACACAGTGAAGAGTTGTTTTATACAATTCTTGCTTTTGTTTTCAATTCAAACCGCGTCCAGCCCTAAATGCATTTTATTAAGAGTTCTTTATAGAGATTTTTTACACAATCGTTAGCGTTCTACATATTTTATCTATTTGCGATTAAATCTCTCTTGAGCGATGATTAGATTCGTTTCATACGTAACCTTGATCCAATTTAATATGAGTAGTTAAATAGGTAGCTACCCTACCTAATTCGAAGGGGTGCGCCAAAGTTCATAAAAAATTGCAAATTCGATTTCCGAAAATTTATCTCATACAATTTTATATATCATAATGATCAGTATGATAACTGATAAGCTAGGTAGCCTAGTGGTTCAGGCATGCGGCTGTCAAGCGGCGGTCGTGGGCTCGAATCCCGGCTTGTACCAATGAGTTTTTCGGAACTTATGTACGGAATATTTACCGTTAGCTTTTTGGTGAAGGAAAACATCGTGAGGAAACCGGTCTAATCCCAATAAGGTCTAGTTTTCCCTCTTTGTTGGAAGGTCAGATGGCAGTCGCTTTCGTAAAACTAGTGCCTATGCCAAATCTTGGGATTAGGTGTCAAAGCGGAACCCGGGCTCCTTTAGGGGCACAACCGGGAATAACGCTAGGAGGATGATGAATGATGGTAGTAGTACAAATAATTATAAAACAAAAATTATGAACAACAAAAAAATAATAATGATTAGACAAAGCGGTATTACCGTCAAACATGCCTACTTTGCCACCAGGGGGAACTTTGCCCAAGAAGCAAATTTTAAAATTTTCCTCTTGGGCAAAGTTCCCCCTTGTGGCAAAGTAGGCATGTTTGACGGTACTAGAAAAAATCGACCGAGGAAATGTAGGTATATGAGCCAATATAGACCCAATTCGAAGTAAACATAGTCGTGGTTTAGTCCAGTTCCAGTAAGCATGTCTAGGTAAAAGCACACCGAAATAAATGTCATATATTTATGTACGAGTATAATGCACAAACTGGGTTGAGCTACTCGACGTAGAATTCTCAATTTCTCATAGCGCGAAATGCAGCACAACCGCTATAAATTCAAACGGGTCTACTTTAAATGGTCAGACCCATGCTTTCACATGCATTACCAATTTTATTTTCATACTGGCTTTACAGAAAGTTGACTACCTGAGTCGGTATGATATTAAATTAGGAGTAGGTACACCTAACGATTATATTACATTGCTACTGTAACACCAGCTAATACCTAAGAACCTATTTATTACTGAATTCACACTAGAACTTTCTTTTAGTAAGGTTGAATATTTGAGAATAGGATTAAACATAAGTAAATGAATTCTAATTGATTTCAGTCGGAGTATGTCAACTACTTCCTCTCCAGAGAATAGGTATCCACAAAAACCGCTACCAAAGCATGCGAAGTCTTATCTCTACAGTAGCCTGGCATCGAGCATCTATCATTAATGGTATCCACAAAAACCGCTACCAAAGCATGCGAAGTCTTATCTCTACAGTAGCCTGGCATCGAGCATCTATCATTAATGGTATCCACAAAAACCGCTACCAAAGCATGCGAAGTCTTATCTCTACAGTAGCCTGGCATCGAGCATCTATCATTAATTATATGATTAATTTGTCAAAATCGGATACGTATCCATTGCAAAGAGTAGGTATTTACTTATGAATGTATCCATTGTTACATATCTTTAGATTGGTGTCCCCTTATTTCACTGACAAACATTTCACCGAATTTTAATCATTGAATTTTTGTTACTTACTCAGAAACCTGTAATTTTTTTGGTAGGTACATTTATTTATCGTATGGCATTTTAGTCACTGGATTACATATAAAAGCTATATAAGAAAATAATAATAATAAGATTGATTAATTTAAAGGTTAAGATTAGTCCTCTTCAAGTACCTACTCTGTAGCAAGTTCAGTAAGGTTCTTGAGGTCCTCCATCCGCCCTGAAAATTTTGTTGTCGGGCATTCCAGAACCATGTGGTTGACTGTCTGATCGGGGTTTCCACACACACACCGAGAGGAGTCGCACCAGCCCCATTTATACCAGTGGTGGGCGCAGTTACCAATGCCTGTTCTTATGCGGTTTAATTGGCACCACACCCTGCGTGGATGGTCAAAACCAGGTGGACGCACCTTTGGGTTGAACGAAAACAGGCGTTGGTAGGTACAGCTAAAAGGTCATTCTGTAGAACCCATTAGGTTAGGTTAGGTATGTTTTATAACAATCCTGAAAAGTTTACTGATTCTGAAAAAATGGTTTTCGATGAAAGGAAAATTCTGCGAAACATACATTCTATGGAACATTTGTCGGTAAAACAAGGTAGCTACCCTTTAGATTGGTATAGCGTTATCCACTCTCGCCGGTAGGTACCACCGTTGTAGTTAGGGAGCTGGCGAGCATTTTCACGTCGAGGTGGATTGCAGTTGAAATCATTACGAATTGATTTGGTCCAATCAATTAAGGTCCTATGTCGCTGCGTTTTCGCGTTACAGCGGATTGAAGTTGCTTAAAATAATCGGGGTATTAAATCATTTACACATGTATGCCTCTGGAGTTCATGGTCACAATCATCTTGGAAACGAAGAAAATCGAAGAGGCAGACATTCAGGACTCTGCGTTATCAATTTATCATGGGACGGAGTTGTAAAATGTAAAAAAAAGCTCTACTAGTTAAGTCATTTGCACGCGGTTCTCATTGCGCCCATTCGATTCACTATGACTCCGTGGATTCGAAAAAAAATGTGGCAGACACTTTGCTCACTGATTTTTAGCTGTATAACTGTTCGAAACTCACGGAATCAAGGGAGTTAGGAGGTTAGTCATTTTTAAATTTAAATGCACAAAAGCACGTGCCTTTACCGTAGATGAACTTTGGAACCACAATATTAAAATAATAGTCTTCGTACTCGAACTTGTCAATGGGCGAATATTCAGCGTTTTTAAGGAGTTTTTTTTTTCGTCATTGTCGTCTCCAGGAAATACTATTAAAAGAGACGAATATTCAGAGTCCACTTTTGATGATGACGTAAGCCAATACCGGTGCTGAGTCTTTTTTGATTTAATTTTCCGCTGTATGTTTTACCTCTGGTGAAATAATCTTGAGCCGACAATGAATTTAGAACCGAGCGGTTCAAACGCTCGGAGATTGGCCCCAATGACATACTCCGGTAGTGCGTTTCGGAACGTTTTAAAAAAAACAAGAATGAAGGCGGGATGTGGTCTTGTCTGTAGCATTTTGATCAATTCAATTTATTTATTTATTTAATTTGTTTATTTCGAACCACATATAGTTCATATACAATCATTAAAATAAAGTACACATTAAAAATAAAATAAGACATTAAAATAAGACAATACAATTATTAGCTACAACATGTAAGGAGTTCCAGTGCTCCACCATCGGCATCATTTATACCTGCTTGATTTGGCGCGAGCGTCGGGATGAAAAAAAATCAAATGCCTTTGGAATATCAGAGGCCTGAACGTCTGCCTCATCGATTTTCTTGGTTTTCATAAGGAATTCAAACATCAGTCCAAGAGGCAGACGTGCGCATAATATGTGCTATATTTATACCTATACCTTTTTTTTAATTTTTTGGAGCACTGTCAATAGACAACGCAGAGGCAACATGTTAGCAGACTATTTTTCCGTGGTTCTTCTCATTGTTTTTGACCGAACAATTCAAATCTGCCAAGTGTGCACTTAATATACAGTTTTTTTAATCATAAAAATAAATAAAAAAATTGAATACTACTAAAGTTAGAGCCCTGGATGTCTGCCTTTTCGATTCTTTGTGTTTCCAGTGTGACTGTGATCATCAGCCCCATAAGCAGACGTGTGCGCATAATATAGAACACCTTTTTTTTTTACATTTTTGAAACGCTGTAAATTTACAACGCATCGCCACCATGGTGTTGGTGGCAGACAAGGTCCTTGATGTTTCTTAGGGCATAAATAACACTATCAATAACGTCTGCCTTGTGTGCTGATCATTTCATATCGAAATTTTGCTCGCCAGCTCCCTAACTATTGTACTGTCGAGGAAATTGAATGTTTAGCACTTTTGGACCTTCGTCATTCAAATAGAGTTGACATGTGCCAAACCTTCATTTTCCTCGACCGTAAATTGGATCTAATGATTTTTGTTTTGTTTGCCTTCATGTCTCTTGCATCCACCTTTTGAATGTCTGTTTGGCCCTATGGTTGACTGCTAGAGAATGCTTTGAGGCATCAAGTCCGCCTTTTGTACTTATTTTTGCTTTGTGCAATAAAGTTAAACCAGATTCTGCCAAATATTCCTACTCGCCGCTGGTACCGCATCCCTGCCTCCCCTTATTTAGGTAGGTATTAGTTGGCAAAACCGCAATGGGTCATTCGCCCGTTATCGCAGGATGCGCCCGCATCGTTTATTTTTGCCCATTGCGGAAACCCGACCGTTCCGTGACGTGCAAGTTCGCACACAGTCGCGACTGCAGACCCTAGCCTCTAGTGCCCAGGGAGGGTAGCAGGCAGGTAAAAGGCCTTCGAGCCTTAACTAAACAGACCAGGGCGTTTTTCAAAAAAAGTGTACAAAACTTTTTTTTTCTAAATTGTTTTTTTTTTTTCGATTTTCTTACTCTTTGATACTATCGATCCTCATACAAGAAAAAAAGTGTCCTAAATATTCCATTCCAGATCGTCACAGTATATGCAGTCTTTTTAGGGTTCCGTAGCCAAATGGCAAAAAACGGAACCCTTATAGATTCGTCATGTCTGTCCGTCTGTCTGTCTGTCTGTCCGTCCGTATGTCACAGCCACTTTTTTCCGAAACTATAAGAGCTATACTGTTGAAATTTGGTAAGTAGATGTATTCTGTGAACCGCATTAAGGTTTTCACACAAAAATTGAAAAAAAACATTAAGTTTTAGGGGTCCCCATACTCAGAACTGAAACTCAAAAAATTTTTTTCATCAAACCCATACGTGTGGGGGTATCTATGGATAGGTCTTCAAAAATGATAATGAGGTTTCTAATATCATTTTTTTCTAAACTGAAGAGTTTGCGCGAGAGACACTTCCAAAGTGGTAAAATGTGTGCCCCCCCCCCTGTAACTTCTAAAATAAGAGAAAGATAAAACTAAAAAAAATATATGATGTACATTACCATGTAAACTTCCACCGAAAATTGGTTTGAACGAGATCTAGTAAGTAGTTTTTTTTTTACGTCATAAATCGTAAACCGCAATTTATTTCACGGAACCCTTCATGTGCGAGTCCGACTCGCACTTGGCCGCTTTTTTTATTTATATGGTCGTCGTCGTGACCGACGCACTGAAAGAAAAAAATTACAAAGTAAAATCTGGGACACCTTTTTTCTTGTATGAATCCTCATACAAGAAAAAAAGTGTCCCAGATTTTACTATAGTACCAACGATTCTGAGTAAGAAAAACCAAAACAAATCGAATTCTGAAAAAAAAAGTGCTGTACTTACACTTTTCGGTCGGTACGGTAGGTCAAAGGACGCAGAAAGATACAAAGACGTAGGAGTTCGTTTAGTCTTTTGTAGGGTTCCGTACCTAAAGGGTAAAACGGGACCCTATTACTAAGCTGACCTATTATTAAGAAGTCTGTCTGTCTGTTTGTCCGTCTGTCTAGGCTTTATCTCATGAACCGTGATAGTTAGACAGTTGAAATTTTCACAGATGATGTGTATTTCTAATTTATTGCTGCTATAACAACAAATAAAAAAAAAGAACAAAATAAATATTTCAGGGGGCTCCCATGATGACGTGTTTTTTGCCGTTTTTATAGATAATGGTACGGAACCCTTCATGCGCGAGCTCGACTCACACGTGTTTAAATAATTCATTTAATTTTTTTAATCTTTATATTTTAGAGCCTTCGGCAAACTATCTACCTATGCTGCCACGTAGGTACAGTAGGATACTGTACAATGCTGAAGCTCCAACCTATCATCATTTTCTGTTTAACGACCTAAAAACCGATGTAGGTAGTACCTAACTGAGTCCTTAAAAGGGTTATGTTTTCCTAACATATTAATTAAATCTTTAGGTACAATACACACAAGAGTTGTTACAATTTTAAGAATATTATTCCGTAATTTAAAAAACTAACACTACTTCCACTACCTACTATTCTATATTTATTCGCTACTTACTTAGTCTCTGTTTAAGTATGTTTGTGTGCGTGCGTGCGTGCGTGCGTGCGTGCGTGCGTGCGTGCGTGCGTGCGTGCGTGCGTGCGTGCGTGCGTGCGTGCGTGCGTGTGTGTGTGTGTGTGTGTGTGTGTGTGTGTATGGACGATTTCAAAAAACTTTCACGAGAACTTAAGTACAAGTAAATTTCCGTTACGAACTTTCTGATGGGAATTTTTCATGTAGCTATTCATATTTAGGTACGTCACAACTATAACCTATTAATCCCTAGACGGGCATTTAAAACAACGTAGGTATCGTATCACGGAACATAAATAACTTTCGGTCAAAAATTTAATTTTTGGTACAAGCTTTTATTGCCGACTGTACTTTTCTGTATACCGTCATCAACTAGTCATTGAGACGATTCTAACGAGCCCATACTCAACGGGGTTACGTCGGTTAAGTACTGAATTCCCATGACTACCTTCTGTCTCCATTATCAGATCAGCTCGATGGTGCCATAATATTGAATTATCAGCCAAACTATACCTTTACCTACCCAAAATTTCACACACTCAATCGGTTGAAGATAACTGCTTTAAAATTGAGTTGCAAGATTCCACCCGAACAAACATAGTTAGAGCGCGAACCGTCCTAAACAAGATCATGCAGGAACCCGACGACATAGATATATTTGCCGACAGTACTGGCGTAGGTATTTTGTAGAAAAGTTTTAGCCATAATACTTTCCTAGTTTCACGAGTCTGTACAATGCTTGCTCAGCTTAATCTTTGATTAGGTATACTCGTATTTAGTTTATTTTTGTGATTGCTTCTTTTTTGTAATAATGTTTGCTTATTAACAGCATGTGATACCTATTAATATCTCATAAAAACTGTGTACCTACTTATCTAATTGTTCCTACCTACATTTTTGTATTTTTATAGTATATGAATGTGTACCTACCTCATGAGTGTTTTGGTTATAAACTGTTGACATGTGTGTGATTAATAAATAAATAATAGTTTCATACCTACATCGTTAGTTAGGTACATACATTGTAAGTTAATAGAAAGCTTGTTAAAATACCGCCTTTATACTGCGTTTTAGCCTGTTCGATCGTCAGACAGACCCCATTTAGCTCGCAAATTAAAACCCGCGTTCACAATTTGTCTCGCCATTAAATTGACGGCCGCGAATTGGTAAAGTGGTATATAAATAACCGGCGGGTTTGCATGCAGCCGGTGTTTATGAGAACCGTTCCAGTATTTCACATGCAATTAAGCCAATTGCATCTGTTGCTACACGGATACAGCGACATCCATACCTACTAATATTACTGCTTATTCGCTCTGTGAGCTGTAGAACTTGTGATCCCCCCGAAATTTGGAGCATAAACTGGAGAAAAGTGAAAGAAAATCTTCACTACATGCGAACTCTCCGATTTGCCACTTACACTAGTTAGTTATTTAGTTAGTTATACTGGGCGTTTTCCGCAAGTCGACATCCATTGTGCCTATTTTGCGTGAAACGGCGGTGTGGCGCTACTCTATCCACCCCAGCTCGTCTAAAAAGTTGGTGAGTGCCTTGGTGTTGCTGACTGCGTCCCGTAGTGTGTTTGGAGAACCTAGGTGCTTTATTCTGTATACTTCTACCTCCTTGCAGTCCAGTAGTATATGTTTAGTCGTTTCTTCTGCCTCCATGCACGCTCTGCACATGGGGCTGTCTGTGATACCTAAGTTATATAGGTGTCTGTTCAAGGTGTTGTGTCCTGTTATTATACCCACTATCTTGCGCAGTTGGTTTCTATGTGTCCTTAGTAGTGTGGTTGTGAGTTTGTAGTCGCGTTTCGACAGAATCTCTTTGGTCTGTCTGCATGTGTCTATCTCCTCCCAGTATCTTTGGTGTAGGTCTTTAGTGTGTTGGTCCAGTTGATGGTATATGTAGCTTTGTGGCAGGGGCAAGATTGGCTCCGGTCCGTATGCCGTTGTTTGTGAGCCTTTCCTGGCCAGTTCATCCGCTGCATCGTTTCCTCTTGAGCCACTGTGCCCCTTGATCCATTGTATAGTAACTTTGTTTTTATCTGCGCACACCTCTGTGAGGTTTAGGTGACATTCGTATATCAAGCTAGATGTGATGTTATCACTGCTCAGTGCTTGTAGTGCCACTTACACTAAACGTAGTGGTTAGGTATATTCGCTTTGGCTTACACGTCATAAACATTCTGTTCAATTAATTTTTTGGTACTACGATTTTTTTCTATTGTCATAATAGATATTATCTGGGTTACCACGTCTGGCAATAAATCTACGCAAACACATAATAAGGTTTAGGATTACATATTTTTTATTTCATGTGTTTCAAGACCCTGGTACAATAAGACAATAAACGTTAATACAGATACAAATACAAAAGTTTTATTACCTACAATGCTACATTAAAATAATTTGTACAAAAATAAAAATTATTGTTTTCTTTGGTTTTTTTTTCTCAAGATACAATTATGCTAATTTGTTTCTGTGAATGTACTCTGCAATATGCCGAAATTAACGGACATTTCCGGGAACGCCGTGTGCACTGTACGGTGTTCGGTAATTAATGGTCACCCTTCTAACCACGAATAGGGCACCTTTGATTGGTCTAGTAATCGATTTTAAGGTTTAGTAAAAGTCCCCTGGTTTTCGAGATATTCGCACTTTTCGAAGAGCGAATTTGACCAAAACAAGGTGTTCAAAAGTGAACAATTATAGCAACATCTTTATTTGTAAAGATGTAAATGGCAAGTATTATACCATTTTAGAATCAGTATTAGATAAACTATTTTTCAGGAAGTTGGCCAGTCTGGTCTTCATACATATTTTGTTTCACCACAAGCACGTAGAAACGATGGCCGGTCAGGCGGAAAGGTTCTCGAGTGGGTGTCCGCGATCAAAACCAAAGAAAATAATACTCACTAACGGAGATCAAACGTTTCGAAACCCAACCCAATTGTACGAATGAAGATTTACTGATGTTTTTCTTCTTCTAGAAAGTGATGCACGGTGCAGCCACACCGCGACGTAGTGTTGTGCTGATAGGTAATCTAGTGATGTGCTAATCGGTAACAAATGTATTATCTTTGGTTTGATGATAAACTGCCCAGAATGACACGGTCCCGTTAATTGAGGGTTATCACTTATCGGGGCATGCGCATAAAATTAATAATGATTACAATAACATATATTACATACAACAACAACGATATAGACATTATTTATTTATTTAAAGGTTCACCAACAGTTATTACATTGATACCTACTTACAAATAGTTTACTTTTAGTAAAGTGTAATATGCTTAATGTATAACTAGCTACTTACAGGTAAGTAAATTTTACTTTTGCTATCGGCGCTAACTTTACATGATTTGGCAAAATACTTAGTTTATATTTTTGGATATAAAAAGGCCAAAAGGTGAATACTTTGGATAGTGAGAAAGTACCTAATCGAACATGGTTCCGCGGCATTCCATGAACCTTGAACAAAAAGAAGATTTAAGTAAGTACAGTCGCGAAGCGGCATTGTTGAGCCAATTGCCACTTGTCTTAATTTAGCCGTGTACCCTCAGAGCATAGAATACTAGAGAGAGGACAAGCCGCCGGCGGCCGTGTCGCAGCTGTATGCTCAATGGGCATACACTGCCATACTGTGCACGCATGCTGATCGCAGAGAATATTACGTGTTTTCCCAAAATGCCTGATATGATGCGCGTTTATTGTCAAATAAGCGTGTAAGTATACAAGTGTGTGTGTTTTAGATGTGTGCGTGCTTTGTCTTGTCAATTACTTGGGCGTTGTGTGGGTTAATGTACTTGCGACAGGCTCACTCTATACAAATCGGCCGCCATGTCCGATCTCCTTATATTCATACATCTGTGCGTGTACCTAATGCGAATCTCGATCAAGCCCGATTCGCACTACACGGCTAAATTAAGACAAGTGGCAATTGACTCAACAATCCCGCTTCGCGACTGTACCTACAGTCAAGTGCAAAAATATTTAGGTATCGACTTAATCCTCTCATCAATATATGTACAATAGGCTTGTTGCGTGGTGTTAAAATTGATAACGTAGTGTTGCTAAATGGATAGTAAACCATCAAATGATTGTAATAAAGTATAAATTACAAAATATAATTCAAATCATAAAAAGATATGAACCTTGAAAGTTTAGAAAAAAAAGTTTTTTTATTTATTGTCCAAGAGTAAATTTAAAGGTACCAATAGAATCCTTACGATTTTATAGAAACAAATTTGTATGACAACTATGGACCTAAACGCAGTATTTCGCGACCGAAACAGCAATTTACTTCATATTCCATGCAACGGTTAGTACAAATTGCACGGTGTGACGTCATACTTTAAAGCCAATCAGTATGAAGCGTTTCGGCTGCTGTCAGCGAGGTCCGTCTTCAACTCGATTTTTTGGGTATTAATGTCCTTTAAATGTAGTTGCTTCCATACAAACATTTGTTCATCTACAAAAACTGGTTCGAATGGCATCGTAAACAAATTTAAGGTCACAAGCCCATTGCCAACACAGTTAACTGGCCATTCTGTATTTATATTGAACCTTATTACAATGCACAAAAAGTGCACGGATGGTCAGTTAACTGTGTTGGCGATGGCACCAAAACCTTAATCCGCTGACATAATTATTATAATCAGCGACTAATAACTATCATAAGTAGGTATTTGTAAGATAGGAGCAAGTAGTAAATATATAATAACTACTTAGGCCTACCAACAACCACTTCAATCCAATATTTTATGGCAAATTTGATATCACTCGCCGCAATCTTTGTGACGTCATAGTTATCCCATCCCCCTCCACACCTTTAGAGAGCGACAACAGCACTTTTCATACTGCGGAGACCTCACTGAATCTAACCATACCACTTCTGGTAGGAACTCAGAACATATGATCTGAGGGTAGGAACCTTTTCAGACAAACGGAATTTTGGTTCCAGCCTATTTATTGTGCGAGGTAGAGCCCTAGAGGACTATATAACTTTTCCTACGCTCCGCTAACCCACACAGCTGCAGAGCTCTGGCACCATTAAATAAAGAACATGGACGTTTTGATCATAGAAATCCACGAAACTGTCGAAAGGAAAATAGGTACGGAATGGATAGGTACGGATAAATAATCACTGTAATTAGTACCTATAAGTATGTATATAAAATCACAAGTTACAGTTTCAGGATTCTTGAATGTGCAGCATTTTGAGTGCATTTGTCATCGACACAGTAAGTCAAAACTCAGGAGACACTAAACAAACATAGTTAAAACTCGTTCCAGCGATTGATAGATGAATTCGTGTCTAAGAAAATAATTATAGATTATAGACGGTTGCCGTCCCATCGTTTACCACTACGGGAACTTATGTCAATTATACTCTCACAGTGTTGAGAGTATAATTGACATAAGTTTTAAGCCAACGAGTTAAGGGTTGTTTTCGTTTGACTGTCGCGTTATCGAAGCTACGTATGCAGTTCGGAGGAACAACGTCACAACTACATGTTAAGTTAATAGACAAAACTACATACCTACTTTTTTCCACGGCCAGGTTGAGGGTGAGTGTTGGTGCGCCTTTTTTTTGTTAACACCTTTTGTAAGTATAATTTGACAGCGGGAGCGAGAAAAAAACTAGTAGACATTACGTTCTGACAGGGATATTTAATGAAGTTGTCCGAATTTGGGGTACCGTTTTCATGTGGCGAACCTTTTAAGATTTTGGACAAGTTGGTTGTCTAACTTTTCATCTCTCCTGTTCTGAAAGTTGACTTTTCATGGGCATATAGCCGGGTGGAAAATAGCGTTTTCTCCGCTAGGGTGGAAAGTAATTTTTTTTATTGTTATTGTCAGCCACGTAGTCCAAGATAATTGACTTCGTATTATAAAAATAAAAGCTTTACATTTATATCTAAACTCAGCTATACTACATTAGGCGACGGGTTCATTACGACGATGTTGATAAAATCCTTTTAAAGTTAGTATTTTTCTTCCTAATTGCAGAAAATCAACATTCTAAATCATTTCTGTAAATATCGGCTGCCCGCCATAATGCTATGAAACTTTTTTGTTCACGTTTCGGCATGGCCCTCTAGATTATAACTATCTTCAAACCAAATAGACGACTGGGATCGTATTGGCTCGTATTGGCTCAGTCGTCCGTTTGGTTTGAGGATACTTATAGTTGCGTCGCGGCCTACTCGATTACAATCGAGTAGGCCGTGGCAAGTGGCCAGTGCAAAGAAGTTAGAGGTTGGATATAGTTTTAATTATTATACTTAGGTATATCTAAAATCGAATAATTAATTTATTTCATATTAAGCAAATAATTCGTTACATTTATTTATAGAATTATCTAAATACAAGAAATAAGATTAAAACTATTAGATCAGATACGTTTTTAAAAACTTTTCTAAAGGTGGCAGTATGTGTATTTTATTTAACTGATTACTCTTAATGTAACTCCTCACAGTCGAAATGAAAAGTAGAGTGTTTAACTCGGGTGAAATTACCCATTTCACCCTCGAACTATTGGCGCTCTCACTTCGTTCGAGCGCCAGAAATATCTCAGGTGACATGGGTCACTTTCAAGAACCCTTGGTTAACAATCTACTATTTCATCTCTCCTGTTCTGAAAGTTGACTTTTCATGGGCATATAGCCGGGTGGAAAATAGCGTTTTCTACCCTATGGTAGAAAGTAATTTTTTTTAATTGTTATGGTCAGCCACGGAGTCGATGATAATTGAGTTACGTAATATTATTAAAATAAAAGCTTTACATATCTCTAAACTCAGCTGTACCTACATTGAATGACGGGTTCATTACGACGATCTTGATAAAATCCTTTTACAGTTGGTAATTTATTTCGAAATTACAGAAAATCAACATTCAAAAATATTCCTGTAAATTTCGGCTGCCCGCCATACTGCCATGACATTTTCTTTTTTCACGTTTCGGCATGGCCCTCTAGATTAGTTACGTCGCGGCCTACTTGATTACAATCTAGTAGGCCGTGACAAGTGGCCAGTGCGAATAGGTTGGAGGTTGGATATAGTTTTAATTATTTTATTTAGGTATATTAAAAATCGAATATTTAATTTATTTTAATTCATGCATATAATTCTATACTTACGTTTATTTATAGAATTAAACAAATACAAAAAAATAATGTGAAACTATTAGATCAGATATCAGGTACGTTTTTTTAACTTTTCTAAAGTTGGCAGTATGTGTATTTTAACTGATTACTCTTAATATACTTACTTGTTTTATAAAATGTACGTGTAGTATTTTACTTTCCTCCTCGAAATGAACCACTTTCAACCCATGGTTAACAATCTACTATTTTCTACCTATTCAGAAAAGAGTCATTTTTCCCCTCAAAAGAACGATCAAAGTTGTACTTTTCTTCCCTTATTCCGAAAAAAGTAATTGTTACCTGTTGTGTAATTTATTCTCATAGAAGGTGCAAAAAGCACTATGTGTCACTCGATGGTAAAATAATTTGCGTCATGGGCGTAAAAATTTGAATCCCTCGTTACGCTCAAGATTCTACTTTAGTTTATTATTATTATTTATTACTCATTATGATTATTGTAGAATCTTTCGCTGCATTCAGGAATCAGGATTCAATCCTAACGCCCGCCGTAAACATATAATTTTGGTCCCTTTGAGACACAATCTACTGTTCTACAGAACCCGTATCCCGTCGCCGCGAGCCGTACTCGTCCGGACCGCTTCCCGAGGTTTCTCACGCCGCCCTGCTGTAAGCAGCACGTCCCAAACGGCCGCAATCAATTATATTAAACGTGATAATTTTACCTTTTTAACCTTTTTTCTCCCCTTTTTTTGTGCGTCCGAGTTTTGTACGGTTGACAGACAAATTATACGGCCGTTACGCCTCGTATTGTTTACGTTCTGAATTGTTATTTGTGGGCGTAATGCAATTTTGACAGGGAAAAGGTACCTTTGTACATGCTCAGGATAGCTCAGCTCTCTTTGTTTCTTATGGTATAAAGGTTAACTTTGTTTCACGTTACGTGTTGAGTATTATATTAGACCGCGATGAGTTTGGGAATGGAATAAGTAGCTGTCAGTTCACACCCATAAACTTTGACGTATTTTGGCAAAACTTACCTAAGATACTTATGTAAAAGTACAGTGAGGTAAACGTCCTAGCTTTGACTAAAGGCCTCCACACACCGGTCGCGGGCGCGGGTCGGGCGCGCGTCGGGCGCGGGCCCGCGCAAGTTGTAAAACATTGAAACTACACTTCAAACACACATCAAACGCGGGCCCGCGGGCCCGCGGCGGGTCCGCGTTCGATGTGTGTTTGAAGTGTAGTTTCAATGTTTTACAACTTGCGCGGGCCCGCGCCCGACGCGCGCCTGCGACCGGTGTGTGGAGGCCTATAAAGTGTCCATGTCTTACACTAGTGCAACGTTTACCTTATGTAATTATATGAAGTTTGCTGATTTGTTTAGTAGGTAGGGTAGTAGCTCGCTTCAATAACTGGCCACGTCATACTAAATGAATTCGGTTTGTAGAGAAACAGAGTTCATTTTTAGTTTGAGGGGGCTAGCTTCTGGCGATTTACCCTATTTCGACAAAGGATGTCAGATGGGAGCTGAAAATTCAGAAAGTATGTAGGTACTAAGGACGTTGCCGGAAGGTATGATAAGAGAACCAGGAAAATTCAATCCTTTTACGATTAAACTCAAACTCAAAATATTAATTGCACACAATATTTAGAAAGTAATAACAATTTATTTAATTGATAAAATATTAAGTAAACATGTATAAAACTTTAACTAAAACTAAACCTTACTTATAATTTTTTTAATAAAATAACTAACTAATTAAATAAGAGGCCTGGGCCTCTTGGCAGGGTGCCCATCACGCAGGCAGCATTCCCGCGCTGAACTGCGATTGCGATTCTTTGCCCGAGAAAGCTGCCGGCGCGAGGGTCACCCGTTGCCTCCTTCATTGGGCCTGATATTAGGCGCCGAGACAGCTGTACTTTGAGACCTTGAGGCGTTCCCGGGCGTCTGCCGCCGCCCCCGCGCGTTTGGTAGTCGCTGGTAGGTAGGATGCCGCCAGGGTGTCTGTACAGGTGGCGTCTGGCGTCCCACACCAGCGCACGGCCCCGTTTTCCAGGGTATCAACGACATCCCGTCAATATTTAAGTAATGAAATGGACCCCGTAAGGGCACAGCAAAGAAGCTTAAATCTAGGTTAAATGTAGGTTGCAGGTAATACCTGGATATTATTAATTCTACCTTGAACTAGGTTTCTTATTAGGTAGATACCTACTACCTAATTAATTTGGTAGACAATTAGGCTTCGCTTAAAGTTAATTGACATCCTAAAGAAACTATTTTATTTACTCAAGTTGGAAAAAAAATATGTGAAAAGCATTTATCTTTTCACGCACACTTCATCAAAAAAATCTTGTAGTGTACTTTTTTGCACTAAAAACTTAGTTTTTTAATAGGTTAATTGGTTCTATGGATTTTATTGCTTGTGGTATTATGATGCTAGGTTGTTATTATGACGGAGATTTAATGGTTTTACATGACGGTCTTTAGCTTGTGAGAAAAAATAATTATGTGTTTTGACAAAGGTACACAGGCTTCTAGGACGTATAAAGAAGTAAGTGTTTAGAATGCCGAGTGTTTTAAAATATGGCCTACAACTCCGTGTCCGTTTTATATTACTTACCTAACTAGGATTCTGTTCTGATGCATTTTTTTTGTAATATGAACAGACTATTTGAATTCGTATTGTTGCCCCAAAGCAGTATGCCATATCGGAATATAGAGTGGGCGTAGGCATAATAAGCGGATATGGAGGTTTTTAAATCTGTTGTTTATATTTATCGCAAAATGCGTAGAGACGTTTAGATATGGCTGTTTCAATAATTTTAGAGTAAAAGTTGTTGGGAAAAGGGCTATAGGACGGTAATTAATGCAATCGGTTTAAGTTCCTTTTTTATGTACTGGTTTGATGATAGAATGTTTTAGTGAATCCGGGACTATACCTTGAACAAAGGATTGATTTATTCGGAAAGTTAAGGGTTGGGTCAATTCGTCTGCGCATTTTTTTTAGTTAAATCTAATTTGTTTTTACTAAAACGAAAAAAGTACCTACATTACACATAAAATCTGGTCAATTCTTTTTGCCACCATTTTGTTTTTGCCACGAACAAGAATTTAAACTTTTTAAATTTACCGAGGCATTTTAAAAGCGGGTTGTTTTCAAATAAACTTATTTACCATTGACAGGTGAGTCACGAAAATTAGCCGTATAAATGTATGGCTAATTTTTAACTCACCTGACAAAGTTTGAAAACAACCCAAACAGAAACGGCAAAATTCGCGCGGTTTTGTGGCTAAACTAAACAGGTCGTTGGTCCTAATTTTTTTGTCCACGGACCTTTTCGTTCTGAATCCATAAAAAAGGAAAGCGCTTTATCGGAAAATTGTGAGTAAAAGAGAGGACACAGCAGGAGATAGCGTCTCGTTCGATGTATTTTTACAAAAATAATGTGTAATAGAACTTAATTAGGTATCATATATAAATCATAATCAATCGAAATACATAAAGTAGTCTATAAGTAATGATAATGAATGACTAATAAAGCACATGTAGCAAGACAATCCCCCAATGCTCTCTGGGCTTTCGCTTGATATCTTCAGAGATGCTATATATTGTGTTGCTGCCTCGGATAATGATTATTGTCATGTATAATTGCAGCATGTGGGGCACGGCGTCATTGCGCGCGCGGCTGTGTACCGGCGTGGCGCTAGCCATGTCGCTGTCGCTGGGCGCCTCGCGCCGGGAGCCCAAGGACCCCGACTCCGACATCTCGCTGTGGATCGACGAGCGACAAGTGCGCATGTTCAGTGGTAAGCAAAGTTACTGTAGCCATGTGGCGCCCGCGTGGCACTAGCCATGTCGCTGTCGCTGGGCGCCTCGCGCCGGGAGCCCAAGGACCCCGACTCCGACATCTCGCTATGGATCGACGAGCGACAAGTGCGCATGTTCAGCGGTAAGCAAAGTTACTGTAGCCATGTGGCGCCCGCGTGGCACTAGCCATGTCGCTGTCGCTGGGCGCCTCGCGCCGGGAGCCCAAGGACCCCGACTCCGACATTTCGCTGTGGATCGACGAGTGACAAGTGCGCATGTTCAGCGGTAAGCAAAGTTACTGTAGCCGTGTGGCGCCCGCGTAGCACTAGCCATGTCGCTGGGCGCCTCGCGCCGGGAGCCCAAGGACCCCGACTCCGACATCTCGCTGTGGATCGACGAGTGAAAAGTGCGCATGTTCAGCGGTAAGCAAAGTTACTGTAGCCGTGTGGCGCCCGTGTAGCACTAGCCATGTCGCTGTCGCTGGGCGCCTCGCGCCGGGAGCCCAAGGACCCCGACTCCGACATCTCGCTGTGGATCGACGAGTGAAAAGTGCGCATGTTCAGCGGTAAGCAAAGTTACTGTAGCCGTGTGTGACGCCCGCTTGGCACTAGCCATGTCGCTGTCACTGGGGCGAGCTCAAGGCCCCGACTCCGACATCTCGCTGTGGATCGACGAGTGAAAAGTGCGCATGTTCAGCGGTAAGCAAAGTTACTGTAGCCGTGTGTGACGCCCGCGTGGCACTAGCCATGTCGCTGTCACTGGGGCGAGCTCAAGGCCCCGACTCCGACATCTCTCTGTGGAAAGATGGGCGACTAGTGCGCATGTTCAGTGGTAAGCAACGTTACTGGAGCCGTGTGTGGCGCCCGCGTGGCACTAGCCATGTCGGTGTCGCTGGGGCGAGCCCAAGGACCCCGACTCCGACATCTCGCTGTGGAATGACGAGCGATGACTGCAACAATGTAGGCGCCGTATACACCGACGCCGATATCGCTGTTTCGCTGAAGAGGACGCTTTTAGTACTGCAATTTTAACATAGATACCCTCTTTCCGTGAAAGGATGCCCATGAAAGGAGGCACAGTACCCAGCATTGGGACGTGTTCACGTGTAGAGGCTGATGAATAAGAAAACATCTATAAGTAGGTATATGTACCTATAATCGCCGGTATCCTTTAGTTTCGATCGATTCATTAAGTTAAGTACAAGTTTTTTTAAAGAAACATGAAAATTCATCGAAGACGACTCCATTCCTCGTCAGCTATAAGTTATCTTCACCCTTTTTACCCTTGATTCCAGGTATATCAATGCAAGTATACGCGATCCTGAACGGCCACATACCGCCGTACATCCTCGACCCCCACTTCTCGCACAAGCTGCCCACCATCCCCTCCGAAGTTGGCTACGTCAACTTCACGTGGAAGTCGCGCAAGAAATATCACTACCACTTCGACATACTCACCAGCTCGGACCCTAAGGTGCTGAAGCCGCCAGTGCTGTCGATTAAGACGCAGGGGCGCGTGCCATCTAAACGGCCGAAAGGTTAGTCTATCGGTAATAATACACACGACACAATAATGGCTTGATTACACGTGACGAGTAACTAGGTACTTAGTGGCGCGATAGTGCTCTCGGCCGAACAAAGAACTCAGTATTGGTAGCATGTTTGGACTCAGTGTGACCGAGCAAAGCGTTCGTTCTAGAAAAAGGCTAGTACTCCCTCGAGTAAATCTGAGTTTTGTTTCTCCATTATACTCGACGGAGTAACAGCAATCGGTCTAATGACCATTGCATATCTAACAAGCAATTTCTGACAGCAACTTACTTTAGTTGAAATGAGACAGCAATCAAAACAATACCTTTAATTACAAATATATCACGTTGGTGTGACAAATTGCATGGTTTGTAGTGTGCTTTAATCGAGTCACTGCATTTTGGAAGTCAAGCGCTCGATGATGCGTTTACGTCTACTCTTCCGATAGCGCTGTCTCGCCATTACTCGACACGTGTAATCAAGGCTTTATCGGAGTGAGGAGTTTAGCACATTTGCCAGATGGCGTGTGGCAAAGAAACGCCTCATTTCAATAATTTCTATAATAGGTACTGTTATTTTCTCTGATTATTAATTTCGCTTGTCCACAGAATTTAGTATATTCTTGCCGTGTATGGCCAACAACAGTGGCGTGGCCACATTTGAAATAGGCCTAGTGCTCAAGCACGGCCGGGGTATACCGCTGAATGGAACCCCTCTAAGACTAAGCCTAAAGAAGGAATGCGCACAGAGAGGTGTGTATTTAGAAAGGACAGGTATTGTATCGCCAACGCATTTTTAACACTTACTCGCCTGCGGTTTTGTTCTTGTTGGGACATGCGACGTACTTTCCGGTAAAAATCAATATGAGTACTAAAATTTTGGTCAAAATCTATTGCACCTAGACCCTTCTTCATCCTTTAAAAATCTTGAATTAAACTTTAGTTTGGAATTAATTCTGATTTATATGTTTATAGTGCAAGGACACATTTCGTTTGATCTACCTATGTACCTACTGATAACAGATTTGCCGCTTTAGGAATATAAAGCGTATAATTTAAAAGTACTTCTATCGTCCGTCATACATAGAGGTCCCTCCCTACATAAAATATTACACAAATTACATTAAAATCAAATACTTAATTTAATTGTAAAAGCACATCTAATTACATTGCACATGGAGAAATCAAAAATCTGACCCTAGAAGCCTGAGAATAGGACATTACTTAAATCCTAACTAACCTACTTAATCAGCAATAGATTTAGAGTAATTTTATGGGCCATTTGTTTTTAGAGTGACTTACGGCGGTCCAACAGGAACAAAATTGCTTGCGTATCGCTTACTTTACTTTTAATTTCTTTAAATTAACAGTACTTACTTTTCAATCATGATTGCTTATTAATTTCGCTTCAGTGTGAATCCGGCTCGTACCCATACCGTAAATAGTGTTATAGGTTATTGAAAGTGCCACTTATAGTAGGTAACTAACTAGTATCCAAGGAAATTTTATAGAAAAATGTAAGTAGGTATCATACCAATAGCAAAGGACAAGTACCAACAAACTGCTTGGAGAATATTCCGGGAAATTTTCATGCGGGAATATTACCTGGCACATTACTAGCCTTAGGCCTTGTTTAATTGAGGAAGCGAGCGAAGCGAACGAAGTTCTTCGTTTCAGCTTGGGCCAAAATTCTTTCGTATATCCAGATACCTGGCTGTCCAGCCTGTCCGGCTGTAATGTGCGTTAAGCTATTGGTTTACTTTTATTTTAATGGAGATAAGGATATACTTGCGACTACTAACTAAATTAATGACTAATCTTCCTTCGTGCTTAATTATTTGTGACTTACAACCCTATTTAATATTATCCTGGGTAGAGATAATTAAAATAATCGATGTGGTTTCCGGATTCCCAAATAACTCTTCCCGTTAGGAACTTATTAGATTCGGAACATATATTTGTTGAGTCTGGACTGGTCAAACTATAATTTTTATCCAAAGTTAGCGAAAAATTTGTTATTTTCTTTCAGTCTTTATATTTATGGTGTACTTGACATGCAATAACCGCCTTAATAACATGCTAATTGAGAGGAATGCATGAGATTGTATACAGATGACACAGTATTACTATCCCAATCTACCAGATAGCTACGTCCCTCTCTGCTGTCCCACTATTCTGTAACTTGTTTTAAGCTGACCACAACGCTCAACCACAAATATATCTTGACGCCGCGATTCGTGGTAACTAAGCGTAGGTAGAGGTCTAGTTTCGTTAGGCGTGACGGGTGGGGTGAGGCGCATGAGCGTGTAAAGAATAACAACCCCGGCCAGCCGCGCATGGCGCGTGTTAGACCCATTGTTCCCAGAACGTGCCCAGACTCCGTAGAAGGTTCTAGTCCTCTGACCTAACTAATAATACATTTATGGCGGGTACGAGCATTCATCACTCCGTGTTTGTGTTCCAGTGTGAGGAACAATGCAGCACTTGACGTTTTATTGCGGTATTGTGCGGTTTACGACTACTTACTGTTCTCACTGCCACTTACGCAGACATAACAAATTTGAAATTTCGTAGTTTATGTGTAGTTTTATTTTATTTCACACGAGTTTTGTCTCACCGCTTCGTATCGTGGACAGGAATTTATCAACTACATTCGATATATCTACTATCTGTGAATAAGTACACAAGACTTCGTTTAGGTATAGGTATCAACTTTATCCCGGGATAAGTTAACACTCCCGACGGACCCTAAAGGACGGGATGAGAGCTCTGCTCGATTCTCAATGAAAGGTGTGAACCTATAAGTGGTACACTGGAATAGAGAACCTCGTAGGTAAAGTGTCTAATTAATAGGAGCTTTCATCGCATCATATAATAAGTAGTACGGTACCCATAGTATCCATATGTTGCAAGCTTCTTAGCGATCTTTGTACCACTTCTCAACGAAGCTCGGAGAGAAACTAGGCAGTCAAATAATAAAGATAAAATGTTAAAAAACGTCCATTGTTGCATTGCTCCAAACTTATTTACTAATCGAGTGATACTTCAACGATCGCCAATAACCCTTGCCTTATTTTCCGGACTATCGCCGAGCGAGCTGATTGGTCGAAAACGGTGCCTCTGCTCACAGAATATGCGTTTTTAGGTTGGTACTGCTTGCTTTATTTTATTAATATAGTTTAGGGTTGGCAGTTCAATTGTTGATAAATATATTTAATGCCTTCAAATAGCGCTATAGCGCTATTTGAAGGCTATAGCGCTCACTTGAGCTTAATAGCGCCACCCACAGATGTACGAATATAAGTATTATATGCTCTGAGGCGCCACCTATTAAGGTCTTGTTTATGTAAAGACGACATGTTCGGTGACTATGAAAACGCCTTAGTCCCCTTGTACATGAACGCGGCCTTAGGGCGTCGTTACACGTGACGAGTAGTGTTTTCGGTCGTGTTTAGTCGATGTAAGCACATCACAGAGCGTTTGGCCCAGACAGGGGTTTGGTCTCTCTTGTTTACTAGACCGAGCGCTATCTTGCCACTATTCATTACGGAAGCATGGATCCGTTCTTGGAAGAACCCCCACTACTTGCCTTATTTTCTTAATATGTAACAATTAGTATCTACGTAACGTGGTCAAAACTGTACTGCTGACCCTACATAAATCTTTGCCAATTTATCTACTGAATCATGGGGCTTGAAATATATGTTTTAATTTTACTAATTCCTGAGATTTTCACAACAAGAACAAATGAGTTAATGTCTGTTTGAAAGCAACTCTAAGCTTCTAAACTGTCCTACACTGCACACTGTTGTGAAAAATTCTTCAAAGAAACGCCTTTTCTATGTTTTTTATTTCTTCAAATATCTATGTATCTCTTCTACCTTTCGAAACCAATTATTTTAAGGTCTTGAAAATCATCTTTGATGTTTAATTAGTTACCATTCCTAAAGCTTCTAAAACTGATAGTCTGTATAACTATATTATGTGTTGATACCACCTTGCACTAGACAGTAACTCTTCCGTGATGGAGATCTCACTGTATGGCCATCAGACCTCATATCTTTCTCCAATCGCAGGGCCGGATCCCGAGTGCGACAAAACATGCGCCAACCAGGGCTGGTGCAACCACGAGAAGATATGCCAATGCCCAGAGGGCTATATGGGGCAACACTGTCGTACTGCGCTGTGTTACCCGCAGTGCATGAATGGAGGCAACTGTACGGCACCCGGCGTGTGTTCTTGCCCGGCGGGCTACCAGGGGCTACACTGCGAAGGAGGTACGACTATACACCGTCTATGTCGACATTAAGGTTCAATTTACTATATCATGAATGGAGGCAACTGTACTGCGCCCGGCGTGTGTTCTTGCCCGTTGGGCTACCAGGGGCTACACTGCGAAGGAGGTACGACTATATATACTATGGGTCAACACTGCTGTAAGGCGTTGTGCCTGAACAGATGCTAAGTAACTGTACTGCGCCCAGCGGGCTACCAGGGACTACACTGCGAAGGAGGTACGACTATACACCGTCTGTGTAGACAATAAGGTTCAATTAACTATATCATGAATCGAGGCAACTGTACTGCGCCCGACGTGTCTTGCCCGGCGGGCTACCAGGGACTACACTGCGAAGGAGGTACGACTATACACCGTCTGTGTAGACAATAAGGTTCAATTTACTATATCATGAATGGAGGCAACTGTACTGCGCTCGGCGTGTGTTCTTGCCCGGCGGGCTACCAGGGGCTACACTGCGAAGGAGGTACGACTATACACCATCTGTGTAGACAATAATGTTCAATTTACTATATCATGAATGGAGGCAACTGTACTGCACCCGGCGTGTGTTCTTGCCCGGCAGGCTACCAGGGGCTACACTGCGAAGAAGGTACGACTATACGCCGTCTGTGTAGACAATAAGGTTCAATTTACTGTATCATGAATGCAGGCAACTGTACTCCGCCCGGCGTGTGTTCTTGCCCGGCGGGCTACCAGAGGCTGCGCGATAGAGATACAACTTCAGCAGTACACGATAAGGTTCAGGTTAAATTAAATAAATTCGTTTCATTTTAACTAAACCACGTATTTGTAACCATACTTTTTGTATAAATTCGTTACCGTATTTTGATAGTGGAATGTCTGAGATTATTACCGTAAGGTAAGTTTTTAATAAAATGCTTACAGTGCCGGAAACTCCCCTCTAGAGATTTCTACTTCGATACTAGTTTTGTGTTTGCAACCAGTCGTTAATACGTCATTAAAATTGAATGCCTAGAGGGGTGGATATTAATGGAGGACTTTGTTTGTATGGGAATCCAAGTGCTCGAATAACCTTTATAACAACGCTTATTGTGTTATCTTTATATGAGCCAGGCATATTATTCTGACACTGACGGTACAACCGTGGTAGTAGATATAGCTTGATTCAAGCCTTCATATTTCGGTTTCTTAGTCGAGGTAAACACGTATTTAGATAATAAACGAAAAAAAGAACGTACGCAGCTGCAGTTCTCACTCATTTTGGCAAAGTACTGCTTAATAATCAAACTTTACGGTCTATGCCATAAAACCTAATTTGGCTTGGTCTATTGAGTGTGTATGTTCGCAGGTGCGAACTTCATTGTTCTAAAGCAGGTAATAATCCTTATCTGTTATCTTCGCCGACCTATGGTATTTTACCGCTGAACGGAAATATTAGGGCGGTGGAAGGGGTCTTAAATATATTATGTAGAGGAAGACATTCAGTATTACTTGTTAGTGCATTCTACTCATCCAGACGCACGAAATATGGAGTTATTTATTTCCTCCAAATAAAGTGGTCCGAATATTAATTAATCAATGATCATTTCAAGCTTATTGTCCTCGTATATTGATTACTATTATAACCACAACATTTAAAATTTGACAACCATATTAAATACCACAACTTTATATCACAAAATAATGACTATAAACTATAACAGAACTAGGTGTATCTTATCGAACTAAAATGCATTTTACACGACATAATAGTACATTAGTTTACTTACCTAGGGCGGTAGAACAAAGAATGTCTCAGATCGCAGTTATTTGACGCCCAAGCCGAATATGTGATCTGAGATTTTTTTTATTACCGCCCGTGGTGAGTACAGTCAAGTGCAAAAATATGTATCGATAGAATCCTTTGATAAACATGTACTGAAACCTTAATCCGCTAACATAAGAGCGATGAGATTATGAGTAATTTGTAAGCACCCATATTTTTACACTTGACTGTACTAAATTTTACGTCTCTCCCTGGAGTCCCTGGCCAGGAAGTGGGATTTTCCGCACGCGTAGTGTGCGGTAATTGCTATTTTATGGCCAGGTATGATGTAATAGTACACTACTACAAAGAATGTCTCAGATCGCAGGTATTTGACGCCCGAGCCGAAGGCAAGGGCGATAAATTATAGAACCATGGAAAGCTTGATTTGAGAGAAAACTCTTGATAAATGCGCTCTGAGGCTTTCTTTATTACCGCCCGTGGTGAGTACAATATTTTACGTCTCTATCTGGCCAGGAAGTGGGGTTTAGCGTGCGGTAATTCCTACTTTACGGCCAGGTATGACGTAAAATAATGTATAGTATGATTATAGGTCTATTCTTCTTGCCGCTCCGGATAAACTAGGCTCACGCACACTTCCGTGGTGCAACTCGCACAAAAACGAAGTTGAAGTTGTGTTGCATGCTTGACAGCTACGTATCAAATATATAAAAAGCCGGCCAAGTGCGAGTCAGCCTCGCGCACGAAGGGTTCCGTACCATTATCTATAAAAACGGCAAAAGTAGTTTTAGTATTTGTTGTTATAGCGGCGACAGAAATACATCATCTGTGAAATTTTCAACTGTCTAACTATCACGGTTCATGAGATACAGCCTGGTGACAGACAGACAGACAGCGGAATCTTAGTAATAGGGTCCCGTTTTACCCTTTAGGTACGGAACCCTAAAAACACAGCTTCGCACATCTCTGGTAAATATTCAGCCTGCGTTGTGCAGCCGACCAAAGAGAATATCAGCTGACGTCAAAGATATGTTTTCACTTTGCACCTTATGCCATTGTAATAAAGCGAAAATTGTATTCATATCTTTGATCGCCTGTACCAAGACGATGACAAGCAAACGTGACGGCCCTGACTAAACGAAAGAGCAAGCGCTATGCGGTGGAACGGGATGCCATTTACGATACGACTGACAGATTACAATTTACAAGTGCCATACTTACAATTTACAAGTGGCATAAGTATAATAAGTTTGTGAATTTACGGGATTTATACTAGTTGGTACTATATTTTTGGACTACATTTTGATAATTTTTTTCTACTTGAGCACTTGTGTTTTATGGGATACCTAAGGCTCTGGCGTTTTCAATTTAACAATGCAAAAAAGTTCTAAAATTAAATTGTCGTTACAATGGAGTATAATCAATAAAGACCCGTAAAGTAATACTAGTACTAGCTAATATTGTTAATATTAGTATCAAAATCTATCTAATCTAAGTGCTTATATCAATAATTCTAAGAGCAAAAATATACGCTTAATCGGTATCTATTTTTGCTCCTACAAGTAATGTAATTTTTTTAAGAAACACACTTTTTAATAAGTATAAAGACACACACTTTCAAATCCTCTTCGTGACCACGGTAAACACCGTATAGAACCGCTATGGGATTCTTAACTAAGCATGATTTATTTCCTGTTGAAGGGTGTGCCGTTGTCAGATATTAACGACTAGTTAGAGGACTGAAGGCTACATTAGCGTTATTTTACATTTACAATATTTTTATCATATCACTATTAGTTAGTTAGTTATACTGGGCGTTTTTCGCAAGTCGAAATCCTATTTTGCGTGAAACGGCGGTGTGGCGCTACTCTAACCACCCCAGCTCGTCTAGAAAGTTGGCGAGTGCCTTGGTGTTGCTGACTGCGTCCATACACTATTATATTTTGACAACGTTAAATCCTCTTGGTATGGCTATAGCCCCCTTGCAGCCCGCCTTGATGACTTCAATGAGCGCCTTATAGAACGGCGCCTACTCCGCGCCGTGGTCTATCCCCGTGTCATGGTGCTCCTGCTCCTCGTCACGGAACTTGGTGATGGTGGCCAGGATCGAGGAGTCAGGCTTCCATTAGAATTCGAAACTGGTGTTCCACGTGACAGTTTTGGCAGTTTCTATGCTCAAGAAAAATGTGCCATAAGTTTTTAGAAGAGTCAAGGTAGCTCACATATATTAAATCCTCTTGTGCATTTAGTGCGCGCGACTCAGCGACTTCATCTCACACTCGCACTGTGTCAATTAGAAAGAGGGTAGATTTCCTCGTCTCGCGACGCATCGCAGCGTCAGTTGTTCTAGACCTGTTAGGGCGAGGTTCTCCATTTTCGGAGCTGGTATGTCGTATTCCACTTTGAGACCATGACAGTCTTGAAGAGTGATTATTTTGTTGATGAAAGGGGTGCCAGATATTAGCGACTAGTTAGAGGACTTGAAGGCTACTTTAGCGTTATTTTATATTTACAATATTTTGTTGGTGAAAGGGGTGCCGTTGTCAGATATTAGCGACTAGTTAGAAGTCTGAATGCTACTTTAGCGTTATTTTATATTTACAATATTTTGACAACGTTAGATCCTCTTGGAGATAGCTATAGCCCCCTTGCACCCCGCCTTGATGACTTCAGTGAGCGCCTTATAGAACGGCGCCTGCTCCGCGCCGTGGTCTATCCCCGTGTCGTGATGCTCCTGCTCCTCGTCACGGAACTTGGTGATGGTGGCCAGGATCTCAGGGTCTACATTGGGGCCCTCCATCAGGGTCCGGAGCTGGTCGTTGTAGTGTTCCACTATGACGGTTTCGACGGCTACGGTGCATGCCATGGCGGCTTCTTTGCCCAGTAACGCTGTGCCTGGAAGAGGGAAAAGAGTTGTTGTATTAGTTTGGTGCTGTATTTTGATACATCACGACAGCTTATTTTTAAATATCTTGGAGGGCAAGATCGAAGGAAAGAGACGCAGAGGAAGGTCCAGACATAAATACGCCAGTCAATTAAAAGAGAAAGTTGGTGTCGAGTCGTACGAAGACGTCAAAGGGCTGGCAGAGGACAAATCTGTGGCGGTTACTCCACCGACATGAGCTTGCTCTTAAATAATGATGATGATGGTGTTATTTAAAAGAAGGTCGATGCGAAATAGACACATGGAAAATAATTAGCATAATAGAAAATCGACAGATATTTGCGGCTACGTGATATCTTTCTTGCATAAAAAAGTACCGATTAGTGCACCTGTTGTAACACCAATTAGGGCGTGAAATCCATGTTAATTCGCGGTTAAAGACAGTCGCAAGCGAGTTATGAAGCAACAACGTAGCACTTGTTCAAAGCGGGGAAATATATATTACAACCAGCAACTGCTTGTCTAGCGGTCATGCCTCTAGTAGTTTGACTTTTTTGCCATTAGGAGAAAAAGAGTCGCCTCCATGCTAAGGCGAGTGCGCAGCAGCAGCAACGGTCTTCACGGGGCGTTGGCTGAAAGACTCGACTGCCCGATGATGAAGTTTTGGGTTAAGGTGGCTATAGGGAGAGTTAAGTAGCCTTGGTGTTCTCTTCACTCTCTCAATAGCCAACTCTCGTTAGAAAACCTAAGAATTTTATGTATTTTTTAAAGCTTTTATTTTCTTACTTTATTTTATTTTTTGTTCCCAAGACTAACATAACACGTAAGATTTTACTAACAAAACTATGGTTCTGTATGGTCTGAAATAAATGTTTTTTATTTTATTTATTTTTTATTTAGTTTCTTTTTCCATCTCGGGACAAAATCTTGGCTACGCTCTTGATAATCTATACTAATATTATAAACAGGAAAAGTCTGAAATTGTAGTTTTGTCAGTTTATATGTTTGTATGTTGAGTAATCTCCGGAACCGCATATCCGGTTTCAAAATATCTTTCACCTGCGTGTAGAGTGGACTTCCTGAATGGTGTCCACGCTACCAACCAAAGCATATCTTCTTTGCACCGAAGAATGCCTTGTTTCCCTACCCTTCTTTAGTAGCGCTCTTGACTATCTCGTATATAGTATCATATCATGTGTTCTACCGACCTGTCCAGGCGTAGCTTCTTCCCTTCTCTAGCAGAATAGTTCCAGCTGAAAGGTGAAAGAAACCCTGCACGGATGAATTCCTTCTTTCCCTACCTTTGGACAAAATCATGGCTACGCTCTTGTTTATCTTATATAGTACTGACCTCACAGCTGAAGAATTCCTTCCTTGCACCTAAGAGTTTCTTCTTTTTCCACCTCGGGACAAAATCTTAGCTATGCTCTTGACTATCTCGTATAATATCATGTGCTCTACTGATCTATCCAGGCGTATCCAGGTACGGTCAGAGGGCAGCTATCTCTCTACCAGGATAGTGCTCCCAGCTGAAGAGAGTCTTCTTTCCCTATCTCTCTTTAGACAGAATGTTGGCTACGCTCTTGATCTCATATAATATCATGTCCTACTGACCTACGCCAGACACGAACCCAGCGACGTTCCACACCGGCGTGAGCACCGTCGGCCGCACTCTGTACTCGTTGATGAGCTGCTCGAAGCGCTCGCGGTGCTTCACCTCCTGCTCCCACATGTGCTTGACGGAGGCATGGGCCCAAGATGCGGTTCACGGGAATCTTCAAGGGCATACATATAGTGTACAGGCAGAGAGCAGCTACCATCTCTAGCATCATAAGCATCATAAGCTTGGGTTAAAGTTCTCCCAACCAAAGCGTATCTTCCTTGCACCGAAGAATGCCTCTTTCCCTACCCCTCTTCGCTAGCACTCTTGACTATCTCGTAAAGCACCATATATTTTACTGACCTATCCAGACGTATCCTTGTAGGGCCAAGGGCAGCTGCCTTTCTCAAGCAGGATAGTGCTCCCAGCTGAAGAGTTTCTTCCTAGCACCGAAGAGCTCCTCCTTTCTCTACCTCTCTTTAGAGATAATCTTGTCCACGCTCTCGATTATTTTGTATAGTATCACGTGTCCTACTGACCTGCGCCGAGCACGAACCCAGCTACGTTCCACACCGGCGTGAGCACCGTCGGCCGCACTCTGTACTCGTTGATGAGCTGCTCGAAGCGCTCGCGGTGCTACAAGAATTCTACATTCAAATATTTATGCTGCAAGAAGTCCTCAAGGGCTCTTTTAACAAGCTTTTTTACAAGCTTTTATTTAGCTCGCCCCGTTTGTTTTATTCTTGGGTCAAATTTAGTAATTGAAATTTTACCCACTTCCCGGTTTCCGATTGAGCTGAAATTTTGCATGCATATGTACATCGCATGACAATGCAATAATAATATTATGATGACATGGAGCTGATCTGATGCTGGAGCTGGAAGGTGGCCATAGAAACTCCGCAATAAAACGACACAACCCCATCGAGTTTGGGCTCGTTAGAATCGTCTCAATGAGTAGTTGATGATGGTATGCAGAAAAGTACAGTCGGCAATAAAAGCTTGTACCATAAATTACATTTTTGACAGAAACTTATACATGTCGGAGCTAACAAATACAATTAATTAACAATGGTATCGTTATAGGTATTGGTTACTTGTAGGTAACAAATATGTCAAAATCGAAATAAAACGTAGAATAAAAGACAAAACAAAATAAACATGAAGCCCTCCTACGACCATGTATGTAGGAGTCTCACGCTTATTTAGTAGGTTTGTTACTTGCTCTAACATCCATATACTTACACATACACTCACTTGTCTACCTGCTTTAAATAAATTACGAGGGACTATTAAATTTTTTGTATAAATATATACATAAATTTTTCGGTTTAATATTTTAAAATAATGTTTGTCATAATTTATAAATACTTTTTTTAACACGGCTGCTGTCACGTGGCTCATTAATTCATTATAATTATAGATAATAGGTGTAACTGCTAACTCTATGAGTTCCAAGCTAAGCCTAGTATGGGATCACCTGATATCGCTTTCCTATTATGTAACAGTGTTTTTTGTGTAATAAAGTAATTCTTATTCTTTTGAGACCGAAGAAGGATTTACCATATTTCTTTGTCTTCCATAAATTCTTCGATCTTAGTACCCTTCTATTCAAAAGAGCATTTTTATACAGGGTGTCCGGTAATTAATAGTCAACCTTCTAACCACGAATAGGGTGCAAGTGGTGCAAGTAGTGCACCTTATTGCACTTTAATGACCTGGACGTTAATAATTCTTGGAAATATTCTCTAACAGTGATGCTAATGAACGTGTATTAGAGTTTTATGGTGGCCAGACCGATTTCTATTTAATTAGGTCTTAATTAATAAAATCACATTTTTCTTTAAAATGTTCTTTAAGTATGATTGCTTGTGGTGAAAAAAAATGTATGAAGACCAGAGTGGCCAACTTCCTGAAAAATTGTTTATCTAATACTGATTCCAAAATGGTATAACACATGCAATTTACATCTTTACAAATAAAGATGTTACTATAAATGTTCACTTTTAAACACCTTGTTTCGGTACAATTCGTTCTTCTAAAAGTGCGAATATCTTGAAAACCAGGGGACTTTTACTAAACCTTAAAGTCGATTTTCTGGACCAGTCTAAGGTGCCCTATTCGTGGTTAGAAGGTTGACCATTAATTACCGGACACCCTGTATATGTATTATTTAAATGAATAGGTAATAAGAAAGATCCCACCTTGACCTCCTGGTCCCACATGTGCTTGATGGTGGGGCCCTCGGCCGTGTTCCCGAGCACCGCCATCTGGCCCGCGTAGATGCGGTCAGCGCCTAGCTCGCCCGCGTGGTCCACGCGGATTATCTTGTCTAGCTGGAAAGTTAAATTGATACATTAATTTGGGCTTATGCCGGTTACTTTTCTGACGTGATGCTCTCTGTTGTGTCAGGCGTCAGACCGCATTACGTAAGCTAAGCATGCATCCGGCTTTAGAGCGCCTAGCATTGTATTTTATCGCTTGTCGCTAAAGGCGTTTCATTTGAAAGTTTTGAGACGTTAGGGCTAGACAGAGCTACCGTGCGACAAGCGAGAGAATATGACTCGTGATCATCGTTCAGGTGAAACCGTGTAGTATACCTATTAGGGAAACCTGAAGCCGTTTAGTCTTCAATGTACGGGTATATTTTAAAACCTTGTGGAATAAATCAAGAAGAATACTACCTCGTGTATGTAATCTTGCTACTGATTGTACCTTTTTAGGCATCCCGCCCGACCGGGGAAGCCAGGGGCGGGTATGTTGGACTCGCGGGAACCGCCCGGACTACCGACTTAAACCATCCATCCATTCATTCCATCCATCCATGTTCCATCTCGTCAACATGGTGCCGGGTTACGGGCAGAAGCACTCTTCCGCGACACTAACTGATTGTACAGTCAAGGGTAATAATATACGTACATAAATAAGGTCATAAATATCTGTACACGCCTTTATGACATTGACAATAGAGTCCTGTACATATATTTATGTCCTTATTTATGTACGTATATTAATAGCCCTGAATGTACCTAGGGTAAAGCTGCTGCTGCCGTACAAGTTACTTGCACCATACTATGTAACTATCAATAAACATACCTATGTTTATTGATTATCTCCAGAACCACACACTCAAAATCATATGAAAGTATACAAGATAAAATTGTATTCTCTAGTGGAACTCACCTGTGGGTTCTTCTTCCACGTAGCTGAATGTGCTCGCCTGACGTGCTGCAAGATAGCTGGTCGACTCATAGTTACTTCTGAAATTAAAGATAATATAACGATAGTTTGTATTTGTATATTACGTGTTGGCCATTCAATATAAATATCGACGCCGTAGCCGGCGATGGAGACCCTAGCTAGTTGCGCGAGTGAGCCCTGATATGGCTTGCGAAGCCAAACTTACTCTTAAACAGTCGGTCGCATGAAGCACAGTAAAGCTGACCAGAGCTATTGTATGTATAATTATAGTAGGGCTTTGGGCGGGATTTTCGTGCCTGACGTCTCTCATCAAGGTCGACGAGACGAGCAGCTTAAAAATGCTTGATGCTGGTTTTGATGCGAGAGCGCCATTCTGGGCGCAGCGAGGCAAGCTCCTCCCACTTATTCGTTAGGTGACCATTCAATAGTGACAGTACAAAGAAGCTCAGGATATACAACCATTTCTTTCTTCCGGTGTCACGCTAAATAAATACGTATTGCGTCCTCGGCTACTATGGATCGGGTTTATGTATTAACATAGGAAGTACCGTTCTGAATGTGTGTTCCTGTTAAACGCAGGTTTCTACAGATCTCTCTAGACAGGATTAATATAATATTGATATTTGTTGCAGGAATTTGTGCACAAAAGTGCCTGAATGGAGGAAAGTGCATACAGAAGGATACGTGCGAATGTCCTAAAGGATATTACGGACTTAGATGCGAATTTTGTAAGTATATCATGGTTCATAGTTCATTAATACATACATATAATCACGCCTCTTTCCCAGAGGGGTAGGCAGAGATCACGGATCTCCATTTGCTACGATCCTGACAAACCACTTTCGCTTCACTCACTTTCATAACATTTCTCATACATGCTCGTCGGTTTAGGGTACTTCTGACCTGGCCTTTTTGTAAGATTTCTCCAATTTGATCGGAGAAGTTCGCCTAGGTCTTCCCATTCCAACTTCTCTAGTTCATTAATATCATACCTATATGTATTCCTAGGGACATGTTCATATCATATTCCTAGGGTAATAGAAGACAATGGCCATATTATAGGATCGTGACCGCATGCATTGCCCTCAATGCAGTTCGGTTCCTCGTGTGTAGAAACTTCTCACAAAAGAGAAGAAAGATTGCATTTGGCAGCCTTCTTAAAATTGTACCAGTCTAGCTAAGAGCGGTTGCACATACTTTTTGCATCGATATATAAACGCTTCACGAACGCGCGACTGTCGCGCGACGACGCTTGGATCATCTATCAAAATCACTTGTACCGATATCGACACTGTACCGCATTTATAGCGCTTCAAAAAGTCGCCGTGTAACCGCTCTCATCCCCTCATATATCAGCCGAAACACGTCCACTGCTGGACATAGGCCTCTCCCAAAGAGTGCCACAATGACCGGTCCTGCGCCACCTGCATCCAACGGACTCCCGCAGTATCCGGAAGGCGAGGCGTGGGTAGCCCCCCCCCACAAGGTGGACTGATGACCTGGTAAAGGTAACCGCTCTAATCCGCTCATATTGCATTGCAGCAAAATGCGTGATCCCCTGCCTGAACGGCGGCCGCTGCAAGGGCGTGAACAAGTGCCGGTGCCCCGCCGGCTTCGGCGGCAACCACTGCGAGGTGGGGCGGCGCGGAGGCGAGTGCGCGCGCGGCTGCCGGCACGGCGCGTGTCGCGGCGGCGCCTGCGTCTGCGAGCCGGGGTGGCGAGGCCGCGCCTGTCATCGCAGCTCGGGTAATTTGTTTTTTACTGGTGTATAGTAAATAATGGTGCCAGCTGAACAGGTTGAGAACTGGCTGCGGACGCTCACGTGCATTCCTATACAAATGCGGTTGGATAGAGTCTTCGGGGTGAGATTGTGGGGCCGCGGTGCAAGACATTGAGCATATCATCAAGACCTGCCCGCTCAGTAAATACGACGGTAATCCGGCAGACTTGTTCACCCTCGACAGTGACGTAATCCTATGGATGCAAAATTTGAAAATTATATTATAGTATACGACTGATTAAATGCCATACGATTAAATAAACTGGTTCATTTCCAGCAGGGCTGGCAGCCTATGGGTGGACGCCACTATGAGACCGCCCGTCAAGGGACGGGAGTAGCAGACGTCCACTGTAACTTGGGCAACGGTATAGGTTTTGTCTTAGGGCCGAAATATCTCAAGCGCCTGCATTGCCCATCATGTTTGACACCACGTTTGGCACCGCCTTTCATGTCGTCTTATTACATAGTTCACTCAACGCAAGACTTAGGACGCGCCCGCAATAATGTGTCTTTGTCATCTCATCAGGGATGCAGGGAGATCATCAGCTGACCTTATCAATCCTATCTTGTTCAGAACTTACCTACTCTTTAGTTAGAGATCACCAGAATACGTTTGATTTGTATAACAATCGTGAAAACTTGACAGTTTCAGAAAAAAATGCAATATGGCAAATGAAACATTAGCAAAGTGAGGCGTTTGATTAATACTAATGAACATCTGTGATGGAAATGATTTGGGAAATATATTACTCAAACGTCAGTGTACCCTATATCAGCCCTAGGGAAAACGAAGTCACGTCTTTAAACATACGGTTTCGGCACTTAAGCCTGGGGAATATGACTCAAATTTCTATTTCTACATATTTTAGAAGTCTACCTATTTGCAAGCAAGGGGAGACATACGCAAATGAAAAGGGGTGTACCTATTTATGTCAGTTTGTTGCTAATTCCTTTGCCGTGTCGTTGGTATGAATGCGCGTGCGACACGACACATTATATTACTTGTGGACTTTGTATTTTCTATAGAATTCTATGGAATGTTTTCTTAAGGCATAATAAAGTACATACAATTTGAAAAAAAAGGGTATACTTACTCATTGAAAACAAATGTCAATAGAGTCCAATTTGGTACAGAAAGGCGTAGTTTTTTTAGATCAAATATTAATTATTTAAGCAAAGGAGTTCAAATTCGTATAACAAGGGATGTTGTGGAAAAATAAGGGGTACAAGTCGTCGCGTGCGCAACGCGTGAGTCGCGTGACCCTACGGCACTTAATCACTCACTAAGACCCTCGACTCTTTTTTTTTTTTTTTTTTTTTTGAACCTGACTGTTGCTATGATAGGACGAACCCAATATAGCAGTCGAACTGCGTGGTTGGAGGGTAGCTTGGGGAAAATCCAGGTTCCCCTTGCTGTGCTCCGGCACGACCACGCGGGAAGGGGTAAACACTGGAATACTCTAAAAGTTTGCGCTCCAGTGAGATTGGTTGAACGGTTTCAACCGAATCTGAGGTGAACGACCCTCGACTCACCCTTTGTGGCCCTTAGGGAGGGTCTGGGGAAGTATTGCAAGCATAGCAAGAATGAAGTGTGCTGTTGTCTTTTCTTCAACGCACAATGCACCCACCTTTGCCAAATGGTACTAATAAAGTAGTTTTTGAATTTATTTTGAAGTTTCGTCGATTTTTCTCCTTCAGCGTTGAATTTTCTTTAATATATGCTTTTTTAGATTTCTCTAAATAAAGTAGACAGACCGTAAGGCTTTTATTCAATAAAAAATATCAGGCTTTTTTTTTCCGAACCCACATAATGTAGGTTTTAATTAGGTGCTAGAAAAACTAGACCTAGAAATATATAGGTGTCTACAAGTTTTTATTCCCTACATAGGTACAGGAATTATCGACAATCATCGTCAAAATAAGTTTAACTTAATTGTGTAACATCGACAACACAATGAAATTCCTACAGAACCGTATTGCAACGACATAAATTCTACAGTTGATCAGTTAAGTGTGTAGGTAGGTACAGGATTTTTCTACACCAAAAATGCCGCGCGCGCCAAATTGCGTATAATCTCGAAAAATCAATACGGAGTCAAGGGCTGCACTTGTTCCGGCGCGTGTCATTCACCCCGAGTTTAGCTAGGGAGTGCGCGGGAGTGGCCCCCTAGATCGAACGATACTGGGTCACTGCCCTGGGGATGTGGGGATATTTTTTGTTAAAAAGGGTGGCTACTGACTGGCGACCCGAATACAGGGTAGGTATATGAATTATGTATACACTTTACTCGTAGTTGTTTTCAATTTTAGTTTAGCTCTTTTATCTGATATGATGTTTCATTTCATTTCACAGGATTCGTATATAAAGTTTACGTTTGAAACCGTAAATAAGTATTGCACGGTTTTTGAAAAGATCATTGTATGTGTAGGTAGAGTAGTAGGAACTACGTTCGTTTTTTTAACAATCCCCGAAGTACTAAAATATTTCCGTGAAAAAAGCTTATAAAATGATTTTTTTCTAACTTACTCATTGGTCAAAAGTGTTTGTCACTTTTTATTGTGCAAGTAGGCCTCCAGAGGCCCTGGCACACTAGGTTTTATCGCCACTCTTTACGGCGAAAATGTACTGAAACGTCACGTAAAACGCGAGATAACACCTACTGTGCTAGGGCCTCAGGGGTCTTACGTCAAAGCATGTGTTGGAAAGTAAGTATGAGTAGTATGACATCTAGCAAAAGAAACGTTATTGCAAGAAACTATGCCACCCAACCCAAGACGAAAGCAAAGAAGTTAAAAATCTGATCTGAGAATGTCTTTATCGGTATATTGCTCTGTTCTCGGGCCAGGAAGTAAGTTATTGTTAGTGGGCAGTAATTGACACCTTTACGGTCTACGTTTACGAAAAAAAAATCCCTTTATTTATATAATTCTTTCTGTTGCAGGTTCTTCGGAAGAGTCGAGCGAGTTCAAGAGACCGCGATGAAACAACAGTGACAAACTACGTAATGATGTGATTCCCTTAATTTTATTATAAATTTTAACTAATACATGTTAATGTATGTTTAATTAGTCATTTAGGTGTAAGCGCTATGCCAGCTAGATGTAATAAGTGATGAAATTTATGCAATATGAAATTATAGAGTTTATTGAATTAAAACATTGTCATTTTTTCCCCCCATTTAGGGCTTTTAGCTTGTAATCAACTAGTACATACAGTATTTAGTAGAGCCTGGTATAAGGCTACCAGCGCCCTTTGCAGAGCATTAGGGCACCTTCTTTTATTACACTGCCTTGGTATAGAAAAATATATTAAAAATAGGAATCTTCTGCTGAAACCAGAAGTTAAAACAATTTGACCAACAGTGAATTTTTGTGCCATGGATTATGCAGTTTTGGCACTAACCCCGTTTCCTACTATTACTAGCTTGTAAGTCTTGCAACCTGGATGCCTGTTGCCAACTGGCGGAGCCTCCAGGAAATCAGAACATGTATTTATTTTTACCTTATTCTCATTTCAACTACCTAGACACAAAAAAATCATATCCATATTTTCAATATTGTGGATCATAAAACCGTGGTGTGGCTCAAAATTATCCATGGGCAAGCAGCTGTTGGTGCTAATTTGGCATGGAGGAGTGTAGAGTTCCTATAGAAGACACTCAATTGACTTAAATTATATGGACGCCTCAATACTGCAACACAGTGAAACTCAGTAAAAAATTGTGTAATGGTCGCACCACACTTGGGGGTTCGCGTTGCGTCGTTGCCTCTCTTTCATTTGCCGTAGGAAGGAAAAAGATGCAACACGAATATTTGGACAAACACCGCCAAGTGTAGTGCGACCATTAGGGTAAGTACCTAATGGTCGCACTACACAGAGTAAAATTAAATGACTTTTAAAAAGCCTGACTGTTTTTTAACAACTATCACAGCCCATGTCACTCCCACAACTAAAAGGAATCTAACAATAGCTCATATTTTAAAATCCACCAAGCCGTGTAAGCTGCAGCTAGCAAGCTATTGAAATATACAAATATCTGAAATATCCCAAATAATATCTCCCTCTGCTGCAGTTGGGTAAAAATACATTGGCATCGCATTTTAGTCCGCATTGATTAAACACCAAATACTTACTAGAGATGACGACTAACTTCACTAATTGCAGCAACTTTTTTACTAATTATAGGTTATGTTTTCGTTATAATTATATTTCTTGAATAACGAATTATGTCTGCTCATGAAGTTATCGAGAAAAATGTTTTTTGAACGATCTATAAATAAATTATAAAATAAAAACAAACAAGAATGACATGCTTCATAAATATTCATAATCATAACATTATTGTTGTGAAAATAAATATTGTTCGTACCTACGCATTTTGACGCCATAGATCTATGGATATATTAGTAAAAACAATAAAGACTTACATAACTGATCTTCAAACAATAACACGAACTTTAGTTTTGCAACACTTTCCCTTTTTGCCTAGTGGGTCAAAGATAAATAATTATTACGGTAATCGATATCAGCTGATTGCAAGTTACTGAAAATGTTTACTTTACATGCCGAACGTCAAATAGCTTACAGAAAAGCTCGCCAGCGGGCGCTACTTGCATGACGTGATCGATGTTTTCGAAAATAAACTTGGAATTCTTCCTATTCGCTTGCTGTGCTGGGCGTATTAAATTATAATACAATTTTGTCGGAGCATTTTGGTGAGTAATTTGTTTGTAATCATGCTTATTTTCATAACCATTTCTCGCTGAAAGCCCTATCCCCCCTCGGGCCGAGGGGCGATTTCCCTTTCCAAGCGAATGCGAAAGGAAATTCTCACCGCGCAGACTCGTACAAAATGGCGACCCGAAGTTATGAAGTCGATGCGGTTCACTCGCTTGTACCGATCGATATCAATGGAGGATTCAGAGTTTTCGGGGTCTCTTGAGCACTGCACATATTTCGAGAATACGGGCTCCAGTTGAGTGAAAAAATCCTAAAAAGTGTTGTTTTGAAGCGGTTACATCACAGTGAATTTGCGAGGCTTCTAATAGGATTGCGAAATGTGTTTCAAATCACGCAGGTGCGTACGCAGCCGTAGTCTTTATATTCTATCTGAGCCTGCTCCAACGGCGCGAGTTCCCTTCATGATGGCCATTCATTTGGGCTTATCCTTTACGCCGCCGCAAAAGAGTTTGTGTCATTCGTCTTCAATTTTGACCCGTCTCTACCACCATACATCGCACCTAAACAAAACATTCGCTGAAAATGAAATGCGTCATTTGCTGCATAGACTGAAAGCATTTTACACGGTTGAGTTGCAGTATATAAGCTACTATGTTATTCTTGCAGCTCGAATCGAAATGACACAGCTTGATGAAGTCATTATGGGGTCTAATTTTGTTGTAGTGGGTCATTCCCAGTGAATTTTGATTCATCTATTCATCTAACATGACGAGCTTAAGTATTGATTTTTCGTGCTCTAGCTAGCCGAACACAATAGATAGGTAAAAGTCTCGATAGGTCTCGTCTAGTGGATTATACTACTTCAGGCTGTGATACCTCGCAGTTTCAAATGCAAATGAAAATTGAGGATTGAATTGGTTTGGTTTACATTATAAATTACTAGGTACCTATCTATTTACGAATCACACATTATGAAGGGAGGGTCATGTCACTATGATCTAATGAAAGAGATTAATATTATGAGAAAGAAACAATTCTATACCTAACATTACTTTATTTTACAATTCTTATTGGAAAATTATCAATGCATTAAAGTTTCTTGTGACCCTCTTCCATTGGTCAAGTTAACTTAAAATGCACAAGCATCTTAGGTATGTGAATCCAATAATATTTTTTCATTTCATTTATTCCTTTATAGTTTTACACGTCAATAATATTACAAATCCAATAATATTAACATTAAAGTATAATATTTTGTTATGATTACCTATTTGTTTGATCAATTGAGATAGAGTAGCCCTATGAGCACATCTTAAACCCGCAACTCAGATCACGACTCGAGATAACTCTCCCGCAGCTGTCAATATGTCACACTCAATACCTATTATTTGTTTAGGAAGTGATGGTGTATTTGACTACAACTGTCAATATCACAGGACTGGTGTATCTGCACACAAATTACGAAATGATAATAAAGATTTAGACATATCAGCTTCAGCTGCCTGTCTAAAATAGAATAATAATAAATACTATTGGCAAATAAACCATCACTTCCTAAAAAAGATTTGGTGTTAACTATCTTAGATTGCTGATTAAGCTAGCCTAGCAGTACAGGGCAATTATTTATATAAGCTCAGAATATTTGATCTATGCTTTTGGATGTTTAACAAAGATAGGTATTTTTATTAGAATAATTCTTCCACTTTTCCTGTAACTTGGTTTGTCAGTTGAGTCATAAGGGTTTTTTTGTTGCTTGTTTGTGTTTGGGGCCAAATCAATGATATTTATAAATCCTTTGAATCATTAAAGCATTACAATTGAATCTTTTTAAATATCTTCTATTATTGTAAAGGCCTCTGCCAGAGGGCAAACAGATACAAGCACATAGACTCAATAGCTTAATTAAGGTTTTAAGCTGTAAAGTATCTGAATAAAGCCTGTTATTATCACTGTATATTATGCCAAGAAAGAGTCAGCGGTCTGATAGATGAAGAGAAATATGTGGGCCAATCAAATTTAAGATGATCACAATTTTTTCTATAAACACAGGAAAAACTGTCATGTTTGTTGACCCAACCCTAGTATTCAATTGATAATAATGAAGGTTTACACCATCATTTCAAAGATGCCATAGTCTTTACAAGGTTTTATTTAACTTGACCTGTTAGTTTGTTTGTTAGTGTGGGACAAATCTTTGAACTGAATTTTGAACCAATTATCCTCAACCAATTGGGCTGAAATTTTGGCTATAGGTAAGTATAGTTTGGGTGACAATTCAATATTATGGTACCATCGAGCTGATCTGATGACAGAGACAGATGGCCATGGGAATTCAGTAATTAACCGACATAAGCCCGATGAGTTTGGGCTCGTTAGAATCGTCTCGATGACTAGGTGATGATGGCACAGTCTATAAACCAATAACGAAACCGTCTAGACAGGGCAATCGTGTGGGGTGTGAGGGGCGCATAGGGCGAGCCCCAGCTGCATACATGTAACTTGGGACATGACATTGTCAAACCCACAAACGTCAAAGGCATCGGTCCACTGTTACTCTTTACACTGTGATGATGGTATACAGAAAATTATACAGTTGAAAATAAAAGCTTATACCAAAAATACCCGAGCCATTGGTGAGCCATCTGCACTCCCTGCAGTGACATATCGGTCACGATCGTCATCATTGAGGGACCGGATGGAATGAATTTTATAATCCAACTTTGTAGTAATCAATTGTTAATATTGCTGTCACTGCTTCCAGCTGCATACATAATGCATTCTGAAAATTGGTGTTGTTCTAATCTTTAAGTTATTTGTCCTTACCATGACCTGTCTAAAAACTGGAACTTAGGATTAGGTAAAACAGACAACCAAAACAGATTTGGAATTAAAGTTTTTATTTGAACAGTACATAAGCCCGGCGTGATAAAACCCCATCCATTTGAATCTGAAGAGGGCTCCAATGGTCCTGGTCAAAAGTAGAGACGAAGACTACATCATGAACTCCGCAGTCAGCACTGAATCCATGGACATGGCCGAAGAGGTAAGTTACAATATAATACCTCTTTGCACACCTCAATAAAAGAACACATTACAGAACCTGACATTAAAAATAGACAAACCATGGGCAGTATTACTGATAAAGAGCAAATATGATTGATGTGCGTTGCTCCTCTGTTAATTACTAGAACTGTTGATGTTAATATTGCTATTGCTGTAATACTGCTAATTTAAATTATGTTGTAAATCTTGTCCTATAGTCTCACAGTTGTTTAGTAATTACTGTTATGATGTGTAACTAGTTGAAATTATAAGCGGTCGAAGCCATCCAGTGCAGTCTTTAACCCTTTAACCGCTTAGAATTTTTCATGAGGCATGCTCGTGTCGGCACCAATACGAAGGTACACCACCCAGAGTAGGGCTTGCATATGTGATAGACCGTTGAATGAGCAAATCAAAACTTAGTCTTACATATCAGACTGCGGCGAAATGAGCTGGATATTTTATGTCATATAAATCAGACTATGGCAGTTAAAGGGTTAATGAAATGTTATGTTTAGGACATGTCGCAAGTAGACGGATGCGGGCTAAGCGGCGCGTCCGACGACGAGGACGAGTGCGTGTCGTCCCCCGCCGGCTCCGCGTACGACGACGCCGACATCATGAAGACCGCGCTCGCGGACGAGGTCACCAAGCAACTCGCCGCCGCCGGTCAGTACACCTCCCGTCCCTCCGTCCGGCCCATAAGGCTCCCAGGGTGGGTGTCCCCACACAAATTTGTTACTGGCCGCTTACATCATGAAGACCGCGCTCGCGGACGAGGTCACCAAGCAACTCGCCGCCGCCGGTCAGTACACCTCCCGTCCCTCCGTCCGGCCCATAAGGCTCCCAGGGTGGGTGTCCCCACACAAATTTGTTACTGGCCACTTACATCATGAAGACCGCGCTCGCGGACGAGGTCACCAAGCAACTCGCCGCCGCCGGTCAGTACACCTCCCGTCCCTCCGTCCGGCCCATAAGGCTCCCAGGGTGGGTGTCCCCACACAAATTTGTTACTGGCCGCTTACATCATGAAGACCGCGCTCGCGGACGAGGTCACCAAGCAACTCGCCGCCGCCGGTCAGTACACCTCCCGTCCCTCCGTCCGGCCCATAAGGCTCCCAGGGTGGGTGTCCCCACACAAATTTGTTACTGGCCGCTTACATCATGAAGACCGCGCTCGCGGACGAGGTCACCAAGCAACTCGCCGCCGCCGGTCAGTACACCTCCCGTCCCTCCGTCCGGCCCATAAGGCTCCCAGGGTGGGTGTCCCCACACAAATTTGTTACTGGCCGCTTACATCATGAAGACCGCGCTCGCGGACGAGGTCACCAAGCAACTCGCCGCCGCCGGTCAGTACACCTCCCGTCCCTCCGTCCGGCCCATAAGGCTCCCAGGGTGGGTGTCCCCACACAAATTTGTTACTGGCCGCTTACATCATGAAGACCGCGCTCGCGGACGAGGTCACCAAGCAACTCGCCGCCGCCGGTCAGTACACCTCCCGTCCCTCCGTCCGGCCCATAAGGCTCCCAGGGTGGGTGTCCCCACACAAATTTGTTACTGGCCGCTTACATCATGAAGACCGCGCTCGCGGACGAGGTCACCAAGCAACTCGCCGCCGCCGGTCAGTACACCTCCCGTCCCTCCGTCCGGCCCATAAGGCTCCCAGGGTGGGTGTCCCCACACAAATTTGTTACTGGCCGCTTACATCATGAAGACCGCGCTCGCGGACGAGGTCACCAAGCAACTCGCCGCCGCCGGTCAGTACACCTCCCGTCCCTCCGTCCGGCCCATAAGGCTCCCAGGGTGGGTGTCCCCACACAAATTTGTTACTGGCCGCTTACATCATGAAGACCGCGCTCGCGGACGAGGTCACCAAGCAACTCGCCGCCGCCGGTCAGTACACCTCCCGTCCCTCCGTCCGGCCCATAAGGCTCCCAGGGTGGGTGTCCCCACACAAATTTGTTACTGGCCGCTTACATCATGAAGACCGCGCTCGCGGACGAGGTCACCAAGCAACTCGCCGCCGCCGGTCAGTACACCTCCCGTCCCTCCGTCCGGCCCATAAGGCTCCCAGGGTGGGTGTCCCCACACAAATTTGTTACTGGCCGCTTACATCATGAAGACCGCGCTCGCGGACGAGGTCACCAAGCAACTCGCCGCCGCCGGTCAGTACACCTCCCGTCCCTCCGTCCGGCCCATAAGGCTCCCAGGGTGGGTGTCCCCACACAAATTTGTTACTGGCCACTTACATCATGAAGACCGCGCTCGCGGACGAGGTCACCAAGCAACTCGCCGCCGCCGGTCAGTACACCTCCCGTCCCTCCGTCCGGCCCATAAGGCTCCCAGGGTGGGTGTCCCCACACAAATTTGTTACTGGCCGCTTACATCATGAAGACCGCGCTCGCGGACGAGGTCACCAAGCAACTCGCCGCCGCCGGTCAGTACACCTCCCGTCCCTCCGTCCGGCCCATAAGGCTCCCAGGGTGGGTGTCCCCACACAAATTTGTTACTGGCCGCTTACATCATGAAGACCGCGCTCGCGGACGAGGTCACCAAGCAACTCGCCGCCGCCGGTCAGTACACCTCCCGTCCCTCCGTCCGGCCCATAAGGCTCCCAGGGTGGGTGTCCCCACACAAATTTGTTACTGGCCGCTTACATCATGAAGACCGCGCTCGCGGACGAGGTCACCAAGCAACTCGCCGCCGCCGGTCAGTACACCTCCCGTCCCTCCGTCCGGCCCATAAGGCTCCCAGGGTGGGTGTCCCCACACAAATTTGTTACTGGCCGCTTACATCATGAAGACCGCGCTCGCGGACGAGGTCACCAAGCAACTCGCCGCCGCCGGTCAGTACACCTCCCGTCCCTCCGTCCGGCCCATAAGGCTCCCAGGGTGGGTGTCCCCACACAAATTTGTTACTGGCCGCTTACATCATGAAGACCGCGCTCGCGGACGAGGTCACCAAGCAACTCGCCGCCGCCGGTCAGTACACCTCCCGTCCCTCCGTCCGGCCCATAAGGCTCCCAGGGTGGGTGTCCCCACACAAATTTGTTACTGGCCGCTTACATCATGAAGACCGCGCTCGCGGACGAGGTCACCAAGCAACTCGCCGCCGCCGGTCAGTACACCTCCCGTCCCTCCGTCCGGCCCATAAGGCTCCCAGGGTGGGTGTCCCCACACAAATTTGTTACTGGCCGCTTACATCATGAAGACCGCGCTCGCGGACGAGGTCACCAAGCAACTCGCCGCCGCCGGTCAGTACACCTCCCGTCCCTCCGTCCGGCCCATAAGGCTCCCAGGGTGGGTGTCCCCACACAAATTTGTTACTGGCCGCTTACATCATGAAGACCGCGCTCGCGGACGAGGTCACCAAGCAACTCGCCGCCGCCGGTCAGTACACCTCCCGTCCCTCCGTCCGGCCCATAAGGCTCCCAGGGTGGGTGTCCCCACACAAATTTGTTACTGGCCGCTTACATCATGAAGACCGCGCTCGCGGACGAGGTCACCAAGCAACTCGCCGCCGCCGGTCAGTACACCTCCCGTCCCTCCGTCCGGCCCATAAGGCTCCCAGGGTGGGTGTCCCCACACAAATTTGTTACTGGCCGCTTACATCATGAAGACCGCGCTCGCGGACGAGGTCACCAAGCAACTCGCCGCCGCCGGTCAGTACACCTCCCGTCCCTCCGTCCGGCCCATAAGGCTCCCAGGGTGGGTGTCCCCACACAAATTTGTTACTGGCCACTTACATCATGAAGACCGCGCTCGCGGACGAGGTCACCAAGCAACTCGCCGCCGCCGGTCAGTACACCTCCCGTCCCTCCGTCCGGCCCATAAGGCTCCCAGGGTGGGTGTCCCCACACAAATTTGTTACTGGCCGCTTACATCATGAAGACCGCGCTCGCGGACGAGGTCACCAAGCAACTCGCCGCCGCCGGTCAGTACACCTCCCGTCCCTCCGTCCGGCCCATAAGGCTCCCAGGGTGGGTGTCCCCACACAAATTTGTTACTGGCCGCTTACATCATGAAGACCGCGCTCGCGGACGAGGTCACCAAGCAACTCGCCGCCGCCGGTCAGTACACCTCCCGTCCCTCCGTCCGGCCCATAAGGCTCCCAGGGTGGGTGTCCCCACACAAATTTGTTACTGGCCGCTTACATCATGAAGACCGCGCTCGCGGACGAGGTCACCAAGCAACTCGCCGCCGCCGGTCAGTACACCTCCCGTCCCTCCGTCCGGCCCATAAGGCTCCCAGGGTGGGTGTCCCCACACAAATTTGTTACTGGCCGCTTACATCATGAAGACCGCGCTCGCGGACGAGGTCACCAAGCAACTCGCCGCCGCCGGTCAGTACACCTCCCGTCCCTCCGTCCGGCCCATAAGGCTCCCAGGGTGGGTGTCCCCACACAAATTTGTTACTGGCCGCTTACATCATGAAGACCGCGCTCGCGGACGAGGTCACCAAGCAACTCGCCGCCGCCGGTCAGTACACCTCCCGTCCCTCCGTCCGGCCCATAAGGCTCCCAGGGTGGGTGTCCCCACACAAATTTGTTACTGGCCGCTTACATCATGAAGACCGCGCTCGCGGACGAGGTCACCAAGCAACTCGCCGCCGCCGGTCAGTACACCTCCCGTCCCTCCGTCCGGCCCATAAGGCTCCCAGGGTGGGTGTCCCCACACAAATTTGTTACTGGCCGCTTACATCATGAAGACCGCGCTCGCGGACGAGGTCACCAAGCAACTCGCCGCCGCCGGTCAGTACACCTCCCGTCCCTCCGTCCGGCCCATAAGGCTCCCAGGGTGGGTGTCCCCACACAAATTTGTTACTGGCCGCTTACATCATGAAGACCGCGCTCGCGGACGAGGTCACCAAGCAACTCGCCGCCGCCGGTCAGTACACCTCCCGTCCCTCCGTCCGGCCCATAAGGCTCCCAGGGTGGGTGTCCCCACACAAATTTGTTACTGGCCGCTTACATCATGAAGACCGCGCTCGCGGACGAGGTCACCAAGCAACTCGCCGCCGCCGGTCAGTACACCTCCCGTCCCTCCGTCCGGCCCATAAGGCTCCCAGGGTGGGTGTCCCCACACAAATTTGTTACTGGCCGCTTACATCATGAAGACCGCGCTCGCGGACGAGGTCACCAAGCAACTCGCCGCCGCCGGTCAGTACACCTCCCGTCCCTCCGTCCGGCCCATAAGGCTCCCAGGGTGGGTGTCCCCACACAAATTTGTTACTGGCCGCTTACATCATGAAGACCGCGCTCGCGGACGAGGTCACCAAGCAACTCGCCGCCGCCGGTCAGTACACCTCCCGTCCCTCCGTCCGGCCCATAAGGCTCCCAGGGTGGGTGTCCCCACACAAATTTGTTACTGGCCGCTTACATCATGAAGACCGCGCTCGCGGACGAGGTCACCAAGCAACTCGCCGCCGCCGGTCAGTACACCTCCCGTCCCTCCGTCCGGCCCATAAGGCTCCCAGGGTGGGTGTCCCCACACAAATTTGTTACTGGCCGCTTACATCATGAAGACCGCGCTCGCGGACGAGGTCACCAAGCAACTCGCCGCCGCCGGTCAGTACACCTCCCGTCCCTCCGTCCGGCCCATAAGGCTCCCAGGGTGGGTGTCCCCACACAAATTTGTTACTGGCCGCTTACATCATGAAGACCGCGCTCGCGGACGAGGTCACCAAGCAACTCGTCGCCGCCGGTCAGTACACCTCCCGTCCCTCCGTCCGGCCCATAAGGCTCCCAGGGTGGGTGTCCCCACACAAATTTGTTACTGGCCGCTTACATCATGAAGACCGCGCTCGCGGACGAGGTCACCAAGCAACTCGCCGCCGCCGGTCAGTACACCTCCCGTCCCTCCGTCCGGCCCATAAGGCTCCCAGGGTGGGTGTCCCCACACAAATTTGTTACTGGCCGCTTTGCAGGCCAGCGAAGAAAAAAACAGGGGTCGCTCGCCGCCGACGATCAGTACACCGTCTCCTGTGTTAGTAGACTCACTGGGCACTGACGATCGGACGAGGACTGCTGGCAACGACATCATGAAGACCGAACGAGGTCATCAAGCAACTCGCCGCCGTCGGCCAGAGGCTCTAGTATAAGTTTTAACGATACAATACGTTTTCGAACGCGTTTGCGTTTAGTTTCAATATGTATGGCAACGCGAACAGCGCCTCTGGTGGTAACTATTAGGAACTACGCGTTGTCATACAAATTGAAACTAAACGCTAACGCGTTCGAAAACGTATTGTTACGATAAAACTTATACTAGGGCTACAGTACACATCCCACCCTTCCCCCTGGGCCCATAAGGCTCCCAGGGAGGGTGTCCCCAGACAAATTTGTTACTGGCCGCTTTGCAGGCCAAACAAGGCAAAAAAAAGATGGCGCCAAAATCATAAAGATCACACCCGCGGACGAGGTCACTAAGAAACTCGCCGCCGCCAGTCAGTACAGGTACACTACACCTCCCGTGTTAGTAGACTTACTGAGCACTGACGGTCGGACGACGAGGACTACTTTGTGTGGTTAGGTCTAAAAAACAAATGCAAATCTGCTGCTAGAAAATCTCTGTATTCTTTTCATAACTGAAACAAGGAGTGGATGATACTAAACTATTGTAGCCAAAACTGGTAGGCTTCCCCTGAACCTATTGTATCAGAGATTTGGGAGTTTTTACTGCGTCCGACATCTTCACTCGCCTAACGCGCCTAAATTACTGGCCAACCTAATTTATTGTCGCTATTTTTAACTTCTTATGTCTTGCAGATGTTAGGTTATTCACCGAGAAACATTAAACTGTATGATTGTACTTTTTGCACTTTGTAATCAGATTATACTGGAATGACTGAGTTTTGTGGTAATTCCCCGCCCTGGTTGTATCTACTGAATGTATAATACGTTAATTATGGCGACGGCAGCTGTCACCCCAACAATAGAAAACTGTTAAACTACCCATACAGTCAGATTTTAACAGACTTAACTTACGACTACCGACTTCTTAAAACAAGCGAGCCTTAGTATCAAAATCGTCACATACCAAGAATCAGTAATGAAATTATTTGCCACCACAAATGTTAGTTACAGAAAAGCTTTAAAAATAAACTTTTTGAGATAGGTCTAGCTTTACAAAGGGAAAGAACCAGTTGGTCTCAAAGCAAAGCGACGAAAGGAATGATTGCGCCAATTAAAGACAATTATTTTTGCAGGTCCCGTAGGTATGGCAGCGGCGGCCGCTATCGCGTCGTCGAAGAAACGCAAGCGACCGCACTCGTTCGAGACCAACCCCTCCGTCAGGAAGCGACACCAGAACCGCCTGCTCAGGAAACTAAGGGTGAGGCACATTAAGGGGACGTAGGTTCGTGGTCTTCTCTCCCTCTCACTGAGCATTAGCGTGAGCGAGATGGAAGTGCGTGTTTGGAAGCGCGGAAATCATGTTTTTTAATTTTAATTTTTTGTGCGTTTTAATAAATTAAAAAAGCGGCCAAGTGCGAGTCGGACTCGCACATGAAGGGCTCCGTTACATAAATTGCTTTTTACGATATAATTATGACGTATTACAAAAAAACTACTTCATAGATCTCGGTCAAACCAATTTTCGTTGGTAGTTTGCATGGTAATGTACATCATATATTTTTTTCAGTTTTATCATTCTCTTATTTTAGAAGTTACAGGGGGGGGGGGGGGGGGGAACACACATTTTACCACTTTGGAAGTGTCTCTCGCGCAAACTATTCAGTTTAGAAAAAAATGATGTTAGAAACCTCCATATCATTTTTGAAGACCTATCCATTTTAACGGCCTCCGTAGCCCAGTGGGTAGTGACTCTGCCTATGAAGCTGGAGGTCCCGGGTTCGAATCCCGGTCAGGGCATTTATTTGTGAGTTTATCACAAATATTTGTTCCTGAGTTATGGATGTTATATATGTATATAAATATCTATATGTATTTATCTATTATATATATCATCCCGCAACACAAGCCTTACTGAGCTTACCGTGGGCCTAGGTTGATTTGTGTAAGATTGTACCGTAATATTTATTTATTCCCACACGTATGGGTTTGATGAAAACATTTTTTTAAATTTCAGTTCTGAGTATGGGGATCCCTAAAACTTAATGTTTTTTTTCGATTTTTGTGTGAAAATCTTAATGCGGTTCACAGAATACATCTACTTACCAAGTTTCAACAGTATAGCTCTTATAGTTTCGGAAAAAAGTGGCTGTGACATACGGACGGACATGACGAATCTATAAGGGTTCCCTTTTTTGCCATTTGGCTACGGAACCCTAAAAAGTAATAGCTGATTTCCCTCAAACATGACATTGCCAATTTTTAGAACCAATTTTAATATGTTTAGCTGTTGTGCATAATTTGTTATGATTTTTTTAAGTGTATTTTAGACCTATGTTCGTGATTTTTTTCTATCGAGCGAAAGTCAAAAACTTAGGATTCGAATAGCTGATTTCCCTCGAAAAAAGCCTCAAGATTGCTAATTAAATTTAGGGCAGCCGTATTATAATCCAAACAAGAGCTACGATTTTTTAAAAATAATTTTTTGGAGCTCACGTCGCCAAGTAACGGACTTAGTTTCAATAGGGGTGTAGACACTACATAAAATAATCAGTAATGTTGTATTTTCTCGAAAAAGGATTAAAAATGGAGTCAAATGGAGAAAAAAGCAACGCAAGAGGTTAAATAATCACAAAGTTATAAGTATCCGAAGTTTTAAGAAGGGGTATGTTCTGTCCCTTTTCCGCAAAACGCACGTTCATGTGAAACGAATATCATTTACTATGACGCTAGAGGATCGTGACGTCACGATCTCCGAGCGTTTTTTCTCTAACAAGCAACATTGAAATGGTTGTAGTTTGGTAATTTTTCGAGATATTTGAACGGGATTTTCGTCATCAGGCATTACTTTGCCTTCTTTTTTTTGAGTCTACACCCCTATTGCCATTCTACATAATATCATTAACACTCGCGAGTGGTAAAATGAGCAGCAAAGTTGGACTGCATTGATGCAGGGATGCAGACATACGAAGTTCGTATATATATATCCCTGTGACTCGAGTATAGTACGAGGGTGGATCAAATAGTACCCATGTTTGATGGCAGGTGGCGTTACTTAGGAAAGTTGGCATTACCGTCGTGTAGTTATTGACCTTATCAAATAAAAAAATGAACACTGGCAATTGTCTATGGTTCAGTTTTTTTCTGGCGGCAAATTTTGTAAGACTTGTTTTAATTTGTTTTTCATACAAAATGGAGAAAGAGCAATATCGTTCCGTAATTCGCTTCTTATTTTTGGATGGAAAAACATGCGATCAAATGAAAGTTAAGTTAGATGCTGTCTACGGAGGTCTTTCGCCGTCTATGACAACCGTGAGATATTGGTTTAATGAATTTAAACGAGGTCGTACATCTGTTTTCGACGAGGACTGCCCAGGGCGCCCGGCGGACGTGGTTACTGAAGAAGTCGTGCAAAAGGTAAAAAACATAATGGTCACCGTCCACGTACCAAAGTGCGTGAATTAGCAGAGGCTGTAGGGATGTTGTACGGAACAGCAATAAATTAAATATGAAAAAAGTGTCCGCCCGATGGGTGCCGCGATTGCTCACGGATGAAAATAAGCGGTTACGGCTGTCAATGTCAAAGGAGTCTTTGGGCTTGTTTGAGCGAAATCCGCAGGAGTTTTTCCGTCGTGTTGATGTTACTGTTGATGAAACCTGGATCCATTACAATACACCTGAGACCAAGCGGCAGTCTAAACAATAGATTGTTTCTAACGAATCTGCCCCAAAGAAGGCAAAAACGGTCCCAGCAGCCGGAAAAGTCATGGCTACAATTTTTTGGGATAATAGATTTCTTACAAAAAGGGAAAACTATCACAGGGCCGTACTATAGTGAGTTATTGGACCGGTTTGATGAAAAAAGGAGACACGGCCCCATTTGGCAAAGAAGAAAGTGTTGTTCCATCATGACAACGCACCAGCACATTCATCCAAAATTGTCACTGCCAAATTAACCCAACTACGTTACGAATTGCTGCCACACCCGCCTTACTCACCGGATCTGGCTCCCTGCGACTTTTTTCTGTTCCTCAATATGAAAACATGGATCGGGGGAAAGAAATTCAGGTCAAACGAGGAGGTTATAGCTGAAACAGCCCGGCTAGCACACTAGCAAAATGACGACTTTTATGCACATGTTTTATGTCCACAACCGACGTATAAAATTTTACCGTCATGAGCTAACATGCTATACCATCATTTATGTAAAATGTGACCATTTATTTGTCTTGCACATAAAACTATTTGCTTTACGTCAAATGCTAACATGCTCTTGATTTTGGCACATAAAACTTGACGATATGAGCCGTTGACGGACGAAATTTTATGTAGGTCACTCGAGACCCCGGATAAATTTTAACACTATGAAAACAATATAATTTTCGCAGGATTTCTCCGATTTCTGTCACAACACATACGGTTTCAGTCTCAAAACTCCTATCGTCTCCTGAAACAATGATCTAGCATTTTTAATTTTAGTTAGATCATGATAACTAACTATAAATTAGTATAAATAACGCAATGATTATGATTTTTTGCTTGTGTTGTAATAAAGTATATTACACAAATTTACAAATATTATAGATTATATTATAAACTAACATGTGTTTTGGTACTCGCTAAATTACTTAAAATCACTACGTAAAACTTTTTGTGGGGTGGAGTAACGTAAATAGAAACAAAAAACTATTACTTATAACACAACTTAATACAGGAGAACAACTGTTTAGTAAACTGTGCAGTGCTTATCATTACTCTTTAATTAGGTAGTATTATAATAGGCTTCTAACCATAGACTACTATTGAACGAATGAAATGAATGTAATAATTTTGCTACGTATATTTTACGCTATGGCATAAATATATGCTGCGTGATTACCATGTTAGCTAAGTAACGTAAAAATGGGCACAATCGTAAAGTTATACGTCCGAACGTAAATATATGTCCGATTAGTGTGCTAGCTGGGCAGAAGCGTATTTTGAAGGGTTTGACAAATCCTACTTTTTGGAGGGGTTAAAGAAGTGGCCGAAACGCTGGGAAAAGTGTAAGGACCTAGAAGGAGATTATGTTGAAAAATAAAATTAAACTTTTTAAAAATATATGCGTCTTCATTTCTAAGCTACGGTAGCCGAGTGGTTCAGGCATGCGGCTGTCAAGCGGCGGTCGTGGGTTCGAATCCCGGCTCGTACCAATGAGTTTTTCGGAACTTATGTACGGAATTACCGTTAGCTTTTCGGTGAAGGAAAACATCGTGAGGAAACCGGTCTAATTCCAATAAGGTCTAGTTTTCCCTCTGGGTTGGAAGGTCAGATGGCAGTCGCTTTCGTAAAACTAGTGCCTATGCCAAATCTTGGGATTAGGTGTCAAAGCGGACCCCGGGCTCCTTTAGGGGCACAACCGGGAATAATAACGCTAGGAGGATGATGATGCGTCTTCATTTCTAACACAGGTACTTTTTGATCCACCCTCGTAAGTGCGATAGAGATGGAGATACCCGAACTTGGTTATAGCTCAGGTCCCTCACTCTCAACACTGCGCATCCTCGGAAGGTCTGGCGATCTTACTCATCACCAGGATCACAACACCACATACCTACATAGCAAGACCACTATTATTATGGCTGCTGTCTTCTGGTGGAAAGAGGTACTTTCCCAGCTAGACTGCTCCAAATATTTGTGCGAGTCAATTATGTAAATAACTTTTTCTCAAACATGCAATGAAATATAATTCTCTTTACGTTCCTTATAATAGACTCGGGAGTATCCTTTTTCGGGCGCAACATCTCGAGGCGGCCTGAAATGGGATTTCATACAACTTTTCAGGCCTAGGCCTGCAAAGTAACTTTTTAATTTTCATTCCACTATTTGTGGCACAGCATCACGGAATTCAGCCATGAAAATTAGTTAGATTTGATTTTTATTTATTTATTTCATTGCATGTTTGAGAAAAGCACTATAAATGCCTCGCCTCGGCGTGAAAACGGATTCCCGGTCCTCCGTGTTATCCCGGCCTCTGATGTAATGTACTATTGATACCATTCTTCATTAAACTTTTCCTTCAACAGCAAACGATAGAAGAATTCGCGACCCGCGTGGGCCAACAAGCGGTAGTCCTAGTAGCCACGCCCGGCAAGCCCAACACCTCGTACCGCGTGTTCGGCGCCAAGCCGCTCGAGGACGTGGTCCGCAACCTGCGCTGCATGATCATGGAGGAGCTCGAGAACGCGCTCGCGCAGCAGGTAACACACACACAGACACACATACCAGTGTGCCGAGTGACAAGCGTCACTGCACACTAGCACACGAGTGACTGCTTGTAAAGGGGACAATACACACCAGCACATGGGTGCGAGGAGTGACGCTTTACTCCTTGTAAAGGGGACAATACACACCAGCACATGTGTGAGGAGTGACGCTTTACTCCTTGTAAAGGGGACTATACACACCAGCACACGAGTGTGTGGAGTGACGCCTTACTGCTTGTAAAGGGGACAATACACACCAGCACATGAGTGTCAGGAGTGACGCTTTACTCCTTGTAAAGGGGACAATACACACCAGCACACAAGTGTGTCGAGTGACGCCTTACTGCTTTTAAAGGGGATACGCACACAAGCACACGAGTGATGTAAAAACTCACACTGAATTGCCAATTTGATAAATCCTGTACTAAATAGGTTGCCTCACCTTCTAGTGCGGTTGACGCTACGCTAGATTTCTACGAGTGGTTGTGAATTTATTGCATAGTTTTCACTATGGGCTCTACCTATATAATTGATGATGATATTAAAATTGTAATGACATTTTAAGTTATACACTTCGCCGATTCTTTTGTTTTTTCCTCCAAATTTTGCTAGCTATAGATCGAAACAGCATGCAACGTGAGTTTTCATTCTGTAACTAAGGTCTCGGCCACGACTTATAACGCCTACGGCAGCAGTGAGCTATAATATAATATAAGCTCATAGCTCACTCCTATTTAAGGAGAAGTTGTGGCCGAGCCGTGAATGTCAATGGTTTTGTTTTTTAGTGGAGTTAAAAGTAGGCGTTGAAAAGAACCGGCGAAGCGTATAATGTGTTTTCATCATTTGACAGCTTGACAATGTGACAGCTTGACAATGTGACAGCCTCATTTTTACAGCAATGTTGCTGCAGTAAGGTATATTTGTGGTGTTTTGTCGCAATATCTTACACGGTTGCTAGTCGCGCGGCTAAGCTGCCAAATATGAATGCTTCAGTGTGTGTATTCGGCCTCAAAAGTAGCTGGAAATCGTAGCACAAAACAGCGAAAATTTATAACTTATCTAATTGTGTTTTCGTTTTTACTCTGGAACTTAAGGAGGTGATCCACTGGACGATTAGGAAGACTTAGTCTTAGTCCAATCTTTGATAGTATTTTTTTAAACCAAGTTTTGATCACTTCATTTTTTTTTAAATTTAAGCCAAATTTTGAGGTTTTTAAGGCTGAAAAATCCGGCTACTTTTGACGGCGCTTACGACCTATGCATCTACAATTGAGTATAACGCTGTGCACACACTTTCGCCCCTCATATCGTTCGTTACTATGGAATAACGTGTAGAGCCTCTCACAGACTGGAGCGGCCTTTCCTCCTAAATGATTATATTCCTATGATTCAGACACACGCGGCCTTGATTATCATAGTATACAACTGGCCGCCCCTGAAGGCCTCGCCAGTCAGTGAGAGGCTTAAAAGCGTGTGCACACTATACTCTCGCACCTATCAACGAGTGCGATAAACATAATAACGAGCCGCAGTTCGGTGTGGGCGCGGGGCAGGCGCCGCCGCCGCCGCTGGACGACCCGTCGCTGTTCGAGCTGCCGCCGCTCATCATCGACGGCATACCCACGCCCGTCGAGAAGATGACGCAGGCCCAGCTGCGGGCCTTCATACCGCTCATGCTCAAGTACTCCATGGGTGAGTCAGTGTAACATAATGACGAGCCGCAGTTCGGTGTGGGCGCGGGGCAGGCGCCGCCGCCGCCGCTGGACGACCCGTCGCTGTTCGAGCTGCCGCAGCTCATCATCGACGGCATACCCACGCCCGTCGAGAAGATGACGCAGGCCCAGCTGCGGGCCTTCATACCGCTCATGCTCAAGTACTCCATGGGTGAGTCAGTGTAACATAATGACGAGCCGCAGTTCGGTGTGGGCGCGGGGCAGGCGCCGCCGCCGCCGCTGGACGACCCGTCGCTGTTCGAGCTGCCGCCGCTCATCATCGACGGCATACCCACGCCCGTCGAGAAGATGACGCAGGCCCAGCTGCGGGCCTTCATACCGCTCATGCTCAAGTACTCCATGGGTGAGTCAGTGTAACATAATGACGAGCCGCAGTTCGGTGTGGGCGCGGGGCAGGCGCCGCCGCCGCCGCTGGACGACCCGTCGCTGTTCGAGCTGCCGCCGCTCATCATCGACGGCATACCCACGCCCGTCGAGAAGATGACGCAGGCCCAGCTGCGGGCCTTCATACCGCTCATGCTCAAGTACTCCATGGGTGAGTCAGTGTAACATAATGACGAGCCGCAGTTCGGTGTGGGCGCGGGGCAGGCGCCGCCGCCGCCGCTGGACGACCCGTCGCTGTTCGAGCTGCCGCCGCTCATCATCGACGGCATACCCACGCCCGTCGAGAAGATGACGCAGGCCCAGCTGCGGGCCTTCATACCGCTCATGCTCAAGTACTCCATGGGTGAGTCAGTGTAACATAATGACGAGCCGCAGTTCGGTGTGGGCGCGGGGCAGGCGCCGCCGCCGCCGCTGGACGACCCGTCGCTGTTCGAGCTGCCGCCGCTCATCATCGACGGCATACCCACGCCCGTCGAGAAGATGACGCAGGCCCAGCTGCGGGCCTTCATACCGCTCATGCTCAAGTACTCCATGGGTGAGTCAGTGTAACATAATGACGAGCCGCAGTTCGGTGTGGGCGCGGGGCAGGCGCCGCCGCCGCCGCTGGACGACCCGTCGCTGTTCGAGCTGCCGCCGCTCATCATCGACGGCATACCCACGCCCGTCGAGAAGATGACGCAGGCCCAGCTGCGGGCCTTCATACCGCTCATGCTCAAGTACTCCATGGGTGAGTCAGTGTAACATAATGACGAGCCGCAGTTCGGTGTGGGCGCGGGGCAGGCGCCGCCGCCGCCGCTGGACGACCCGTCGCTGTTCGAGCTGCCGCCGCTCATCATCGACGGCATACCCACGCCCGTCGAGAAGATGACGCAGGCCCAGCTGCGGGCCTTCATACCGCTCATGCTCAAGTACTCCATGGGTGAGTCAGTGTAACATAATGACGAGCCGCAGTTCGGTGTGGGCGCGGGGCAGGCGCCGCCGCCGCCGCTGGACGACCCGTCGCTGTTCGAGCTGCCGCCGCTCATCATCGACGGCATACCCACGCCCGTCGAGAAGATGACGCAGGCCCAGCTGCGGGCCTTCATACCGCTCATGCTCAAGTACTCCATGGGTGAGTCAGTGTAACATAATGACGAGCCGCAGTTCGGTGTGGGCGCGGGGCAGGCGCCGCCGCCGCCGCTGGACGACCCGTCGCTGTTCGAGCTGCCGCCGCTCATCATCGACGGCATACCCACGCCCGTCGAGAAGATGACGCAGGCCCAGCTGCGGGCCTTCATACCGCTCATGCTCAAGTACTCCATGGGTGAGTCAGTGTAACATAATGACGAGCCGCAGTTCGGTGTGGGCGCGGGGCAGGCGCCGCCGCCGCCGCTGGACGACCCGTCGCTGTTCGAGCTGCCGCCGCTCATCATCGACGGCATACCCACGCCCGTCGAGAAGATGACGCAGGCCCAGCTGCGGGCCTTCATACCGCTCATGCTCAAGTACTCCATGGGTGAGTCAGTGTAACATAATGACGAGCCGCAGTTCGGTGTGGGCGCGGGGCAGGCGCCGCCGCCGCCGCTGGACGACCCGTCGCTGTTCGAGCTGCCGCCGCTCATCATCGACGGCATACCCACGCCCGTCGAGAAGATGACGCAGGCCCAGCTGCGGGCCTTCATACCGCTCATGCTCAAGTACTCCATGGGTGAGTCAGTGTAACATAATGACGAGCCGCAGTTCGGTGTGGGCGCGGGGCAGGCGCCGCCGCCGCCGCTGGACGACCCGTCGCTGTTCGAGCTGCCGCCGCTCATCATCGACGGCATACCCACGCCCGTCGAGAAGATGACGCAGGCCCAGCTGCGGGCCTTCATACCGCTCATGCTCAAGTACTCCATGGGTGAGTCAGTGTAACATAATGACGAGCCGCAGTTCGGTGTGGGCGCGGGGCAGGCGCCGCCGCCGCCGCTGGACGACCCGTCGCTGTTCGAGCTGCCGCCGCTCATCATCGACGGCATACCCACGCCCGTCGAGAAGAGTCAAATCAGCTTCTTTTTGTGAAACGTCAAAAACGCTTCTTTAGTATGGAATTTGTAGGAATTACTGTGTTGTGACGTCACAATCAAATAACGTTCTTATTGGTAGTTTTTATGAATTGAACAATCTTAAAATAGCAATTATACATAAATGAAAGCTTGATACTTTCAGAGTATTTTCATAATGTTTATCTGTTACTAATGAAGAAAGAATTTATTTTCACTGTTGTCAAATAACCAAATTGAATGTATGTGCAGTGCGCGGCAAGCCGGGCTGGGGGCGGGAGTCGACGCGGCCGCCGTGGTGGCCCAAGGACCTGCCGTGGGCCAACGTGCGCATGGACGCGCGCTCCGAGGACGAGAAACAGAAGGTACGACCAGCCATCGTTAATGTATGTGCAGTGCGCGGCAAGCCGGGCTGCGGGCGGGAGTCGACGCGGCCGCCGTGGTGGCCCAAGGACCTGCCGTGGGCCAACGTGCGCATGGACGCGCGCTCCGAGGACGAGAAACAGAAGGTACGACCAGCCATCGTTAATGTATGTGCAGTGCGCGGCAAGCCGGGCTGCGGGCGGGAGTCGACGCGGCCGCCGTGGTGGCCCAAGGACCTGCCGTGGGCCAACGTGCGCATGGACGCGCGCTCCGAGGACGAGAAACAGAAGGTACGACCAGCCATCGTTAATGTATGTGCAGTGCGCGGCAAGCCGGGCTGCGGGCGGGAGTCGACGCGGCCGCCGTGGTGGCCCAAGGACCTGCCGTGGGCCAACGTGCGCATGGACGCGCGCTCCGAGGACGAGAAACAGAAGGTACGACCAGCCATCGTTAATGTATGTGCAGTGCGCGGCAAGCCGGGCTGCGGGCGGGAGTCGACGCGGCCGCCGTGGTGGCCCAAGGACCTGCCGTGGGCCAACGTGCGCATGGACGCGCGCTCCGAGGACGAGAAACAGAAGGTACGACCAGCCATCGTTAATGTATGTGCAGTGCGCGGCAAGCCGGGCTGCGGGCGGGAGTCGACGCGGCCGCCGTGGTGGCCCAAGGACCTGCCGTGGGCCAACGTGCGCATGGACGCGCGCTCCGAGGACGAGAAACAGAAGGTACGACCAGCCATCGTTAATGTATGTGCAGTGCGCGGCAAGCCGGGCTGCGGGCGGGAGTCGACGCGGCCGCCGTGGTGGCCCAAGGACCTGCCGTGGGCCAACGTGCGCATGGACGCGCGCTCCGAGGACGAGAAACAGAAGGTACGACCAGCCATCGTTAATGTATGTGCAGTGCGCGGCAAGCCGGGCTGGGGGCGGGGCGGGAGTCATCGTTAATATTCCTGGCCATTTTAGGACTATGAAGCCCCATACCATACCGAAAACTAACTCGGCAAGATCATGCAAGGGTCCGGGCACGACTGCCGGTGGCGACGCCGGCAGCATCTCACTGACGTATTGGCGCCATACAAGCTTTTTCAGTTCAGGGTATTGTTGTGTTAAGCTATTTATTGCGTACAAACGATGCATCGATAAACAGTGCCAATGTGTACATTGGCACTGTTTATCGAACGAAGTTCTATGCTTCAGCTTGGGCTGAAAACCGTTCGTATGTCCGTTCGCTGTCAGGCTGTCCGTCTGTCACACTGTCCAGCTGTTCTCCTCTACAGGTCTCATTTCTCTACCGATTGTCGTGAAATTTTGTGAGCTGGTTCGTTAAGTATAGTTTTTTTTGTCGAGACACGTTTTCCATTTATTGATTTTTTAAGCGAGTTCTACAGCTCACAGATCCACTAGTTTACTATTCGCTGATCATGATCAATGTGATTTTATTTATCACCTACCTATATTTCGAATCGTTAGTTTCACAGTTTCCTATACAAGGCATACATAGTTAATGTCAACCGGGTCAGTTCAGCATCTAAGAAAGAAAGAAAGAAACATTTATTCGAGACAAAACAACACACAGCGTTTGTCACTCGACGGTTCTATCTCAGCATAATGCTGGCGTTGCTGCCAGCGCTGGTCTTCCGATATAACCGTCGAGTGAGTTGCTAAGTTGTCTCTTCTGTGCAGATGTCGTGGACGCACGCGCTGCGTCAGATCGTGATCAACTGCTACAAGTACCACGGCCGCGAGGACCTGCTGCCAGCCTTCACTGAGGACGACGACACCAAACCTACGCAGCCCGTGAGTACCTTCATTGCCAGTTCTTGACGTCACTGTTGTTATTATACGGGCGACATGTATCGAACCCTTCAGCCCTCTATTCTATTTCACCAACTGGACTGTCACTCGATAATGATAAAGCAAAATGTGTGTAAGTGAGGAAACAGTTTTTATTTTTCAAAAATAATTGACCCAGCTGAAAAGTCTGCAACTTTTTCTGGTGCTAATTCCTTAGCTAGCTCCTATCACGAAAAAAATAATCAGGCGCTTCTAAAACTTTCATCCATTCCTAATTCGTCGCACATTGCTGAGTATATAAGTAAAGAGAGTCACTTGGTAATATTGTTACATATCGACCCAGAAATGTACGGTGTGTTTTCATTGTTGGGACAAATGTCCAGTTGGTGTAAAAGGCGCTAGGAGCTCTTCAGGATGACAGTTCTCGCAAGCGCGACGCTCCGCGCACTAGAGGTTGCTCCGTCCGTCTTATTCTAATAATTAGTACGATAAAATTAAATTAAACCAAAGGTGTCGTTCTCAAGCAAAGGTTTCGTAATTTTATTACCGATAAATGCGAACTTTTGCCTTTGAACACAAAAAAAAGTTATCAAACGAGGAACATAGAATTGTTTATTGTTTTGCTCAGTGTGTGCATGACTACTAACCCACATCCAATCTAATCACAATCTCCTTTGACCGCTACATTTGGACTGCCGCCCTGGACCTGGTAACCCAATCTCGCCCTTACGGCCGTTGTGTATGTACGGCGCGGCGCAGATATCCGCGTGCATGCCGTCGGCCTCGTCCAACTCGTCGCGCGGCTCGCCGGGCCGCTCGGCGCCCGCCGTGCTCGCCAGCCAGCAAGTCTGCATCGACCAGATGACGCTCGCCGATGTCGATGTACGGGAAAACTGCTTTCATACGGATTTCTTCACCAATTGCAACTCTGCTATCATTAATTACTCGCGAGTGGTAAAATGAGCAGCAAAGTTGGAAGTTGGACTGCAGCTTGCAAGTCTGCATCGACCAGATGTCGATGTACGAGATTTATGGGCGAAATTGAACCTTGGGGATGCATCTATAGCAGGGTTTCTTAAAGTGGGGTCCATGGACCCCTAGGGGTCCGTGACATAATTGCTAGGGGTCCACGCCCACTTCGTTCTCTCTTAACGTTTTTTTTTAAATATGCAGTAATTCGCGTGAAATGAGTTTTTTTTCAACACTTTCTTCGACAGGGGTCCGCAATACTTTTCAAATTCTGAAAGTGGTCCTTGCCTAGCAAAAGTTTAAGAACCACTGATCTATAGGGATTTCTTCATGAATTATTATTCTACCGTCGCAAACACTTGTCGCAAAGCGGGACTTTAGCACGGCTTTTGCACATGAGCGCTGCTTTTTTAATTTTTCGGCTGCTTAACCACTATCCAGGTCTATGCAGAGCCAGCAAGTTTGCATCGACTAGATGACGCTCACCGATGTCGATGTACGAAACTGATTTGTGGGCTAAATTGAACCCTGGGGATTTGCATCCATGAGGATATCTTCACGGATTACTATTTTAGTGTCATTAAGACTTGCGAGTGGTAAGATGAGTTACATTGTTATTACTATTAGACATGGGCGCTGCTTTCAGATCCACCACGATCAGGTCGATGCAAATCTGAATCGACCAGATGACGAACCTTGCAATACTTCTGTGTCATTCTTGAACATGTGTTAACAGATTAAGACTAAACCTTAATAATCAAATTCCCTATGTTTAGATGTCGCAATACGCGCCAGCGGTACTGCAGACCATCACGAACCCTGACGGATCCGTCTCGCTCGTGCAGATCGACCCCTCGCATCCCATCATAACGTTGCCCGACGGCACCACGGCGCAAGTGGTGAGTGAACAGTGAACACACCTCTAGTATAACTTTTATCGGTATATATACGTTTTTGTACTCGACGATTAAAATATGTGTATTAAGTTTTCATAGAGAATACTGCAACGTCACTCTTTTCATCGTTGAATAGTCTGTTACTTCCGAAACAACCACAATAACTGTTTCGATACGCTCTAGACAACCGAAAAAAAATTGAAAATAGAACTAAAATAAATTCGACCAATCACGTGGCTGCTTTACCGAACTGTAATGAATTTGACCAATAGAATCGCTTTGATTATTGAGTTTACTCGTTGATGTCTTTTAAGATATCAACGAGCGTACGAGCGATAAGGCTGCACTTCGTTTCAACAGTATCGAGTTTGTTTAATTAGTTCAGTTGACTCGTTGAAAATTAATTTTAATGAACTCGTACAAAAGTATTGTTCACAATAGTGTTATAATCAAGCTTTTTAATCTCGTACCTTACTTAGGCCACTCAGCAAGCTTCGTGGCCTAAACACGGTACTCGACTAAAAAGCTCTCTATCATATCACGATTGTGAAAAATACTATTTCGAATGCGTTTGCGTATAGTTTCAATTTGTATGGCAACGCGAACAGCGCCTCTGGTGGTAACTATTAGGAACTACGCGTTGCCATACAAATCGAAACTAAACGCAAACGCGTTCGAAAACGTGTATGTATCGATAAAACTTGTACTAGAGCTACTGCACTGTACGCCCATCGGGCGGTTCACAGTTCTTCCCTTAGGAATGAACGTACCATGCACCTAGAGTCCACTACAGGTTGAGGACGTAAGGTACGTTCGTTAAAATCTCATAGGGATGGTGACACCAAATAAAATAGTCAATAATGTGGAATTTGCTCGAAAAACTATTAAAAATGTCATATGGAGAAAAAAAGTCAAAGTCAAAGTCAAAATCTTTATTTGCGTTAAACACATTCACATGCATGCAAATACAGTATACATTACAATAATATTTTTTTTTTTTTTAACTACTAAATAACAATAGTAAGAAACTGCTCCGAAATTATTTAAAAACAAAATAAAATAGTCAAATTATAATAACAATAATGTTCAGTTAATTTAGAGCATTGGCAAAATATTCGTCAATGGAGTAGTATGGCCTTTTTAAAAAGTAATCTTTCACTTTTCTATTAAATATTTTCATATCGTCACAATCCCTTAAATCTTTGGTCAACTTATTATATACTCTAATTGCATTATTGCCTAAACTTTTATTAAAATGTGCATAATTAGGGAAAGTCAATGTTAATTTATCATTATTTCTTAAATTGTAGTCTTGGCTTTGCCCTAATGTACAATACAAATTCTTATTTCGATGAATATAGATACAAAAGTAACACAAGACAATAAATTATCACAAAGTTATATTATAAGTGTCCCAAAGTTTTAAGAGGGGCTATATTTTCCGCAAAATGCACCAACCTCCTATACCGAGGCCGCGAATTCACGGCCAAAATTATGCTATTAGCATGTACCAAGAATATCGCATAGAAAAGTACCGTCGTCTACCGCGGCCGCGAATTCACGGCGGCGAAAATGTACCCGACGTTTACCGAGGCCGTGAATTCACGGCCTGGGACTGAGTACTACCCACACTGGAAATAAAACTATATTGAAAACAAAATAAATGCTATATTCTATTGGGCTTTTTCTAATTCAAAGGCGACGAAATTAGGAAGCGATTGGTACAGTCGCCATCACATAGGTACACTATAGGTGTTCAAAAATATCGGCACATGCACCCTAATGCCTTGAAAATAGAGGTGTGTTCCGATGTTTGTGACGTGCTTGTCTGCTCCGATGTATGTGATGGCGACTGTACCAACCGAAACTTCATTCTTCATAAATTCGACCAGTAGTAGCCAGTACAAAAACCGTTGCTCCACGTGGTGCGTTTCTACGACAGTGACCCAAAAGAAGTGTTAAAAAGTGGGTTTTTAAATTAATGTTTTTTATACAATTTAAACCATATATACTCAACTTTGCGTGCTTTTAACATCCCTCGTTTAACATGAAACGATTGTCATTTACTATGACGGCCGAGACCCGTGACGTCACGGAGCAGCCGCACATTGAACCAGTAGTGGCCGCCACAAACGGACAAGTTGTTGTATACATTTAGTATTCGGCGCACACCGAGCGTTTGAGTGACCGCGTCCTAGCCACACGGGAGTGGCTCGCGCCGCCGCTAAACGCGATAACTAGTGGCCGTTCTAAGAGATAAAAGTCAGCAGTAAGCTCGATTCTCCATACAAACGTAGTTACGCTCTCATTTTAAAACGACTAGCTAGTTTGCTCTGAAACTTTGTACTTAGAATAAGTTAAGTAATTAGTTTATGTAGCTTCAGATACCATGGTAAAAAAATACAGCAAATTTAAGTTTTTCATACAAAACTTGTGTTTGCTGTATTGCGTTTGTTTTATAAACTGGAGCCATTTAAACTAATTACAGACCTATATGTTTACAGACATACATATACCTCATGTCATAGTATATGCCGAGCTTACTGCGGACTCATAAGACATAATTTATTTGTAAAACATGAGTAAGTCATAACCTCATAGGTTAGGTCGAATAGTCCCGTGTTGTTTCCAGATCACTGGTTGTGTTCACTGTGTTACGGAAATATTTTATTTTTTATTTTTTTCAGATCCACACCGGCGAGGGTGGCAGCGGGATGGTGCAGACGCTGGACGGCGAGTCCGTCTCAGTCGACCTCAACGCAGTGGCCGAGGCCACGCTCAACCACGACGGACAGATCATACTCACGGGCGAGGACGGACACGGTACTGTACCACACGGAGCAGTCAGATCCACAGCGGGATGGTGCAGACGCTGGACGGCGAGTCCGTCTCAGTCGACCTCAACGCAGTGGCCGAGGCCACGCTCAACCACGACGGACAGATCATACTCACGGGCGAGGACGGACACGGTACTGTACCACACGGAGCAGTCAGATCCACAGCGGGATGGTGCAGACGCTGGACGGCGAGTCCGTCTCAGTCGACCTCAACGCAGTGGCCGAGGCCACGCTCAACCACGACGGACAGATCATACTCACGGGCGAGGACGGACACGGTACTGTACCACACGGAGCAGTCAGATCCACAGCGGGATGGTGCAGACGCTGGACGGCGAGTCCGTCTCAGTCGACCTCAACGCAGTGGCCGAGGCCACGCTCAACCACGACGGACAGATCATACTCACGGGCGAGGACGGACACGGTACTGTACCACACGGAGCAGTCAGATCCACAGCGGGATGGTGCAGACGCTGGACGGCGAGTCCGTCTCAGTCGACCTCAACGCAGTGGCCGAGGCCACGCTCAACCACGACGGACAGATCATACTCACGGGCGAGGACGGACACGGTACTGTACCACACGGAGCAGTCAGATCCACAGCGGGATGGTGCAGACGCTGGACGGCGAGTCCGTCTCAGTCGACCTCAACGCAGTGGCCGAGGCCACGCTCAACCACGACGGACAGATCATACTCACGGGCGAGGACGGACACGGTACTGTACCACACGGAGCAGTCAGATCCACAGCGGGATGGTGCAGACGCTGGACGGCGAGTCCGTCTCAGTCGACCTCAACGCAGTGGCCGAGGCCACGCTCAACCACGACGGACAGATCATACTCACGGGCGAGGACGGACACGGTACTGTACCACACGGAGCAGTCAGATCCACAGCGGGATGGTGCAGACGCTGGACGGCGAGTCCGTCTCAGTCGACCTCAACGCAGTGGCCGAGGCCACGCTCAACCACGACGGACAGATCATACTCACGGGCGAGGACGGACACGGTACTGTACCACACGGAGCAGTCAGATCCACAGCGGGATGGTGCAGACGCTGGACGGCGAGTCCGTCTCAGTCGACCTCAACGCAGTGGCCGAGGCCACGCTCAACCACGACGGACAGATCATACTCACGGGCGAGGACGGACACGGTACTGTACCACACGGAGCAGTCAGATCCACAGCGGGATGGTGCAGACGCTGGACGGCGAGTCCGTCTCAGTCGACCTCAACGCAGTGGCCGAGGCCACGCTCAACCACGACGGACAGATCATACTCACGGGCGAGGACGGACACGGTACTGTACCACACGGAGCAGTCAGATCCACAGCGGGATGGTGCAGACGCTGGACGGCGAGTCCGTCTCAGTCGACCTCAACGCAGTGGCCGAGGCCACGCTCAACCACGACGGACAGATCATACTCACGGGCGAGGACGGACACGGTACTGTACCAGTGTACCCTCAATTAAGAACAGAGAGTATACGGAATTGAAAATGAATCAAAAAGCGCCTGATTATTTTTTTGGTGATAGGAATAACCGGCGTCAATTATTTTTGAAAAATATAAACAGTTTTCTCACTTACGTTTTAGATTTAGGACAGCGAATAAGACACTTTCCTTGATCCGTCTCATATTTCAAAAAAAAATTTAAATATCTGACCCGGGCAATGACAAATATAGCCGCTGCAGCTGTCAATATCATTGCCAGTGTCAGTTTGCCACGGATATTTACAAATGTGTGTACAAATCGAATTAGCCCCTATACTTAACTATATGATGATGAATTTGTTTTTGTACACAGGGTACCCAGTGTCCGTGTCTGGGGTGATCACAGTGCCAGTGTCCGCGTCCGTGTACCAGTCCATGGTGGCCTCCATGCAGCAGCAGGACGGCGTGTGCGTCGCGCCGCTAGTGCAGGTACCGTCACTGCCCATCCAGCTTTAGGTCACAGCTCATTACATCCACCCGGCATCCGACCCACACCCCAGGTGTCCCCGCGCGGACTGCGAGTGGACCACTCGATGATAGCTCGCTGTTGGCATGCTTGCCGAGCGTGAACCGCGAGCTGGCAACGCGCGGGGGGGAGGGGGAGGGGGAGGGGGGGGGGGCGGTCTCGTTGACGACGCTCGTGTCCACTCGATGACCACGCGTGGTTCACCGGTGACCACGCGGCGTCCCCCCGCGGCCAGCTGTCGACGACGAGGCGGGGCGTGTCGGGTGCCGGGTAGCTGTAATGAGCTGTGACCTTTACACTGTTCCTACTATAGGACTTGAACTAGTATTGGGTACTTTCCTGGATAAAAATATATAATTCTATTTAGTACGCCAGTTCGATCATCAAAAATTATAAGGCACATTTTTTTTTGACAATCTATAAAAAAATTAGGAATATATAACCCGTTAATGGTCCACGTGACCTCACATTATGATAAAAAGTGTACCATAATGTGACGTGACACGAAACTTTAACGGGCTATATCTTCATAATTTATTATATTGATTGATAATAGTACATTACTTACCTAGGGCGGTTAAACAAAGAATGTCTCAGATCGCAGGTATTTGATAAATATGCGCTCTGAGGCTTTCTTTGTTACCGCCCGTGGTGAGTACAAAATTTTACGTCTCTATCTGGCCAGGAAGTGGGGTTTTCCGCACGCATAGCGTGCGGTAATTCCTACTTTATGGCCAGGTATGACGTAAAAAAATATACGTGTCCAATATTTTTTGACAATCTAACTGACAGACTAAATACATTTTTTTAGGAAAGTGATAAGGGCTCTCACAGCCCGGAAGCCACTACCAGAATAATATCCATGTCTAAGGGCGGGTTGCACCAACTTGCGATCACAGACCGATCAATGTTAAACATGGCGCCGGCAGCTGTCTTTCCATGGAAACATGACAAACTTTCCATACATTCCGATTTTATCAATCAATCAATTCATTTATACACATTTGTAAGTAAATTTTAACGAACGCCACTTACGATTGCAGACGGTCTGGAGCAACCCACCCTAAGAGTCTCATCTGATCTGAGTCCTTACCTAAATCTAAACTCAGCTGGGTAAGGTACCCCAAAAACCGTGTCAAGCCAACTAAAATCCAGAGGGCCTACAGCGAAAGGCATTCGAAGTTTCCCCTCTCTGTCATACTTACGAGTTCGTACGTAAGTGTGACAGAGAGGGAAAACTTCGAATGCCGTTCGCGGTAGGCCCTCTGGTCTCTGACTGCACCGCTAGCACTAGCCGCGCGACGCGAGTGATACGCGACAAATCAGTGTAGTATATAATACACGCCTTTTGCGTCTGGCGCTAGTCGCCGTGGTCTTCGCACACGAGAATAACTACATTAAGGTGGTTCGATTGCCATACAAAGCGTTATTTGACATTCGCAGGCTAACGGCGTGATATTTTAAGAAACTTATGTAACAAACTTTCATCAATTGGCTTCCCATTTGCGCCAACTTTCCCCTTTCCTAGAATAAACTTGTATAAACTAGATTAATTTGAGAAAAATAGTTTTCCCAAAATATCACATCCCAAACCAATTTCTCAAATTAATCTAGTTTATACAAGTTTATTCTAGGAAAGGGGGAATTTGGCGCAAATGGGAAGACAATTTATGAAAGTTTGTTACATAAGTTTCTTAAAATATCATGCCGTTAGCATGCGAATGTCAAATAACGTTTTGTATGGCAATCAAACCACCTTAACTACCCGTGTCTTGGAGTACAAAGAGACGGAAAGTCTATCTCGCGAGACAGTTTACGCGCGGTCTTATGCGAGCCGTGCAGTTACATTCTAGAGACAGGATTGTGTTGGCTATTAGTTTGTGCACAACTGCAATAATGAGTGAGGTAAAGTGAAAAAAACCTTTTCTCAAACTTGCAATGAAATGTTGACATGACTTACTTAGGCATGCAAAGCAACCGTCTTTTGTTTATAAACGTCAAATTGTGACAGAACGTCTTGGCATTCAATCACCAAAAAAAAAAAAAGATTAGGACTAATGTTAATGTCACCGGGTAAAACGTTGCTTCAAACAGGTTAAAAAAAAGTTTGGCGCGTAAATTGAAAAAAAAAATATTTTCTTGTTGGCCGGATTTGTCAATAGTTCGTAATTATGGTGCCGGTTAATGTACGGCCCAATAATTGGCGTCCACTATGTCTCTGTCTCTTTTTAACTTATGCTAAAAGAGAGAGAGATAGATAGATGGACGCGTATTATCGGGCCGTACATTAACCGGCACCGTAATTATTTTGAAACTTTCTAATAAAAGCCATCGATTTCGAAATGAGTTCGGACGAAAATTATATGGAATTGAACTGTACGCGTCCGGAATTGCGAGCAAAAGTAGCCATGAATAATTGTGAGTGTTTTATTTGTTGTAATGCCTCGTCTATATAGTTAGAAATAAGTTCATGTAACTATAAAGTAATAGGGTCGTTTCGCCGGTAACGCGACCACCACCGGTTAGCGACCACTTGACGGACTAGGCTGCTTCAATTAAAGATATTAACATTTCTACAAACCCAACAGAAAAAGAATAACTTATTAACTATTCTTGAATAGTATCAGAATAAGAATATATACAATTTAAAACCGAAAGCTCAATCCAAAGCAAGAAAAAATAACCTCAATTCACACATTGCTTCCGTGGAGTGTTGACGTGCAGTGAATCTGTGAAAAAAATAACGCGACAGTTGGCGCGAAAACTTTAGTTACGTCACTTAATTTTATTATTATGCTGAAATTGGTTAATTGATCGTTTAAATGATTTAGCTGTTGTAATAATTTCGTTGAAATTCGGCATATTTAAAAATAGATTTAAATATAATGGGGTGGTCGCGTACCCAAATACATAATTACCAAAGAAGTCGGATAGCGACCACATCGTTTTCTTTTTCTTTCCTTATGGATTCTTATGCGGCACCCGCGATATTTAGCTTGGCTAGCCAATTGAGTCGGTATTTAAGCCGCGCCAATCCATGCTATGTCCATTGTATATAATAATATATAATTATATATTATATTATATAATAATACACAATTTATATGAGATGGTTATGTTATAAATTCGAAAGTGTGTATGTCTGTCTGGCTGTTATCTCTTCACGCTTAAACCGATGGACCGATTTTGATGAAATTTGGTATGGAGATAGTTTGAGTCCCGGGAAGAGACATACCTAGGATAGTTTTTATCCCCGAAATAATCCCCTAAGCGGGTGAAAGTTTGTATGGAGCTACGATATAAACGATTTCCACGCGGACGGAGTCGTGGGCAGACGCTAGTGTAAGTAGAATATAATCTAAAAGTTAAATAAAAGCTTGTAAAAAGGTGGCATTTAGATACCTACTATGAATGACATGTGTGACTGTAATAGCAATATATATAATAGCACCATGGTGTGAGCGAGATGGCGCGCTTTTTTCGATTCTATTCTTCATTGACACAGCAATGTAAAGTAGATTTAGAAGAGTAACACTAAATAAAATGACATATAATGATGAATTTTCTCGAAAAAGAATTAAATGTAATGTCAAATGGAGGAAAAAAAAGAGCAGGGGATTAAGTAATTACAAAGTTATAGTATCCAAACTAATTCCAAAGTTTTAAGAGGGGGTAGGTATATTCTATCCCTTTTCCGCAAAACGCACCTTCAGCATATGAAATGATTGTCATTTACTATGCCGCTCGGGGATTGTGACGTCACGATCCACTAGCGTTTTCTCTCTCTAACAAGCAATATTAAAACGGTTGTAGCTTCGTATTTTTGGAGATATATGAATGGGATTTTCGTCACTTAGGCTTAATATTTTGCCTTCTTTTTTTTGGAGTAATAATAAATGGTTAGTCTACACTCCTATTTGTAGTGGTATAAGGACGCACGGACGATTTTCACGCCATAATGCGAAAGAAAACCACGTCGCTGATGGGTCGCGTCAGGGAAAGTCAAAATGGCATTCTGAAGGTATTGGCTGGTAGATTTAATTGCAACATATTGTGGCACTGGATCGAGCGGGTCAGAACTACTTTGACGTATGTCAAGTAGTACCGCAGTTCTTTTTTTTTTATGTATTATAATAATTGCTAACATAGTTTTAAGTTTATTTTGTTACTAACAGTATATGGATCACATGGTCTGAAATAAAACGATTGAATTGAATTGAATAAGGGCAGTTAGGTAGGTCAAACTTTGAGAAAGAGGTCGATCGTCGAATCCTACTCGTCTGGGTAGCGTTCGGGAAGCTACGCTATGGCTTTTCGTCCAATATTCCGCAGTGTCTCAAGGCGAGAGTCTTTGACCAGTGTGTGTTGCCAGTGATGACGTATGGCACTGAAACGTGGTCGCTTACTATGGGCCTCATAAGAAGGCTCAAAGTCACCCAAAGGGCAATGGAGAGGGCTATGCTGGGAGTTTATATGCTTGATCGCATCAGAAATGAGGCTATCCGCAACATAACCAAGGTAGGTAACCGATATAGCCATCCGAATCGCTAAAGTTAAGTGGCAGTGGGCGGGGCATATTGCACGGAGAACCGATGGCCGCTGGGGCGGAAAGGTTCTCGAATGGCGACCACGTACCGGGAGGCGCTGAGTGGATAGACCCCCACAAGGTGGACTGATGACCTAGTAAATATCGCAGGAATCGGCTGGATGCGGGTGGCGCAAAACCAGTCATTGTGGCACTCTTTGGGGGAGGCCTATGTCTAGCAGTGGACGTCTTTCGACTGATATGATGATGATGATGATAAATCGTTTTATTAACTACTTAAACACTATTTGCAAGAGTGGTCGCCAACTAGCTAACAGGTGGTCGCAAACGGACTAAAGCGGTCGCTATCCAGCGAATTCGCTATTTTGAAACCTTTTCCATATTTTTTCCTAATCTATGGATGAAAGTGCTATATTTTATTGTAGGTTTCAAAACTTGACTATACTCTGAACCTATACGAATACCATATATTATGTGTGTACATTGAATAGGTATACATTTACTAATCTAAAGTGAGCAACTCGGCTAAGTGGTCGCTAACCGGCGAAACGACCCTACTTAATTTAGGGAATAAACGGAATATTTGTTAGTAAGAAATGTGGGACACAATTATAGGTTATGATGTGACAGCACTGACACTGACAGCTATCAGAAACGTATTATTTAGTTGTACGAATAAAACAAATTGACTACTTTTTATTTCATTGCAAGTTTGAGAAAAGCACTATACAAATCTCGGCGAGAAAAGGGGTTGCCGGCCGCGTATCCCTATCCTGTCTATATCTACTTGGCCTGCAACCCTTCGTTTCCCGGCCTCTATAGTAATGTACTATTTCTACAGTTCTCGTGGAATTCAATGTAGGGTAAATCGCCAGTAAGGTTTTAATTACTGGCCACCCTTCAATAACTAGCCACGGTATACTAAATTGAATTCTATTATAGGTGAATAGAGCTCATTTTTAGTATGAGGTGACCAGTTACTGGCGATTTACCCTATATATCAATATCCTATAGACTGACCGGAAAATCTTTTCTCACTTTATCTGTACTTGTTTGTTCAAACCACACCTCAGTTACCGAATCAGGTTCCCTAACACGGCATGCAGGGCGCCCGTAGCGCTTATTGTTATATTCGAGCGCTTGAATATGGCATCATAATACAACCATAATAGTCATAAATCTGAATCTGAAACTCTGCATGACGCCTTATGTGTGATTTATCCCTCAATAAGATTGATACCACTTTGGCATGAAACCTTTAATTGCTTCAATTTTTATTTGCTTATTCTTGTTTTGTTTGTCTGAAATTATTAATTTTGGTAAATTATCTTTTATTGTGCATTGGTGGTTGTTCATGCAATAATCTCAGACTGTACGTACCTGTAGTCTGTACCCAATCTCAGCAGGGCTATCACAAGACGGCGCGCGATCTCTATACCTCTCTAAGTTTTCTAATAAAGAGAGAGACGGATAGTGCGAGAAAAATCGAGAGAGCTCGCGCGCCACCTTTGATAACCATGCTGAATAAATAACAATTCGTATGTTTCAAAATAAACGTACCTAAAACAGCTGTAATTTGCAGGTAACTACGGTCCAAGTAGTTCGCGTGAAAAAAGAAATCGTATAACGATACCAAAGAAACGAGTACAACGATAGAATATCGAACCGTGCCATTATACTTACTAGCTAGTTTAACTAGGACTTGCACAGTTAGGAAGTCACACGAGTTGACTGTTAATCCAAATATTTCAAAAATAACCGTAAGTTTGTTGTAACCTAGTAACCCCCGAAAAATGTGCGAAGAGGTATTATCATACAGGGTGTCCTTAAACCGAGGATAATCAGCTGATAGGGCTGCTAAATACCTCTGAGAATATTTAATTTTAGGTTTTGTAAAAATGCCTTAGTTTTCGAGATACTGACATTTTTGTAAAAATCGATTTATTTTCTCCGTTGCGTCAGTTTTTTGATTGCAAAAGCTACAAATGTCTTGTAATCTTATTTTTGTCAAAACAAGGCTTTCACACGGTATACGTTTTTTTATATTCGAACCTACTTAGCTGAAAAACTACTTAGGAGCCACTTCTTAGATTTGTTTTCAGTCTGAATCCGTCATACTTCGCCGTGAAAAAAATTTACTACGCTAAAGAGGCATACGCAACACACGTACGACCATCTAATGACGTTCTTAAAATGCTATGGAAGGGTTTTGCTAAAAGGAGTGTCAGTTACATGGTAAACGGTTATTAGACTAAATATTGGATGGCAATCTACTCGTGTGCGTCAAGGTATTTATCACGTAAAAGTTGTGATACTACATTACTTACTATAGGATCTCACAATGTGAGTGCTAGCTTTTAAACCTAACCCGAAATGGTTAATAGGTCAATTTAGATTTTTTATGGATTTACTTCCATTATTAGAAATGTGTACAGTCAGCATCAAAAGTAACTACGCAAACGAAGACGCCAAAAGTTCTTATTCCCTTTTAATAGAGACTTTTGACGTCTTCGTTTGCGTAGCTACTTTGGATGCTGACTGTACAGTCGCCATCACATAGATGTTCAAAAATATCGGCACATGCACCCTAATGCCTTGAAAATAGAGGTGTGTTCCGATGTTTGTGAGCTGCTTGTTTGCTCCGATGTATGTGATGGAGACTGTACGTATACAGGGTGTCCCAGAAATCGACGTCAAGCCGAAAACGGATGATAGACCAAGTCATAACAGTTATCATAAAAATACAAAAAAAAATCCAACTCATGTTCTTTAAAAATTATGGTCACTTTAAAAATTCACTAAAAAATCCACACCCTGTAATGGTTCTTTAACTCTTGTTACTACAAATTCCATAATTTATTCTATTTTTTATTATTATTATGTAATCTTGAATAATGCTTCTACAGATTTTTGCCTAAAATTTAAAGCCAACTGCTCCTACTTGGAAGAAAATTACACTTTTGCAAAACCAAATTATTTAAATTTACTGTTTCGCCCAACTTTAACTGACTGCTCTAGTATAAGTTTTATCGATACATATACGTCTTCGAACGCGTTTGCGTTTAGATTCAATTTGTATGGCAACGCGTAGTTCCTAATAGTTACCACCAGAGGCGCTGTTCGCGTTGCCATACAAATTGAAAGTAAACGCAAACGCGTTCGAAAACGTATATGTATCGATAAAACTTATACTAGAGCCTCTGAAAAAAAAACGCTAGTTTGGCAAGTAACGTTTAAAACTGGCGCGTTTAATAAGAAGAAGAATAACACTTGCTAGATTACGTTTCAAATAATTGGTCAATTTTATTTTTGTAAATAACCCCAGTGTTTCACAAAATGTCCATACTTCCTTACAATGACTTTAGCTTACCTAAAGCTTTGCTCAACGCCGTTTCTTAGTTTAATAGAGACGGAAAAAGACATAACAGTTTCCAGAAAAATACAAAAAAAATCCAACTCGTGTTCTTTTAAAATAATGGTCACTTTCAAAATTTAAAATTTATGACGATTGACCAATTAATGAACAAATTAAAAAAAATTCAACACGAGTTGGATTTTTTTTGTTTTTTTATGATAACTGTTATGACTTGGTCTTTCATCCGTTTTCGGCTTGACGTCGATTTCTGGGACACCCTGTATACAATAAAATCGTGTGTACTGTCGGTCGATTATGTATGTGACATGGGGCACGATTTTTTAATGCAATTGTAACATTCTATTACGTATTCAAAGTGTGAGGAAACCATACCTCTGGAATTTGAGCTTAGAGGCATTGATTAAGTCAAATGAATTTGTAAATTATTATCTAGGATTCCTCCGTAACCTGTGATAAAATGCTCATTATATGCATCAAAGGTATGGATTCGTCCTTATCGTACAAACGGCACTATAGTCTGTAGTACGAGGGTCAAACTGAAAGTTCTTAGAAAATCAAAAACTGAGCAATCAAGCAACTTATTACTTTTATTATATCTTTTCAAAATAGCCTCCCTTCACATCAATACATCGCTGCATTCGATAGAACCACTGAGAAAAGCACTTTGCCCACTCGTCCTTAGGGGTCTCTTCGACGGCCTTTTGAAACGCAGCCACTGCTTCGTCGGCGTCCATAAAACGTTTTCCTCGAAGTTTTTCTTTAATTTTTGGGAATAAATAAAAATGACCTTGTGCAAGGTCGGGGCTATAAGGTGGGTGACCCAGTAATTCCACGTTTGCCGTCGCCAAATAGTCGATCGTTTGCTTGGCGGTGTGCGATGAGGCGTTGTCGTGGTGAAGCAGGATCCTACTGCGAGGCCGTTTTTCTCGAACTTTTTCCAAGACAAGTGGTAAACAATTGTTAGTGTACCACTTCGCAGTAACTGTTTTTTGATCCTCTAAAATAATTGTTGCGTAATGACCAGTCCTTCCGAAGAACGAGGCCACCATCTTTTTTCCCACACTTCGACCTCTCTTCACTTTAGTAGGCAACTCCTCGGAAGGAAACACCCACTCAGCAGACTGTCTTTTAGTTTCAGGATCATAACAGTAAATCCAGCTTTCGTCACCCGTAACTACGTCGAACACAGCATTTGAGTCACCTCCGTTGAATCTTTGACCCATTTCACGGCACCAATCAACACGACGGACTTTTTGGGCTTCTGTCAAATTATGAGGTATCCACCGGGCACAAAGCTTCCTCACCGCTAAATGTTCATGGAGGATTTTGTGGACTTGACTCATACCAATGGCTAAGCTTGTACGAATCTGCTGATAGGTTACTCTTTTGTCAGTCTCTATCATACGCCGCACAACACTGATGTTATCTTCAGTAGTCGCCGTAGAAGGCCGGCCCTCACGCAGATCATCAGTGAGATCAGTGCGGCCACGTTTAAATTCATTAAACCAGTTGTAAATAGTAGCACGAGATGGGGCTTCATCGTGAAAGGCCAATCGAAGTCTATCATAACTTTCTTGTTGACTTAAATTACATCGAAAGTCGTAAAAAATCATTGCTCGAAAATTTTCTCGCGTTAAATTCATGCTCACGTAGTACACACAATTTTCAATTTGCCGCCAAATCGTAAAACAAATGACAATCGAGTGGAATTCGTACACAAAAATATTAAGAAAGAGTTCCATTTTCAAATTTTGAACTTATTTTTTTATTATATTTATTACAAGTGGCCAGTTCTAAAGACTTTCAGTGTCGCCCTCGTACACATGCCAAGTTTGCAATATATTAAATTATTTTTAAGAAACAGTTATGATGCATTAAAGACGTATTAACTCTAAATTTGTCCTTGTTAGGCTAATATTTTATGGAAAGTATTAAGTCTATACTTTAGTGTTCAGCGCTAGTCAAGTCAAAGAGTAGTTATTATTTTTAGATTACGCGAGCACTTTATTGTGACAAAATAGAAAGTGACCACATCCCTTGGGGCGGCGCATAAGTAGCCACAGATTCGTCACCAGTTACAATTGAAAACTTTTTATCGTCGTACAAAACCAATTGCCGCCGAAGAATATTATTCTTTCAACGGAAACAGTTTCAACCATCTTTTGGTAATTCGTCAGTTTCGACGGGTCTCCTATTTCTAGGCGGTTTGCTCTCAGGAATCTGGACCTACCTGACAAATCTAACCTAAGGAAGAAAAAATATTCAGTATTAACTGGTTTCCACTGGCAAATTACATCCTAGTTACGGGCATAACCCCAAAACTCAGTTGATTTGACTGTTTGATTTTGATTTTAGTGGACATACGGCAAAGCCTTTTATTCGGTTCAGAAGCCACCTATTTCCATATATTACTATTAGGGTACTACCAAATGCATGTCAAAAGTATTACATTACTGTACACTAAATTTAAGTGCACATAGTGCTTTATTTTTATTTACCAATTTGTATTGTGTTGTTTAAGTTTCATTTAAAATTTATTGTGTGTTGATTTGTGAATTGTTATTTCCAATCCTTTGACTTTTTATTAACTGTGTCTAAATTTTAAAAGTATTAATTGATTGATTTGATTGATATGGGTTCCATGAAACTGATTCCATGAATTAAAGCTTTCGATCTCGATACTCTTTGCCTGAAGTTCAATCTCGTTTTGATCTGATTCGAACACAAACTCTCTCTTTTTCAACCCACTTTTAAAATATTACTTTACAATGGTCTGACGTATATTTGTTTACCTTTATTTTTGTCGTCTCGCCACGGGTTGCGCCGGCCGTGGTCACGGAAAACTGACTTAGATCCACGACCAGTGCAATCCGCGTCGAATCGTCACAATAAATACGTCAGACTCGTGTAATAGTACATTATTGCCGTGGCCGGGAAGGAGACAATTGCAGGCTGAGTATTTTGTTTAAACGGACGAGCTTGCGAGTCCGTTTAATTATAATACGAAGCCTGCAATTGCCATTCCGGCTGAGGCTAATATAGTGCTTTTCTCAAAAATGGGGGAATAAAAAAGACTAAATTTAAATCCAGCGTTATTATTAAACACAAATTGAGGATACTGCAAATGACATAAAATTAAACGTCATATTTTTTTTAAACAGAATCGCAAGTGTATTTTTCCACCGAAAAACGCAATCTTTTAATGACACATACAAAAATGTCGCGTTTGCAACAGAAAAATACGACTTGATTTGGCTGAATACGACCTGTGCCGTCTTTTATATGCCAGTTTCTACTTTTTAAAAAGTTTGTTACTCGACAAATAAAGGAATTCATATGTAACATTCCAGGCGGCCTGCAATGTTTTTTATTTTTTAATTTTGATCTGGCCTTCAACTATACACTTTACCTTCCAATATGAAGCGAGTTATGTTCACTTTGCGGGCCATTTTTGAGAAAAGTAATCTTAAAAGCTGATTATACTCGTATGACGATAACTTTTGATTTTTAATGTGTTTGTCTATATTTTTACAACAAGTTACAGGGTTGGTTCTGACACGTGTTTGAGAATTGTTGATTGTTGCCGACCAAGAAACCGGAGTCTTTTAACTATAATGCGTTTTGTCTTTATACAAATACAAATGTCGGATAGAAGAGGTTTTATTAACGTTCATGAATAAGGGCATTAGTATTTTAGTATGGTTCAGATTATTTAATGTGGCTGACTGTTTATAAAACTGTCATTGTAATTGAAATCTTCTACTTTGGACAGAGGGTTGCTTTTTGAATGGACAATTTCGATGCAATTCGGCCAACTCAAATAATCTCAAGTATACAAATGTTTATCCGAGTTTCTTGTCAACGTTTTTATGCATAATAACTATAATAAATTGTGTAAGTATCGATTTGTCAGTATGTGTTTGTTTGATGTGATGATTCTTATGTTGGCAGACATGGAGCATAGAAGGGAGCGGAGATGAAACTACACTAGTCAAACTGAATCAAAACGTATGTAAAACGCGCCCATTTGACGGTTTGATCAGTTTTGTATTGGTGTTTTTTTTTTAATCCCAACCTGTTGAGTTACGACCATTGGATCGGATAATCGGACAGATAAATACCTACACTTTGGCGGCGGGGTTGAGTTCTATGGATGCGGACACAATTAGTACTTGACACCTTATACTAAAAATTAATTTTATTACAGGTGAATAAGTTCATTTTTAGTATGAGGTGGCCAGCTACTGGCGATTTACCCTATTTCTGTTCAATAATTTTTTTTTTTAAGAAACCGATTCCATATTTCTTTAACATTTTCCGGGAATATATATACCAACTTTAGGCATTCATGTATCCGATTATCCGATCCCTGGTTACCAACGCACAAATCTACTCCGCTCTTTCGAGCTCCGATTTTACCAAAGATGGGGTGTCAAAACCCTAATGTATTGGAGCGAAAGTGGGTCTCGAATTTTGTTTTTAGATATATGTATTATGTTGGCATGCTGTGGCCTTAAAACTGCTATATTTACCAAAGATAGCGCTACTATGTAAACACCAGTTTAACCTTTCAACCGCCGAGCATCGAAAAGGTAAGCCAAATTTACTGGCTCGTGATTCGTGAACGTATAAGTAAGACAATATCTCATACGCAGTGTAAGTGATAGTGTAACGAAAACGTATACCCTAATTTCACACAAATTAACAATAAAATCATGAACTGCTCAGCAAATTAAAACATTTTCTCGCATAAAATATTGAGAATGTGTCTCATAAATCATAAAATTTAAAATATATTCCCAATCTTACAAGATAGGGTAAATCGCCATTAACTGGCCACCTTATACTTAAAATGATATTTATTCACCTATAATAGAATTCATTTTAGTATAAGGTTTTACTTACTGGCCACGTTATACTAAATTGAATTATATTGAGTCATGGATGTTTTCTATATATTTAAGTATTTATTTATCTATATAAGTATGTATATCATCGTCTAGTACCCATAGTACAAGCTTTGCTTAGTTTGGGACTAGGTTGAGTTGTGTAAGATTGTCCCCAAATATTATATTATTATATTCTATTATACGTGAATAGAGTTAATTTTTTAGTATGAGGTGGCCAGTAACTGGCGATTTACCCTAGTAGGAAAGTACTGCCACTGCGAATCTCTTTTTTAGCTTCCTAAAATTAAAAAAAACAATTGCGAATTGAAAAAACGTAGTTTCCGTTACACCGTTACTTACACCCTGTGTATATCATGAAGTGGTGGTTTAAAGGTTAAAGTCAGCGTAAAGCGGTTTAGTAGAAACGAAACTAAGAGTAACGTCTTGAAAATGAACCATATTAACAAGAAAACGCCAAGAACACCTAAAGGCGTTATGACGTCCGCTGTAAAGCAACCTTCAGTCTTCCATATAAGGTTTGTATTTGCTCTCTTGTAACAGTGATGTTGGCGCGACAATGTCTCTTTTGTTCTTTTGTCTTGGCGGCGAAAAGGTTAAATATATTACCTTGTAAACAGAGCATACAGTCGTAATTTGCGCGTGTTGGTTTGACATCATTTACTCTTAGAATTTTTTTTTTACTATACCTGCCTAGCTGACACGATCGCTTTTTTGACGGACAGCATTCGTCCCTCTTGCACTTAAAATACTTACATACGTGCTAGTAAGAGACGAATACTTCGCGATCATGCTAGCTAGGCTTTTATTGTAAATGCGTTATGGCACAAGCTTGTTGAACTATTAATTTGAATTTATTTTGTTTGTCAAGTGTTGTAGAGTTTTTATATTATGTTTGTATTTTGGTGGCGACGCGTTGAATGCAATATCAGATATAGTCATAATTTTGTTGTGTAATAAAGTTTACTTGGTGATTGCAGACTTTCGTATTTTTCATAAACGTATTCTCAACTATTTTATAATTAATTATATTGCGTAGACAATTACTGGTAACAAATTATTTTTTGCTTGAAATTGGTCTAGAAAAAATGCAGAACTGTCAAGCAAGCAAGGTGTCAAACATGAACACCCATCTTTGCACATCTCTAGTGATGCTGGATGGGTGTTTTTACGGATTTGCTACCGAGTAGTATTACTTCTAGCGTGGCATTTTTGCCTCTCGAATACGTAAATGTCGCCTGATTAATAATTAAAGTTATCTATAGACAAATTATTTGAATTATGTTATTGCATTCACTACGCCGCCAGTGCTAGTTATTGATTCGCAATAAACTTTGCCGATGAATCCATGTGTTTTATTGTATGTAGCACGTTATCCGCATTTTACGACCTGCATGAGGTGTGTATATTTTTGCTGTTTTATTGTTTTTTTTTTAATTATCCTCTAGCCGCCCTATTAAGGGGCTGTTGATTCCACTCCTTACCCGTGGTACCTTCGATCATACTACTGGTAAGTAGTACCACAGGTATTTGGTACCTTTTGTTTGCTTTTGTGTACCTCTATGTACCTTTAGTAAAATTATGTGTACATCTCTTGAAAAAGAGATATCTTCAAAACTAGGTCCACCCGCCAACCTGACGTCAGAATGGTGGGTGGACCTATGAAATATGTACAAAACTTACATTTTATTTCACCAAATGTATGTACGTATACGTAATTTTTTTTTCTAGCATAAGTGTGCCGACAAGGCACATTCTATATTAGCGATTAGATATTGTATAATATGTGCCGTATATTAAGTACGTGCGAGATGTGCGAATGATGATACATGTAGCTACTCGTATATATACCGTGTGAGTTAATTAATAAATAACTATTGTGTTGTCAGTACTTCAGAGTCTCTCTCTCTGAGTGTGGATTGCCATAAACCCCTCTGGGGTGAAGTCCACACTCACCCTGTCTACTCCCCCATCAACATTCTAATTCTTGCCAGGCAGTGGACACTATCCTCAACCACCAACCACCGTCTGGCAAAATAAGCATTCCTCAAACCGTTTGTAATATTTATATATGTTAAATTGATGATCAGTAGCACCAGGGGTAATGCAAAATCTTCCGTGGTACTACCCTACAGGATACTACGGGAAAAAAAAAATCTCCGTTGTACTAATAATATCAGTAGTACCACGGGTAAGGAGTGGTTGATTCTAATTTAATTGCCAATTTTGTATGGTTGGCGGCGAGAGGTTTTTTTCATGTTTACAGTCTTATTCAATATATCCTCAATTCCTCACTGAGCTTAGAGAGTGTATTATTTATTGTTCACCGAAAGAATTCTAAACAACACAAGGAGGATATAAGGGAGTGAATCACCTTTTTTCCTTCGTGTCTTCTTGTAGTGTGTACTCTTGGCTTAGGATAGTATTCCACTTACCCAAGATCTTTGTCAAATACACATTGGCCCTAAAACGGGGCAGAGAATAAGACCCGGTTCCCACTGTCGTGTCGTCTGTCGGGACGACTTCGTATCGTGTGTCGTAGTGGCAGAACATTTTATATGAAGCTGTTCACACTTGTCGGACACCAATTTGTATGAGGCGACGACACACGATAAAAAAATCGTCCCGACATCCGACATAGTGGGAACGAGCTCTAACTTCAAGAAATTATAAATGGTGATGAGACGAAACGTGGCCGTAGGAGCTCTTAAAGTAAGTATAAACAAAATAAATCTCTTCTTTGGGCTCATTAAAATCCTCAAAATGATGTATTAGTTGAAGACTGTGTAGTAAAGTACAGAATAGGGTATTATCCTCATATGTTTTTTTTTATTGTCCGAGAGTAAATTTAAATGCACCAATAGAATCCTTACGCTTTTATAGAAACAAACTTGTATGGACCTAAACGCAGTATTTCACGCCCGAAACAGCAATTTACTTTATTTTCCATATAACGATCAATTAGTATGAAGCGTTTCGCCTGCCGCCAGCGAGGGTCCGTCATTAACTATTTTTTTTGTGTAGTTATGTTCTTTAATTGTAGGCTCCCATACAAACATTTATTCCTTGTCTCCAAAAACTGGTTCGAACGGCATCGTAAAAAAAATAGGAAACAAGCCTATTGTACAGTTTGCGAGACTTATTTATGGTGCAATTGGTCACATCAACGCCAATCGGTCTATTCCCACTATTATCTGTTCTATCCTCGTAAGGCCTGGAGGAATTAATCATTTTAGGAGCCCAGGTCCTGAAAATTTTGGAATGCTATTTAAACCCTATTTTTGGGAACAAAAATTCAATTTTTCTTTATATATGACCTATTTTTAGGACACTGGGCAGTTATTACAATTGTCCTAAATATAGCTTGGGCCTTACGAGGCTATTGATGGAACTATTAGTTGGAATTTTTATTCTCAGTAGTTATATGAAATCCCAACTAATAGTTCCATCAATATAACTATAGTATCCGCAGAATTAAGTGGCGAGTTGGGCAATAATAGTAATTTATGTGACTGTACATAATGAAGGGCACTAAACACGAGTGTGGGTTTCATAATAACATCACACAAGTGTTTTAATGCCTAATTATGTACAGTTACATACACTACTTTACCTATCATAAGCCTCCATGATGCATTCAGGAGCCGCATATTATGACCGGCATCGCGGCGTTGTTTTCTGGCAGCTGTCATAGTATTTTTTTTAATTCACAGACAAACTAGAGTCGGCGCCAACTGTCATATCGTTCGATATCTTACTTACGTGCGACATTTGTCAAATTTGTATGCAAATTGACAATTCATTTCGAACTAAACGTCATCTCGACTGATATTAGAATAGAGGTCAAATCAAATTGCTTGGTTTTTCAGAGGTGTTCGAAATTTGAATGTAATAATAGCATCGAAATCGATGTTATTATTTAGCAATAATAACATTTTCACAGATAAGAAATTTGTTCTAACAAAACAGTCTGTTTTTATGGTGGTCATAATGTGCGGTTCTTGAACGCATCATGGAGGGTTTATGATATTTGGATAGATAAAAGTAACAATGAAACCTTTTGTGCGTAATAATAGCATGATTCTAATATTTTATGACCCTGCTCGCCACTTAATTCTCGGTATAGTAGGAATAGACCCACCAATCTCTCCAAATTGGTTGTTGAAGTTGTGTTGAGTTCCGGAATGGTTTCCCCAGGTGGATCAGAACGGCGAGGGCCTGGAAGCGCTGGGCATGAGCGGCAGCGTGGCGCAGGTGATGCTTCAGGGCAGTGACCAGGTGTTGCAGGTGCTCAGCCTCAAGGACGCCACCGCGCTTACTAAAGCTATGGTATGGAATTAGTATGTTAATTTTTACTGATAAATCATTATCTATTTATTCGTAAAGCCAATTTACTTGTCATAAAGTTCATAGACCGGGAGATGCTGACACAAATTTGTAAGGCATTTGTACCAAGTATGGCGACCCTTCAGGGGTCTAATTACATATTGAAGAAAAGGAAAATGATGGTCATAGCGCTGGTACCGGCGGCCCAAACGCGCGGGCGTTAATCGAACGTGTCGGATAAATTACGAAAGTCAAACGATTTGTTACACAAAAATTCTTGTATTTTCCGATAGTCGATGAAAAAAGAGGTAGGCGGTAGCGTAAATGCCATACTTCTCCGGTGTGGCTTAGAGCCCGCCATACCGATGAAAACACATTAATTAAAAACCGGCCAAGTGCGAGTCGGACTCGCGCACGAAGGGTTCCGTACCATTATCAATAAAAATATGTATTTTATTTTGTTTTTAGGATTTGTTGATATAGCAGCAACAGAAATACATCATCTGTGAAAATTTCAACAGGAACTACGAAGGTATCAGTGCGATACAGCCTGGTGACAGACAGACGGACGGACGGACAGCGGAGTCTTAGTAATAGGGTCCCGTTTTACTCTTTGAGTACGGAACCCTACCACCGAGTACGGAACCAATTCAAACATTTGTACCAGGCTAATTTTTTCACAGCTAATCAACGTTGAGTAGCCATTCACGAAAATCACCATGCCATACTTTTCCAACGGTTCGAAGTGGCCGTCATACCGCCATATCATTTCCTTTTCTTCATTACGTAATTAGACCCCTGAAGGGTCGCCATACTTGGTACAAATACTTTAAAAATTGTCTCAGCATCTCCCGGTCTATCATACAAATATTAAAATAAGATAATCAATATACAATAAATAAAATAATCGCACTGTTATATTATATAATACTAGCTTTTTCCCGCGACTTCGTCCGCGTAGAACTCGTTTATATCGTAGCTCGATACAAACTTTCACCCTCCATTTCCCTTTTAGGGGTAGATTTCCGATATGAAAAGTATCCTTTGTCCTTCCCCGAGACTCAAACTATTTTTATCATCATCATCATATCAGCCGAAAGACGCCCACTGCTGGACATAGGCCTCCCCCAAAGAGTTCCAAAGTGACCAATCCAGCGGACTCCCGCGACCTTTACCAGGTCATCAGTCCACCTTGTGGGGGGCCTACCAACGCTGCGCCTACTAACTACCTCTAAACACAATTTTATCTAAATGGGTTGTATAGTAGCTCCATACAAATATTCAACCCCCATTTCACCCCCTTAAGAAATGATTTTCGGGATAAAAACTATCCTATGTCCTTTTCCGGAACTCGAAACTATCTGTAAACCAAATTTCATCTAAATGGGTCACTCAAATCCAAATTTTCACCCCTTAGGGGCGGATTTTCGGGATAAAAGATAAAACTATCCTATGTCCTTCCCCAGGACTTCCAACTATCGCTATACCGTAAATGGGTTTCATCCCAATTTTAACCCCCATTTCACCCCCTACGGGGATGATCTCCGGAATAAAAACTATCATATATCCTTCCCCAGGACTCCCAACTATCGCAATACCGTAAATGGGTTCCATCCAATTTTTCAGCTCCCATGGCTCCCATTTCACCTCCTTAGAGGATGATTTTTGGGATAAAAACTATCCGTTATCATTTTCCAGGACTGCCAACTATCGCTATACCGTAAATGGGTTCCATCCAAATTTTCACCCCCATTTCACCCCCTTAGGGGATGATTTCCGGAATAGAAACTATCACATGTCCTTTTCCAGGACTCAAACTATCTTTCAACCAAATTTTATCAAAATGTGTCACAAACAAATTTCCACCCCCAATTACACCCTCTTAGGGGATGATTTTCAGGATTAAACTATGCTATGTCCTTCCCCAGGTCTCCTACTATCGCTATACCGTAAATGGGCTCAATCCAAATTTTCATCCACCATAGCGGACCTTAGAGGATGATTTCCTCCTTTTATGTGTTCTGGAATAAAAAATATTCTATATTCTTTCCTAGGACTTTACCTCTCTCTATACCAAGTTTCATCTAAATGGGTTCTATCCAAATCTTCAACCCTCATTTCACCACCTCAGGAAATGATTTTTCGGGATAAAAGCTATGCATTGTCCTTCCTTGGGACTCCTTCTATCTCTTTACCAAATTTCATCTAAATGGGTCTTATCCAAATTTTCACCCCCTATTTCATCCCTGAGGGGATGATTTTCGGGATCAAAACTATCCGTTGTCATACATACTCCGGGTCTTTAACTATCTTTATACCAAATTTCATTTAAATGAGTTAAATCAACATTTTCACCCCAATTTCACGACATAAGGGGATGATTTCTGGAATTTAAAACTATCATATGTCCTTTCCCAGGACTCAAACAAATTTCATAAAAATGGGTCACAAACAAATTTTCATCCCCATTTACACCCCCTCAGGGTATCCCATAAGGGGGTGTAATTTTCGGGATAAAACTATCCTATGTCCTTCCCCAAGACTCCAAATCGCTATACCGTAAATGGGTTTTATCCAAATTTCACCCCCTCAGGAGATGATTTTTCAGGATAAAAACTATACTTCTATCTCTATACCAAATTTTAACTAAATGGGATTTATCCACATTTTCATCCCTATTTCATCCCCTTGGGGGATGATTTTCGAGATTCAAACTATCCATTGTCATCATCGAAAAATTGGATGGAACCCATTTACGGTATTGCGATAGTTGGGAGTCCTGGGGAAGGATATATGATAGTTTTTATTCCGGAGATCATTCTTGTAGGGCGTGAAATGGGGGTTAAAATTTGGATGAAACCCATTTACGGTATAGCGATAGTTGGGAGTCCTGGGGAAAGACATAAGATAGTTTTATCCCGAAAATCCTACCCTAAGGGGGTGAAAATTTGGATGTGATGTGACCTTTGTAGATGAAATTTGGTATAAAGATAGTTTGAGTGCTGTGAAACAACATATGATAATTTTTATCTCGGAAATCATCCCTTAAGGGGATGAAAATTTGGATGGAACCCATTTCAGTGGAATTTGGTATAGAGATGGTCTGAGTCCTCGGAAAGGATATAGGGTAGCTTTTATTCCGGAAATCATCCCTTAAGGGGGGTGAAATGGGGGTCACAATTTGGATGGAACCCATTAGGATAAAATTTGGTACTTATAGAGATAGTTTGAGTTGCGGAGAAGAACAACGGATAGCTTTTGTCCCGAAAGAAATCCCCCAAAGGCATAATAGGGGGTGAAAATTTGGATGTACCCTATTTGGATGAAATTTGGTATAGAGATAGTTGGGGATCCGGGGAAGGACAATGTATAGTTTTTATCCCGAAAATCATCTAAGAGGGTGAAATGAGGGGTGAAAATTTGGATGGAACCCATTTAGATGAAATTTGGTTTAGAGTTAAATTGAGTCCCGGAGAATGACAACGGATATTTTCAATCCCGATTATCATCCCCTAAAGGGATGAAATAGAGGGTGAAAATTTGGATAAAATCCATTTAAGTGAAATTTGGAATAGAGTAGTGGGAGTCCCAGGGAAGGACAATTCATAGTTTTTATCCTGAAAAATCATCTCCTGAGGGGTGAAATGAGGGGTAAAAATTAGGATAGAACCCATTTAGGTGAAATTCGGTACCTATAGAGATAGTTGGAGTTCCGGGAAAGGAAATCGCATAGTTTTTGTAACGAAAATCATCGCCTGAGAGGATAAAATGAGGGTGAAGATTTGGATGGAACTCATTTAGATGAAATCTGGTTAAGAGATGGTTTGAGTCCTGGGGAAGGACATATGATAGTTTTTATTCCGCGGATCATCCCCTAAGGGGGTGAAATGGGGGTGAAAATTTGGATGGAACCCATTTACGGTATAGCGATAGTTGGAAGCTCTGTGGAAGGACATAGGATAGTTGTATCCCGAAAATCCGCCCCTAAGGGGTGAAAATTTGGATTTGAGTGACCCATTTAGATAAAATATGGCCGGAGGACAGGGCCAAGAAGACGAGTGACGATTAGTCGGAAAAAATCGGAAACAATCGTTGGACTTGTTGCGCCCGGTTGACGTAACTGAGCGGTTGCCCCTAGACACGTGTAAACGTATGTTGTCTATGGCAAACTTTATGACTATGACACTACATTAAAATATTAGCTCTAAAGTCGCCGTCAATGGACTTTGCTAACTATGTAAACAAACAATGTATTGGAATTGACATTTAATGTCAATTTCAGTATGGCGGTTTGTTTACATAGTTAGCAAAGTCCATTGACGGCGACTTTAAATGTCTTCAGTTGGCTATACGATATTCCACCTTAGGTGGGTCCCAAATTAAAGCTCGCGACTGTACCTTATTAGTAATTTGACCTTATTGTTTGTTTCCAGCAACAAGTGAAAGCCGAGCGCGACGCGGTAGCAGCGGATTCCTAGCTGCTGACACTGGTGACGCAGGCCGACTCCGACTCCGAACTCATGGAGGAGCGCGCGTAGCGGCCGCGGCACCGACCCCGCGTCGCCAAAACTAACCGTCACAAAATGGCGCCCGAAACAAGATGGCGGCGACGCATTCGCACTATTCACTCTCCAGACTAATTAGGCCTTCCAGTATTGTTAATGTCTTCATGTTGACATAGTAATACGTTATAGTTGAAATTATTTTGAGTCAGCATTTTTAGCAAAATAATACATTCTTCTATCCATCGTACGGTCTAAACGAGATTATAACTTGTACTTATAGGCTGTCTTTGAACGATTTCATTCATTTGAAATAATTTCAACTGTACTAGAGTGTCTCCAATGGCCCTAACCTGAATTGTATAAGTTATTCGAATAATTAGCAAATTGAGATGCCATGCCATGGAGATTATACTGTAATTTATTTAAAGATTTCGTTAAAATAATTTATTTATTTATGAGACTTAAATTATTTATATACAAATCCAGTGGGAAGAGATTTGTGCAATAACCTTTTTTACAACCTGCTTTTATTTTATTTAGTAAATGTTGCGCTCGCGCCTATCGATTAAGAAAACATTCCTTTTACATATTATTTATTCTAAGCTAGATTGTTATTAACATTGTTGTTTGTTTTATTTCTTATTTATTTGTTACGACCTATTTATTTCATTTGATTCTAGTCTGCAACGAGTCAAAGAGAACTTATTCTAGTCTTATGATGAGTATCAAAATATTCTAAGTCAATCGGATGCCCGTGTAAAATATGTTTAAAGAAAATCCCGTGTAAAAAGATTTGTAATATACTTAGCTGAATTACTAGAGTAATTATCCTGCTAGTACGTTGTACCTTCTTGATAAAAAACCTACGCCAGAAAAAATACACATTTCACAGGAAATTACGTCTATTCAGTGTTTAAAATGTATGCATACAAAATTAGTGGTAAATTGTACAAACGATTTTGGCTTTTGGTTCAGTTGGATATTTTGAAGAAAACTTCAAGGTTTTTTTATAAATTAGGCATAGTTTCCAAAGATCCGCGTTAAACGTTAGTTAAGTAAGCGTATTATGGATAGCGTAAGGTAGGTTCATAGAAGAGTACAAAGCAAGAGCTCTATATAATTTATTTAAAGAATTCTGCGAAAAGACGGAAACGAATAGTATTTGGTTTTACTTGAATATTGAGAGTTGTTTATTTTCATTTTGTTTTGTAATTTATACCAAAGACCATAGTTAAGATTGTGTTTTGTTCTGTACGGATGACGTCGGAAGCACAATTTTGTTGTTAAGTACAATTTGTGATTGTAAATAAAGGTATGAGTATGACTGTGTGAATATAACAATCATTAAAGTATTTACGTACAATAGCTTGTTTCATTGCGCGTCATGATTAAATGTTAAAATTAAATATCTTGTCTTTAAGCGGAACATGTGCATTATGGTATTCCTTCGTTTGCCCGAATTTAATTTGCCATTCATCTTCACAGGCCATAATTTTGTTTACCATAATTTCATGTGCCATAACCCATAACTTTTATTTACTATAATATTCATAAGACAGAATTGTTATTCTCCATATTATCATTTGCCAGAAACTTTATAATCCATAATATTGATATTGCAATAAAATCATTTGCCATTATAGCTTTCAAAAGCCATACCACATGTGAACACCACCTTTAGGCCATACCACATGTGAACACCACCTTTAGATGTTGTAAACAACTCACCAATCCCTATGTGTATCCATGATTATTGATTACTCAATAATACACTGACTACTTACTACAGCAAACCACTACAAATAATAAAAAAGAAGCGGGTTGTGTCGTAGATACAACCGTTAATTCATTTAAAGTGGATACTTCTTTGTTGGCTATGGAACCCTAATATATCTGAATGAATTCATTAAAATCTGTATAAGTACAGATAAATCGGTATAAATGTCAACATTGACTGACGTAGCTCATTTGACTCGCGATACATTGAAAATGGCAGTCATTTCAGCATTATTTTCATGTCCGCCACATTTATGAACTAAATAACATTTTGTGATTTATACTCTTTCTTCCCCTCGGACCAACCTCGGACCGCCATCAGGCGTAGACGTGCCTACCAGTCCGCTAAAGTTTTAATATCTAAAAATAATAGAATTTAGACATCAATTAAATCAAGAAAAAAAATAGGTGTGCATAACAACCAAGGAGCTCAAACTAACTACTCAAGTAACCTTTGCAAGTGATGTGACCCTGGTACCCGATAGCTAACGAGCTGTATCGTGATTGGCGCGGGCCCTATCTCAAGCACCCCGCCCCCTAACTAACCAGTTGGGCACACGCGCATCTCACCTGCTTATACTATCCTAGTACGATGAGCAGTCCTATGGATAAGTAGTCGAACTTAACGACACCGACCAAACCCAGATATAAAAGAAAAAGGGAAGATGATTTTGGCCAATTCAAAGAGGAATTTACACAAACGATTTCGAAGCTCACGGCTATGATAGCCTCACAGATGGCGGAAATTAAGAAAAACAGAAGTTCTCAAAGAAATCAAACAACAAATCGAAACATTGAGGAAGCTGTATCTTTTTTGTCCGCTCAACACGACGAGTTCAAAAATAAAATCGAAAGTCTGGAAGCACAGACAGTACAAGACAGAAAGTATATCACAACACTTGAGAACAGAATCGAGGACCAGCAGAGGGAAATCAGGAAAAGCAACCTTGAGATCAAGAATGTCCCTACACAAACAAACGAATCCAAGGCCACCTTGGTTAGTATGGTCACTCAACTGGGCAACACTGTTTCCTGCCCTATCCAAAAGACAGAAATCAAGGACGTCTATAGAATAAAAAACAAAAAACAAAACTCGATAACCTCTACTATTATTGTTAAAACAAAGTCGACGTTACTGCGGAATGACATGCTAATGATGTGTAAGGGTTATAACACCAGAAACAATGGAAACCTGTGTGCAAAATACATAGGCCTCCAAAGCAGTTCAGAGACCCCCATATTTGTCTCCGAGCAGCTAACTCCACGTGCGTCAAGACTATATTATTTGGCAAGAGAATTCAAAAAAGCCAAAAAATATGTACACTGCTGGACAAGCTACGGCAAAGTCTATCTCAGGAAAGAAGACAACTCCCCAGTGATACTTGTATCCAGTGAGGCGCAGTTGGACCGGCTTGCACAAGGAAAATGACTCTTATTTGCTCTAGTGATTAGGGCTACTAAAATATCTAAACTACATAAAGCTAAGCAACAAAAGGTGAGCTGCCACTACATATTTTTATATTACTACGTGACCCAATTTATACCTACACAACCTGTTAACCTAAACTATCTTTCTGTACCTTCTGCTGCTTTATATTATCCTGGTACCTCGAGCAATAACCGTTTCAACTGTCTACTGATGACAGTACTAATCATAGCAAAAATACTACAGATGACCTCATGTTACCCTAGTAGTGGCAAGCTCAACCAGCCAAAGTTGGATAGTAAACTACTTTTTGAGGCATACACAACAATGGAAATAATATTATGTGTCCCTAGTAACAATAACCCCTCAAGTATTGCAAAGTGTTAGCGACAAGCAAACCAACATATGTTTTGTACTTCATCTTCACCAAACTGTATTATACCCTCCTAGTAGTACATTAACACTCATATTTTCTTTGTCGCAGACCCTTAGAACCTATACTTCTTACACAGTCTCAATCACCTACCCAGCCTACCCTCCATGCGCCCCTGGTAATATTAAGCAAACTCTAATACTAAAAACAACACACAAGAACACAAGATTAACTCCTCCATAGCTCTGCCGCCCTGGTAACAACAGCAAGCAAACATCAATACTAAAATCAACACACACAATTACAAGTCTCATAAAATTAAATATTTATGTCTGCCCTCCTGGTAACAGAAGCAATCAAAACATTAAAATCAACACAAAAAATTACAAGTCTCACACTAACTACTACACACTGCTGCCTCCCAGAGGGCCTACCGCGAAAGGCATTCGAAGTTTCCCCTCTCTGTCATACTTACGAGTTCGTACGTAAGAGCGACAGAGAGGGAAAACTTCGAATGCCGTTCGCGGTAGGCCCTCTGGTTACATAAATCTAATAGTTCTCAGAAAAATGAACATAAACTACGGACACACAATACATAAACTCACAATAAGTACATGCATGTCACACACTTTCCACACACTATTAAACGCTCACATAATATCAGGTTACGTAAATTAACTTCTGTTTACTCACGGCCACTTATAAGTTACACGCCTTTCCAATTGGTCAACTTACTGCTTTACATATATAACATAATGATTGAACTATGTACCACATATACTTACCACCTGCTACTAATACCTATCTACAATGACTAGTCAACTGACGTTGTTAGATGAAATCGATGAAACAGAAATAGCGTTATCCCTTGAGTGTGACCCGCGGGACCTCAAAAAGCATATACCTATGTTTGAAAAAAACTTTACTATCTTATCGCAGAACATCCGTAGTATCTATTGTAATTTCACTGAACAATTTGGCACAGATGGACTTTGAGCCTGACCTATTAATACTTTCAGAATGCCGTCTCAATACATCTAAACTATTCCCCAAATGCCCAATTATACGTCTATATCTACTATAAATAATAGTAATCAAAATGATGGCGTAGTAACTTATGCAAAACAACATTTAAATGCGAATTTCCAGGAAATCCTTTTGGAAAACGCTTCTTGCATCCAGGTAAAATGCAAAAATCAAATAGTTCTTGGTATATATCGCTCCCCATCAAATAAAAATGCAATTAATTTCATAAATTCATTACAAAAGCACCTGGAAACCATCAAGTCAATCAATACTATAGTTATTACTGGTGACCTAAACATTAACCTCTTGCCTCGCCAAAATGAACAACTTTACGAAAACTGTAATCGGCAAACTTATTTAAATATGTTAAGTACTCATGGTATCCTTCCTGGCCATCTATTACCTACTAGGCTGGGTAGCTGCCTTGACCACGTCATGCTCAAAATCAACAAAAAACTTACAAACGCGTACGCAGCTGTCATAAATACAACTATAACTGACCATTATATGCATTCCTTGGTATCAATAATCAAACACATAATATAACTAACAACAAACCTTACGAAACTATTAACTACGAAAGCGCAGTTACCAAACTGCTTGAAAAAAATATCCATTTGCTATTATTTTGCAACGACCCATACTATGTACTTGATAACCTTAGTAGCAAATTGTTTAGCTCCCTAAATGAAAGTAAAAAAACAAAAACATCATCAAGAAGGAATCGTATTTTGAAACCATGGATCACAGCGGGTGTTCTGCGGTGCATTAGAAATAGGAATAAAATGCAATTAAAACTAAGATCTAATCTAATCGCAACTTCACAAATAAACTTATTAAGAAACTTAAACGTAGATATATGATTACGAGCAGCAGAAAAAAAAATAACTCTAAGGCATTATGGACCTCTATCAAAAATATAATTACATATAAATCGACTCCTAATGAATCAATCAATCATACCAATAATTTTTTCACCGACATTGGTAACAGATTAGCTATGGATATAATTTCAAAGAATAAGGATATTACATACGACTGTAGCACACGGTCTGAAGATATCCCTTGCTCATCATTTGTCTTACTGGATACAGATCCCCAAGGAGTAGCTAACATTATACAGTCACTAAAATCTGATAGTGCTCCCGGTCATGACCTTCAAAATTTCTCAAACTTTGTAAAAATTATGTAGCACCCGTAGTTAGTCACTTGGCGAACCTCTGCTTTGCACAAGGTGTTTTCCCTACCCAGCTTAAAAAATCTTTAGTAACGCCAGTTTACAAGAGCGGGAGCAGATCTGATCCAAATAATTACAGACCTATTTCGGTACTAACCAGTATATCAAAAATTCTAGAAAAATTAATTAACAATCGACTAGTAGACCTAGACCTAGACCTTGACAAATTTAATTTGCTTTCTAACTCACAATTCGGGTTCAGAAAAGGTAAATCAACCGAAGACGCGATTTTAAATTTAACGACACTTATCACTAAAGAAGTAGACAAAGGAAAAAAATGCCTAGCAACGTTCATTGACTTAAAAAAGGCTTTCGATACGGTGTCTGTTCCCATTCTTATGAACAAATTGGAACGCATTGGCATCAGGGGCGAACCACTGGAATTGCTGAGTGACTACCTCTCAGGACGTAATCAAAAAGTTAAGATTGGTGACTATGTCAGTGAAGACACACACACACACACACACACACACACACACACGCACACGCGCACGCGCACGCGCACGCGCACACACGCACGCACGCACGCACGCACGCACGCACACACACGCACACACGCACACGCGCGCACGCACGCACGCACGCACGCACACGCACGCACACGCACGCACGCACGCACGCACGCACGCACACACACACACACACACACACACACACAAGAACGCGAGCAAAGAAGTATCCACTACAAAAATTGTTGTGCTTAACTTAACGCCTGATGAAATAGAGAACTTTGTTTGAAAGTATTTGGAAAAAAATATAGGCGTCTCAATATTCTGCCAAATAACGTGATTCTAATGTATGGTGTATGGTAATAGCAGTGTTTCAATCTTTTGACTTGCAAACGGATTTGGGTTAAAATCCTGGATGTAGGTGATTGTTGTTTGATTTATCATATTGTCACCGCTTTCGGTCCAACTACTCTAAGGCAGGCCGGTGTAGGTACGACGGCGAGCGAAGCGAGGAGGAGTGTTAGGAACAACTGCGACCCCACAGCGCGCGAACCGAGCGAGCGAACGTGCCGTGGTAGCGGCCGGCGTACCTACAACTACTTAGCGCCAGACCGAACATTCGCAACATTCAAACGGCTCGCAGAAATGTAGTTTTTTATGGCAAATGATTATTATGTCTAGTAACATTATTGCATATAAAATTATGGCAAATAAAGTTTATGGCATATGAATGATTCGGGCATACATTTATGGAAAATAATTATAAGTCAAATGAATATTATGGAATATGAAATTCGGGCAAATGAAATAATGGAAAATGAAATACGGGCAAACGATAGACAACCGTGAATTATGTGAGGGGACCAGCTTACAAAAGGGGAGCGCTCGTAGGTACAAGCCCATTCCCACCGGCTTGCCTGGAATTATGTGAGGGGACCAGCTTACAATAGTGGAGCGCTCGTAGGTACAAGCCCATTCCCACCGGCTTGCCTGGAATTATGTGAGGGGACCAGCTTACAATAGCAGAGCGCTCGTAGGTACAAGCCCATTCCCACCGGCTTGCCTAGAATTATGTGAGGGGACCAGCTTACAATAGCGGAGCGCTCGTAGGTACAAGCCCATTCCCACCGGCTTGCCTGGAATTATGTGAGGGGACCAGCTTACAATAGCAGAGCGCTCGTAGGTACAAGCCCATTCCCACCGGCTTGCCTAGAATGATGTGAGGGGACCAGCTTACAATATAGCGGAGCGCTCGTAGGTACAAGCCCATTCCCACCGGCTTGCCTGGAATTATGTGAGGGGACCAGCTTACAATAGCAGAGCGCTCGTAGGTACAAGCCCATTCCCACCGGCTTGCCTAGAATTATGTGAGGGGACCAGCTTACAATAGCAGAGCGCTCGTAGGTACAAGCCCATTCCCACCGGCTTGCCTAGAATTATGTGAGGGGACCAGCTTACAATATAGCGGAGCGCTCGTAGGTACAAGCCCATTCCCACCGGCTTGCCTGGAATTATGTGAGGGGACCAGCTTACAATAGCAGAGCGCTCGTAGGTACAAGCCCATTCCCACCGGCTTGCCTAGAATTATGTGAGGGGACCAGCTTACAATAGCGGAGCGCTCGTAGGTACAAGCCCATTCCCACCGGCTTGCCTAGAATTATGTGAAGGGACCAGTTTACAATAGCGGAGCGCTCGTAGGTACAAGCCCATTCCCACCGGCTTGCCTAGAATTATGTGAGGGGACCAGCTTACAATAGCGGAGCGCTCGTAGGTACAAGCCCATTCCCACCGGCTTGCCTGGAATTATGTGAGGGGACCAGCTTACAATAGCAGAGCGCTCGTAGGTACAAGCCCATTCCCACCGGCTTGCCTAGAATTATGTGAGGGGACCAGCTTACAATAGCGGAGCGCTCGTAGGTACAAGCCCATTCCCACCGGCTTGCCTGGAATTATGTGAGGGGACCAGCTTACAATAGCAGAGCGCTCGTAGGTACAAGCCCATTCCCACCGGCTTGCCTAGAATTGTGTGAGGGTACCAGCTTACAATAGCGGAGCGCTCGTAGGTACAAGTCCATTCCCACCGGCTTGCCTGGAATTATGTGAGGGGACCAGCTTACAATAGCAGAGCGCTCGTAGGTACAAGCCCATTCCCACCGGCTTGCCTAGAATTATGTGAGGGTACCAGCTTACAATAGCGGAGCGGTCGTAGGTACAAGTCCATTCCCACCGGCTTGCCTAGAATTATTTTTTAGGCAAGCCTATATAGTTATATAGGTACCTACTCTAAACTCTTTCGGGTTCATTATCATCATATCCCCCAAAGAGTGCCAAAATGACCGGTCCTGCGCTACCCGCATCCAGCGGACTCCCGCGACCTTTACCAGGTCATCAGTCCACGGCCTTCGGCTCGGCCGGCTAAATAATACTCGTCCAGGATGGCTTACTTACTTACTGGTCTCTGCAGTAATGTACTATTACGAAGACTCATTGCACTTGAGAAAACCTGTCCTGCGCCACCCACAGCCAGCGGACTCAAACGACCTTTACCAGGTCATCAGTCCACCTTGGAGCCACGCTGCGCATTCCGCTACGTAGTGGTCGCCACTCGAGATCCTTTCCGCCCCAATGACTATGTATAGTGTGTCATGTGTAAGAGTCATAAAATAATAGGTGTCGATAAAACTTGTTTTTTTATAAATTATTCAAGTTATTACTGTTATATCGCAATACGAGTAAGATGTGTGTAGTCTATAAGTCAGGAAATTAATGCTCAATAAAGAGGTATAGGGGGCTTGGAGCACAATTTTTGACTTGGTAACTTTGGACTAGTTACGAGATGACCATATCAAAAGTACCCGCCCGTGGCGCCCGTAGCCCTTGAGCTGGGGGGTTTGAAGGTCCCATTTTTCGGTTTTTCGCTTATATATCGGAAACTAAGCTTCCTAGCTACATGACTAGTTAGAACACAATGAAAGCCTGAAAAGGGATTCTCCGGTCCTAGAAGAGAAGGTCCTTGCAGTTTAATAAAACACTTTTTTAAAGCAATTTTTTTTTAAGAAAGACTTAGGTCGGGCCCGCTTGTGGCAGGGGCTGAGAGGGGCGAGTGCGACCGGAGGTTATGTTTACCCCCCGGCCGCCGCTGCGGGCACCGCCGCGCCGCAGCCTATCGTCGTCGAAATCAAGGCTTGTATTCACTTTGATTAGTGCGATGCAAGTGCAGATCCTTCTTGGTGGTTAGGAGTAGGTGAGAAGGTCCTTGCAGTTTAATAAAACACTTTTTTAAAGCAATTTTTTTTTAAGAAAGACTTAGGTCGGGCCCGCTTGTGGCAGGGGCTGAGAGGGGCGAGTGCGACCGGAGGTTATGTTTACCCTCCGGTCGCCGCTGCGGGCACCGCCGCGCCGCAGCCTGTCGTCGTCGAAATCAAGGCTTGTATTCACTTTGATTAGTGCGATGCAAGTGCAGGTCCTTCTTGGTGGTTAGGAGTAGGTAGGTACCTGTGGTGAAAAATATACAACACTGTCAACACGGCGATTCACAACTATGTTTCTAAGTTAGTTGCTAGATCTCGCGCCCTAAAATCTCGTCAGAAAAAATACAACCTTTAGGGGTTGTGGCTGAAAACCTATATGGTGGAATGGAATGGATGGGGTGAGAATGAAATGGGTGAATGTTGCCATTCATCCTTGCAGATTGATGGGTGATTGATTACTGTAGTATATCGTAAAGAAGAACCAAATAAATCTTGACACGGTGGCGATCTACAGCCTTTTTGAATTTTGGAAGATTATAAATAATCAACTTTTGACTGGGACTTCATCAGATTCATGCTCTGATGAAGTCCCAGTCAAAAATTGAGCTTTTCGAATAAAGGTTCGCGTAAGGAAAGAAAAACGCGTACAGACTATGCTACTTTGATTAGTGCGATGCAAGTGCAGATCCTTCTTGGTGGTTAGGAGTAGGTGAGAAGGTCCTTGCAGTTTAATAAAACACTTTTTTAAAGCAATTTTTTTTAAGAAAGACATAGGTCGGGCCCGCTTGTGGCAGGGGCTGAGAGGGGCGAGTGCGACCGGAGGTTATGTTTACCCCCCGGCCGCCGCTGCGGGCACCGCCGCGCCGCAGCCTATCGTCGTCGAAATCAAGGCTTGTATTCACTTTGATTAGTGCGATGCAAGTGCAGATCCTTCTTGGTGGTTAGGAGTAGGTAGGTACCTGTGGTGAAAAATATACAACACTGTCAACACGGCGATTCACAACTATGTTTCTAAGTTAGTTGCTAGATCTCGCGCCCTAAAATCTCGTCAGAAAAAATACAACCTTTAGGGGTTGTGGCTGTAAACCTATATGGTGGAAATAACTAAACTAGCGGCCCGATTTTTTTGAAATTTGTATATATTATGAAGATAATAGAGGACTTTTTAAAAAAAAAAACTACATGGAATTTTTATATTTAAGTTAAAAAAAAAAGAATTTCAATATTTCAAAAAAACTTTTTTTTTACTTGCAAGGTGGCGACACCTTCCAATATTGGATATTTTATAAATCATTTAATACTCTACCTACCACATATATTTTTTCCAAAAAATATCACCCGGATCAACAGGTTAAAAAGGTAGAAACTAATTAAAGAAAACTGTTTTCATACATTTACTTTGGGAAAAAAAAATCTTTAATTTCTGGCTTTTTTGTACATTACTGAAAGTTCGATCGGCATCAAAAAAAAGTTTGTCAAAAATGTCGCACCCTGTGTTTTTTTCCAAAATCTGTACACGCCAATCTTCATTAATATGAAATCGAAGGAAGGTCTCCTAAGACCATTATTCGCCTAGCAACACGGGATCTGGTAGCTGCCCTCACTGACCCAAAATCTATTTCCATTATATTTTTTTTTTAATATATATATATTATGTCAGAGTCTAACAAATAAACGATTTGTATTTGTCTTCACAGCAAAGATTTACAGGACTTTAATATTATATTTCCAATGACTTAGTACATAAAGAGTGTTGTGTCTACCCTACCTATATAGTAAAGGGAAACCTATGTATGAGAGGTTACAAATTCGCTTTTTTTAACCTGTTGATCTGAGTGATATTTTTTGGAAAAAATATATGTGGTAGAGTATTAAATGGTTTATAAAATATCCAATATTGGAAGGTGTCGCCACCTTGCAAGTAAAAATTTTTTTTTTGAAATATTAAAAATCTTTTTTTTTAAACTTAAATATAAAATTTCAACGTAATTTTTTTTTTATAAAAAGTCCTCTATTATCTTCATAATATATACAAATTAAAAAAAAATCGGGCCGCTAGTTTAGTAGATAATAAATAAAAACGATTTTCCTTTTTTTTTTAATTATCTCAAAAATCACGACGATTTTGGGGCTGATATTTGGTGAAATTACTACGTATAGAAAAATAACTATCCGAACAAAAGGAAAACCATTTTCTCGTCAAAGGCAGTTTCGCCATACAAACACGGCTATACCCTTTGTATACGACAAATCAGAAGCAAAGAGTATACAATCACAACGTTCAGTGATCAGAAGTGATAATTGTATGGTTTGTATAGCCCATGATTATACTCGTTTCGTTCTTGCCTGATGGTCATATTATGACAAAAAGTGGCTGATGGGGCTGTCCATCAACTACTTAAGGTGGTTCGATTGCCATACAAAGCGTTATTTGACATTCGCAGGCTAACGGCGTGATATTTTAAGAAACTTATGTAACAAACTTTCATCAATTGGCTTCCCATTTGCGCCAAATACCCCTTTTCCTAGAATTAACTTGTATAAACTAGATTAATTTGAGAAAAATAGTTTTCCCAAACTATCACGTCCCAAACCAATTTCTCAAATTAATCTAGTTTATACAAGTTTATTCTAGGAAAGGGGGAATTTGGCGCAAATGGGAAGCCAATTGATGAAAGTTTGTTACATAAGCTTCTTAAAATATCACACCGTTAGCCTGCGAATGTCAAATAACGCTTTGTATGGCAATCGAACCACCTTAATAGATTTACTAAGTTCAATCAATAACACCAAGGTGCCTAGTTTACCTAAGCATTAACTAAACGCGAGTTGTCGCTGTTGAGACTTGCGTTATAAGTTAGAAACTATCTGTCTGGCAAGTTTTTATTTGAGCCAGTGCATGTCAGTTCTGAATTTACTGTAAAAATACCTAGGGGGTTAAAAAAATTGAGTTTGTACAAATTTACTGGTGTTAACTATCTACTGATATTAGAAACGAGGAAGAACAGGAATGCACATATTTATTATATTAATTTAAACTAACAATGGTAACATAACTGCTAAACTGTCAATGGTAGTAAAACATAGGGAATATAAAAATAAAGAATATAAAAATGAAACAACAAACATATTCCTCTAATGCTTTATACATTAGATAATAAGCATTTCGATTAACATAATATGCTGGCAACTCTGTGAAGGCATACTTTTCCACAATTTTTTAATAAAACCGACAAGAAAACTATTATACAAATTCCTCTACAACTTAAGTTTGATAATCACGTGGCCTTACATCTCATATACACTTTCTAAAGCTAACTCTGGCTTGTCATAGCCTAGCTCCTCAGGAGTCTCAATGCCCAGCTCTGTGAGGGTTGGTCTGATTTCTTGGATGATGTAGGGGTAGATTTCACTCTGTTTAGCGCCACACTTGTCCTTGCACGCCTCAATAAACCTGACCGCGAGGGAGTAGTCGTTGATTCGCCTGCAGGCGTGCAGGGCAGCCCTGATGATCTTTGGGTCGGGCACCAAGTCCATACCGCAGAGGTCGTTCATGCCCTTGCGGACTTCCCAACCATCAATATCAGGCCTGTTGAAGAATTGCTCATACCTGGAAATAGAGAACAGACACAATGTTACATCAGGTGCGGCCACACCAAACGCACGCTCACACGAGCGGCTCGCCCGAGCGCTCCGCACGCTCACCCGAGCCGCTCAGGCGAGCGTGCGGAGGGCTCGGGCGAGCCGCTCGGGTGAGCGTGCGGAGGGCTCGGGCGAGCCGCTCAGGCGAGCGTGCGGAGGGCTCGGGCGAGCCGCTCGGGTGAGCGTGCGGAGGGCTCGGGCGAGCCGCTCAGGCGAGCGTGCGGAGGGCTCGGGCGAGCCGCTCGGGTGAGCGTGCGGAGGGCTCGGGCGAGCCGCTCAGGCGAGCGTGCGGAGGGCTCGGGCGAGCCGCTCGGGTGAGCGTGCGTTTGGTGTGGACGGACACCGCGCGGCATGTCTGAGCCAAATGCGCTCGGCCGAATTTACCTACGCGCTTTTAGTTGAGCTCGCGATCGTCATGGAGCCGCACGTGAGTTTGAATTCCGAATAAGATCCCAGCCCCGCTATTCTGTAACTTGTTTTAAGCTCACCAAAAACGCTCACCCACAAATAGGTACCTATAAAGTTGACGCCGCGATTCGTAGTAGGTAACTAAGCGTAGGTTGAGGTCTAGTTTCGTTAGGCGTGACGAGTACGGTGAGGCGCATTAGTGCGTAAAGAATAGGTAACAGCTGTGAACAAGAGGGGGGGGGCTAAGCCGGCTGAAATCTAGATCCGCCAGTGGCGGGGCTGGTATTGTCGAGGAGCGACTGGTCGTCCGTACCTACTAGTCCTACTACGTACATGCATGCCTATTTACCTGATGTATATATATACTACTAGCGACCCACGATATATACTACATGCATGTATTACACATAAAAAACCACATCAAAATCCGTTGCGTAGTTTTAAAGATCTAAGCATACATAGGGACATACAGACTTTGTTTTGTACTATGTAGTAGTATAGTAGTATAGTATGTATGTACCAGTGTGTAACCACCATATGATAAATAAATAAATAAGTACATTGCCAGTAGCACGGCGCCGCGGCCCCTTTGATTTCGCCCAAAAAGCCGACAACGCTCGGGTGAGCGTGCGGCCACACAAAACAACCGTCCACACCAGCGCGGCTCAGGCGCGCCGATCGCCGTCCACACATAGCGCGCACGCTAGGGCGAGCCGCGCTCGGGTGAGCGTGCGTCTGGTGTGGCCGCACCTATTGGAATCGGAATCATGTAATTTTGTCATGGCCAGGGATCTGTCATGGAAGTTTTCCATCGGTGAGGCAAGGTAAGGATAGAGTTGAAATTGCATGCAACAGTATGAAATTTCAATTATTTCCCTACCTCTAAGGAGCATAGTCGCAGAGTCGGCAATTATAATATAAATAATCGAAATATGTTAAGCTAGCTCCACACAATGAGCCATCATGGTCACAGGACTGAGGGCCTACCGCGAACGGCATTCGAAGTTTTCCCTCTTTGTTGCACTTATGTACGAACTCGTAAGTATGACAGAGAGGGGAAACTTCGAATGCCTTTCGCGGTAGGCCCTCAGGACACAGTTATGCACTAGAATGAGTTAGCATGTCTTTCCCCCTTTAACGCATAGTTGCATTCTGTATGACTGGTAGGGCTTGCGATATTCGCCCGTTTTTGTTATCTGGATATTTCGAATATTAAAAATCAACAAACCCGGATATTCGTGAAAAATGAATAATTTTCGAATAACTCTTTTGTCCCATCAAAGTTAAATTCAATGATGAAAATCTTGCAGCTGTGAGTAATGCACCATGCTTTCAAATATTGATCATTTTGGCAACCAAAAGCAAATTCGTTAAACTTTCCATTACGGTCCATACGGATAATACAAATACGCCTCAATGGTTAAAGGAACGTGAAATGACAACTTTGACGTATGACATGACAATTTGCGTGTTATTTACCAATTTGTATCAAAAAAAGAAACTTCAAAAAAAAATATCTCATGAACCATAAGTTTCCTGGCCCTAAAATTTCGTAAGTTAGCTTTCTATTTATGAGTAGTCTACAAAAAAAATATGAACATCCAAATCGACAGACCTTATAGAAAGTATATCCCCTGACCTTGTTATTTACGGCCATTAGAGGTTACCCCTATATGGATGTGAGACATGGCCTGTAGAAAATAAAAAATAACCTGTAGAAATAATAAGACCCTTCTAATCTAAGAGCCCTATATCCCTGATGATGGATAACAAGATACCATCATCATCATCATTAGAGGTTACAGGGTCCCACCAATGTTATGGAATCAATTGCTGGACATTTTGTAGGAATGGGTGTTAATGCAAGACAAAATAAATTGTAACTTAATCAAGTTTCTACTCTAAGCCAGGTCTACGGGATAACTTGCTTTGTACTGTCTGGAGTACTCTATATAATGTATTACAGATAAAAATGTATTTTCAGTTAATTTTTATCTCCTTAAGTCCTTTCCTTAAATGATAGATTAGCATAATGTGTATGAAACAAATTAAGTGTAGTACTTTAACATCAATATGCATTAGGAGTAAAATCAATACTCTTTTACAGCTGCAATCAGTGGCGACTATTATTCATTTTGAGTCATGGTTAGTGTGATGGTAAAATAAATAACCTGCATAAGGAAAACTGACGGACATAAAATTTTATGACAATATCTCTTATCTAAAAGGACAGTAATTCCTTTCGAGCCCATGCTAAATTCACGGATCGAGTCATTTATTGAGTGCCCCAATTGTAATAGAACATGTTTCACTACAACTGCGAAAATGTTTGCGGTATTGTCAAGTTTTCCCACTTTTCAGTTACATAACTCAAAATTCACGACAATGAATTACTAACCTGCAATCGAACTCTTCATCGGACTCGACGGGGCCGCCGTGAGATTTTCGCACTAGGACGGCACCACTGACCCTAACTGTAGGAGCTAGGGACCTTTTCAGGACATTGACCAGATTTCCTGTTACTGATCGCAACATTTTAGCAGTTTTACAGGAACTTTAGCAAGGATAACAAATGGCTGCCGTAAACCATAGACAAAACTGAGCTGCTAGTTCAGAATGACGTTTGGTAGTGTTGTTTGGTTGGGATGTACAATGATTAAGACATAGACGTACTGTCCATGGATTAAGATTTTAAAAATGTAATTAAATTAACCTAATTGTGACCCCGTAGCTGAGACTCATCCTATCTCTTTCTTACACTATAGTGCTGATGAAAGGTGCGGGGATGAAAGGGTTTTCAGCTTTTTTGCCATAGACTTGGTTGGTGGCCAGAGTCCAGAGAGCCTACCGCGAACGGCATTCGAAGTTTTCCCTCTCTGTCACACTAATGTACGAACTCTTAAGTATGACAGAGATGGGAAACTACGAATGCCTTTCGCGGTAGGCCCTCTGACTATGCAAGCTAAATAAATGTGAAAAAGCTAACACATTATGCCTATGTAATACCGACAACAATCCTCTTTGATCACTTGTAAGAAAATACCAAAATTTCGAATCGAATTAGTCACGGTAAAATCAACTTGTACGTGTACGGTATTTGAAGGTGCAAAATTTCTAATGATACCTACATTTTACAAGTACTAGCGTACGAAGGGATCAACTCAATAATTATAAATAATACAACTTGTTTCGTTTCACTGCATGAATACTTTATTCGTAAAGAATATTATGTTTTCCGTTAACAAAAAGATATATTGTTCATTATTATGAAAACAACAATAATTAATGATTAGTCAATTACGTCTAGTAATACAAAACAAAGGCAGGCTTATAAATAACATTCACTAAATCTTGGATACATCTGACTCTCTTGGTGCATGATTTACTATAAGGTAAACAGTAATAAGGCTTTTTGGCATTCACATTTTCCTTCGTTTCTTCTTCTTGTGTGCAGATATGCTTTCCTGGCCGCTGTCTTCTTCACTGGAGCTTCCCGAGGAGCTGCTATCACTGTCACTGCTTGAGGAACTACTGTTGGAAGAACTGTCTGAAGCCACACCAGTACCCTGGCTGAGATCCATGCTACTAGCAACCTTGTATAGATCAGGCTCCTTGGCTTCTAATACTTTGATCCACTTTTTGGACAGCTTGGGACGTCCACGGACGGTCTTGTGCCAGACCACAGGGAAGTTGGTGCGGCTGCAGAAGTTCTGGGTTACTGCTACTGTGTCATCTAGATTTAAAACAACATGCCACCAACCACCCGGTACGAATACTGTTTCACCAGGCTTCTGGAGTATTTCAACCTGAAATAAAAAGTTGTCTTTCAATGTTTGTACATATTGTACATATATATAATTTAGTACACCAAAGTGCATATATAGTCTTAGTGATCAATAGATTTGAGGTTTATAGTATTTTCATTGATGGAAAAAAATATCCTTGAAATTAATTGTAAACTTATACCCAACTTTGTAATTATATACTTAATTAAGGAAATAAATGGCTTCACACACAACGTGTTCATGGCAATTTCCGTTAATTGCAAGGGGGCACCGGTTAAATCTGCAAAACTGATAAAATTAAACATTGAATATCTTGATAACAGTATGATACTATTTTCTTGGAGAAATCAACATTATTTGATCTAAACTATCAAATAAAGTTAATTTCTTACTGTTATCAAGATATTCAATGTTTAATTTTATCAGTTTTGCAGATTTAACCGGTGTAAATGGCTCTTAACTGTGATTTCATAACAGCTTGTTACATTTTGTAAGGTTCCTATACACTACAAGAAGGTTTACAAAAGTGAGTTTTTTCAATATTACATATGTTTCAAGACTCTTATACAATAAGACAATAACCGTTAATGCTTCATAATTCATTGTTCCTGAGTCATGGATGTTTTCTATGTATTTAAGTATATATTTCTCTATATAAGTATCTATATCGTCGTCTAGTACCCATAGTACAAGCTTTGCTTAGTTTGGGACTAGGTTGATTTGTGTAAGATTGTCCGCAAATATTTATTTATTTATTTATTTATAAATAATTTTTATTAAATATTTATTTATTTATAAATAAATAAATAATAAATATTTGCGGACAATCTTACACAAATCAACCTAGTCCCAAACTAAGCAAAGCTTGTACTTAACATTAAATGAATTTGTACAAAACTCGAAAAAAAATTTTTTTTTTCTCATGAAATAGTTACGCTAATTTGTTTCTGCGAATGTACTCTGCCATTTGCCGAAGTTAACGGAAATTCCCGGGAACACCCTGTACATAAATAGTGAACTGATGGTGATGTAGAACAAGCAAAATTTGATCATAGTAATAACCAAGTACTTCAATAATGTTATTAATATCTTACAGGTTTATATTCCTTTGGCCAGCTATCAAGTTGGGTCTTAGGATAAATAAGCTTAAACCAAGTAATAGCTTCATCACGCTGTTTCCCTCCCATAGCACCAGTCACCTTGATCAGCTCTCTCGGAGTCTGAGTGGGGAATAGACACCACCTCTTGTGACCAAACACTAAAGCGTTCCAGGCACTTGTTCCCAGCGGGTCTATGTGGATGCCAGTCCCAGACCGCTGCGGCCCCATCACAAACCAGCGATATGGAGGCCTCCTCTCTTCACCGCAATACTTAAACAAATCATCCCTAAAATATGTAGGGGCTTCATAGTCTTCAAGGACCTTCTTCCTCCTTGGATGCTCTCCAAAACTACTATCAAAAATATAAAGCGGACTATCATCAGTCGTTGTCCTTGCATACTCTACGTAATACTTCATTTTCATCTTAACACTATAACCCTCATTGTCTTCCCCGCATTTGAATTTTTGGTTCCGATACTTTTTGGCTAGTCTATCTAAAGTCCACTTGTGGTTAGCTTTCCAGTTGGTTTGGACATTGGTTATCACTACAGGTTTGTATATTTTCTCATATCTTTCTATAAATTCTTGTGGTGAGACCTGGGTCTCATCTATTCTGTCTACATTGTCATTACACTTGAGGAATTCCTCAAAGTTCTCTGCGTACTTGCAGGCCGTCCATTGATACTTGTCTGCTAATTCTGTGGGTAAACAGGGCATGGTTAGCAAGTTGCCAACATTCATTATCTTGATAAGAGAAAATGGATGTATACTACACTTATATCATCTGAAAATTACACCCAAAAGAGGCGTAACTATTGCATTATTGGGTGTGTACAGGAACCAATCGTCAGCCACGCGTTGATTCAGATCTTTCTAGAAACTGAACCTCTAGAGATGTATGGAATGGATAAACCAAAGCTTGATAAGCAAAGCCTAGTGAGATCAAAAAAATAGGCTCTAATAATTTGTAATCATCATGAATACTGTAAACCTAAGTAGAATTTTAGCAAACTTCAGCTTTTAGTTCAATTGGACATAACTCACCTGGCCGAGCTTTTCTTTTTACTTCCTTGATTCGTTTCTTAGCTTTATGCGACAATTTGTACTCGTTTTCCATTTCAGTAATATATTTCCGGAACTTCAGAATACAATTGCCGCAAAAGTCCTTGTGCTAAATTGTTACCTACATTGACAGACAAGAACTACAAGAAAAGAAGACAAGTTTGCTTTGCTTCCTTTGCTCACCACACCACCGCCCACCCCCGCCCCGCACGTCACACCACTTGCCAACATTCGAGCTATGCCCGTAAAAAAAAATATTTTCATCGATTCCTACCTCCACTCGATACAATAGTTGAATAGTCTGTCATGTGTTATAAAAAATGTTGAAATGGCCACAGACTATTAAGAAATACTACGTAATGACTATAAGCGTTTTATCCAAACATATACTTAAAAAAACAAGTTACAAATACCTGCAGCTATGAAATTAAAGAATTATCAATATAATATATTTAAAACGTCACTCCGAATCGACTCGGTTCGATTCGACGAAACTATCGATTTAGCATAATCGGAACCATAGAGTATCTGTGGGGCCATGGTGCCTAGTGATGCACTTAGAAGACAATTTTATTAGAATAAAATCGATCGATTTACAAAATATCTTTCAAGAAGTAATATAGATTTTAACAAATATTTTACGGTTTCTGAAACACAATTAATACACAAAATCTTAACACTAATTTAGATCAAATCTTAATCGAAATAGTTTCAAATACAAAAATATGGCAAGTAGAGAATACTGGCAACAATTAAAGCAATTTTCGACGCATAGGTATTCGGTGAGATAATTTTGGAATCCTCTGTTATCATTTTAACGGGAACAGTTTAAATAGTCGTATTCTTCTTCTTTTATATTCTCGTTAATTTTCACAATGTTCAAATCAATTACATTACATTGCTAGCAAATAGAAGTAAAGTGATTGACTTGACTGTTGTAGTGAAACAAATTTGAAACGTTCCAGTCTGAAGTGTGTAGCTAACTGCTCGATATAACTGTCAATCTGGGTGTAGAAATCAAAGAGTACTATATATATACTGTGATAGAGACATCAGTCGCCAGTACTGACTAGCGACATCTAGTGGTATACGATAGGACTACTCCGGATGTATACATATTTATGCGCTACTTACTGTATACATATATATGCCACTGTGTACCTGTATACTTACAGCTATTACTATACTTGTACAATTGATGAAAATTTTGGTTTTTGATGAGGGAATGGATTAAATTAGATGAAAATTAAACCTCGTAGGTTTAATTTTCATCTAACTTAACCCAATCTCACGGTAACTTATGGGGAATAGAGGGATCGTGTAGGTAAATAAAATTAAATTGTGAGTTAATTTCGTCTATTTTCTTATAAATAAAATAAATAAAATAAAATAAAATGCATTTATTTCGGACAACTTAAAAAGGATCCATAGGTTGTTAGTATGTACTAGAAGACTTATATAACTATGTTAGGCCTTAAACTTAAATGTAGGGAGGACCAGTGCCTCAGTAGGCTACCGTCCCATCTGTCGGCCACCACGTTCAGGAGACTGTGGCGGCTGGCGCGCACCCTGCGGAGCGTCGCGGCGCTGCGCTTGCGCAGTGTCGCGTGGAAACCGTCCACTTGAGCGTCCGCGAACATACCGGACGCACTACAGTGTCGCGGCAGCCGCAACAGTACCCTGAACGCATCATTGTATTGCACACGCATTGCATTGAGCGATCGCTGCGTGTATTTGCACCATAGGCTACAGGTGTACAGCGATGTGCAGTACGCCTTAAACAATGTTAACTTAACCCGCACTGCACACCGGCTAAACCTGCGCGCTATCATATTAGCCCTAATCGCCAATGCTCTGCGTTCTCGCTCGATGTCCACATCGTCTCGTTGGTCGTCAGTCAGCAAGTGTCCAAGATACTTAAAGGTATGCACCCTCTTCACCTGCTGTCCGTTTAAAAGTATGGGTGGGACATATGATGGACACTTGCCGCCCGCCTTAAACACCATGTACTCGCTTTTAAGTACATTATATTTAAGGTCGTGCTCCTTAGCGTACCTCTCACAGACATCAAGGAGCACTCTCAAACCACCGACCGAAGGGCTCAGCAGAACCATGTCATCTGCATAGCTTATGTTATTGAAACAAACTCTGTCCACATGGCAACCGACATGCGTTCTGCTGAGCTCACCGATCAGTGCATCTACATACAAGTTAAACAACTTTGGAGAGGTAAGTCCCCCCTGTCGCACACCACATTCCAGGGAATACTCGTCGGACAAAACGTTACCCCAGCGAACACTATTTCTCTGGCTCGAGTACCAACACCCAAACATACGAGTCAACTCTCTAGGGAACTTGACCTCGTCAAGCTTTTTCCAAAGTAGGTCATAGTTAACGAGGTCAAAAGCCTTAGAGAGATCCAAGAAACACGCATATATAGGTGTTTTTCTGCGCGTGTAATACTCGACAGCTTGCTTTAGACAGATGATTGCACTCTCGGTCGACAGGCCGGCTCGAAAGCCGAACTGTGCGTCGTGTAATCGCAAGCAACTGTCCAATTGCACGTTAAGTATGCTGTCAAGTACTCTTGCCACAATCGTTGCCAGAGAGATAGGTCTATAATTTGTCTGGTCTGATATATCACCAGTTTTATTTTTGACGATGGGGACCACTACAGTTTTTGTCATATTCGTAGGTACATAAGAATGCGCGATGCATAGGTTAAATAACATGGTCAACAGTCGAGGTAGATGAGGACCAGCAAACTGCAGATGCTCGATGCTTAAGTGGTCGTGACCAGGAGATTTTCCCCTTTTCATCATTTTTAATGTTTTGATGACGTCATTTGGGCCAAAGCGAACCTGAAGGTCACTTTCCCACTCATCATCGAGAATCCCCTTCTTGCAACTGGATGACGACTTTAAACTAAAATGTTCTTTGAACATGTTGGCAATCGTTTTAGCGTCAGAGATGCCGTTGACAGTGACAGAGAGACCAGGCTTTGTCTCCATTTTCTTAGTAAGTTTCCAAAAGTTCCGGAAATCATTTTTTCGATGGTGAGAGGCAAGTAAATCCAATTTGATTTGCTCCTGGTGCTGTTGTACCCACCTGAGTCTGGATTTAAATACTTTTCGACTAGAACACATCGCGTTAAATTCGGGACCCGCGGTCCGTTTACCGGTCAACACCCAGTTTTGAAAACAAAGCCTCGCCTCCCTGTGGGCCTCACTCACATGTTTATTCCACCCTATAACTTTTCCTTTGCCCCCTCCGCTACAAGTCTCCTTACTAAATACAGATGCCTCACAAAGTGCATTTATTATGTTTAGGTACAAGTTATCAAGAACCATGAGATGGTCTACATTTTTACAGCATTTGTCAGCGCAGGCTCTCAGCTCAACTGGAAAATCAATAGTCCTTAAAATTTCGTTACATTTATCAGTGTATTTTTCAATTTCGACGGATGATCTCTCACCCCAGGTTATCTGATTTTGGTACGATAGTAAGCTCTGACTACATAACTTTGGTTTAACCAAATTCATATTACATTTCAACACTAGGGGATAATGATCAGAACAATAAACGCCGTAGTCAACAAAAACATCAGCTAAAGTTTGCCACCCGGCGGCAGTGGTAACGCAATGGTCTAACCAACGTTTTGATCCGTGCGAATCACTTAGATACGTAAAGGTGTCAGAATCAACACCTAGTTTCACCATGTCCGCACAGATCCAGTTTTGCTCGGCACAAAAACTCATTAACTCGACACAAAATAACTCTCGCGGGTGAGCATTATAATCGCCTAGTAGGTATGCTGATTCAACACTATTTTCTTTGACTACGGCGTTCATCTCACTAAAACATTGCATGTACTCAGGTAAGTTATCCACGCTATTATTTGGCATATAAACAGAAAAAACCAAAATTTGTTTATCACCGGACATAATTTTAATGGCGCATATTCGAGCGTTATCACATTGAATAACCGATACGCACGGAAACATTTTCTTGCGCCACAACAACGCTGTCCCGCCGTATGGCCGACCACGTAACATCCCCGCGGAAGTATCAACCGCCGAGGTTCCGGTACAGGCAAACTCATCACTAATACTGTTAAGAAACGACAGGTCGTGTGGCAGGAGCCACGTTTCCTGGAGCGCGATGACGTCCGCATAAGTAGTCAGTCGCCTCACATCATCAATCGTCTTATGCTTAATCACGTAAGAACGTACATACAAGTGACATTGTTTACGATATCTATGTGCACAGTTTGCAATTTTAATTAATCTTATTCTTAAAAAACGCGTCATTCTTGGTTGCTTTCATGTGGTGTGTTAATAGCATCTCTGTCTTTATTATATTTCTAATAACATATGGGGTAAACTTAAAATGGGCTTTTCAATGTAGATTCTTTCTTGTAATGTTACCCAAGAATATTGCTTTATCTACTACTTGTAAGCATACATTTAAAAATATACAAGCTGGTCTAACATTAGGCAAATAGAATCTAACACATTTAGTTTTAGTAGCATCAAGTAGCAGATTGACAATGGTAAACCAACTTTGACCAGGTGCCATTAACTCTGCTATAGTCATTGAATTTCTAACAAACATACTTATTCCTAGATTATTAACGATGACTGACAATTTGTATATACCGGTACGTACGTTTAAGATAAAACAGCAATAGGTACAGGAAGCCAACAATGTTTTTAAACGGAAGCATAATAACTAGGTAATTAATATACACGACAGCGGGAGACAAAATACATCACTTACACGGCTATAGCAAGACGGCGCGCGAACTCTCAATTTTTCTCGCACTATCCGCCGAGTGCGACAAAAATCGAGAGCTCGCGCGCCGTCTTGTGACAGGTAGCCGTGCAGCACGGTTAGCACAAGACGGCGCGCGAACTGTGTCGCGGCGAGATAGACTGTCTGTCTCTTTCTAATTGGAACATTTAGAAATGCTTGAAATGAATAATTTAACTTTTTTTAACAGACAGCCACTGACATATATTCTTGAATCGTTTTTTTATCAAAATCTAGGTACAATAATGTTAGGTATCTTCAATGTAGGAAAAATCAATCTCCTGCTCACCGCTTTGAATGTTTTCACTAGTTTTAAATAAATCCCTCATTCATTTAAATAGACTAGAGCAATCATCGTCCTCACAATCGGACCCTGGAGAATGCCTGCCCGTTCAATTATTAAATAATAGTGAAGCAAATGCTGTCTCAAAACCGACTGGGGATGGACTAATATTCCTCCATCCATAACGATTTAATGCAATGCTTTTTAAAAAGTAAATATTCAACATACTTTTCTCCAATATGCAAAAATAGGACGTGAAGTTACTGTCTAGAGCAAATTTAAAAAGTTAAAAGTCATTACTGCACGGCTATCATGAGACGGTCGCGCCATACTCTCGAGCTCTCTCACTATCCGTCTCTTTCTAAGTGGTCTAATAAGAAAGAGACGGATAGTGCGAGAGAGCTCGAGAGTATGTCGCGGCCGTCTTGTGATAGCCGTGCTTACAGTTTTAGCGGCCAGCACGGCTCAAGACGGGATGATACTGTTAAGTACAATATCCCTTACCAATAACTTGAATTAACACAGCGATTGTCTCCTTTTTTATGCTTAGAGAACAAAATGTGTAAGCCACCGGCTGTTTATGATTTCGCAACACTCCTCTGATGATGAAGACTAAGGCATGATCACATATTTTTCGTTCCGTTGTTTTTCCGTCTGACACGAATCCCGATATTCTATCCTTACGGTGACTGTAATCAAAGTGAGGGGTAATGCTAATTTCATCGAATAATAACGTGCACAATTTTATTTATCGTCTGTTGTCATTTTCTAAAATTTTTTGGCAATACTTGAAACCACTTTTTGTTTAATCCGGCTCTTATTAAGAGTGTCACCAACACCATCGAACAACTTTTTAGAAATCTGTAGCATTTGGGTCCATTTTTGTAAATGGTCGGAGCCATTTTTTTTCTTGTTCAGTGAACCGTCTCGTCTGGCCATTTTCTTTTTTGGTGCTTCTCGGAACTGCATTACCATGAAAATTGCTGACAGGCATGTAATTTTTTTTAACGTATCTTTTTGAGACGGGTTTTTTTCGGGTCACTTTCTGTAGTACTATTTTTAAGTGGTTGCCATTCTTGAAAATGATTTCTGAAATTCATAAATGGGGTAGTTGTTAGTTGGAATTGACCAAAGTAGCAATGCAAAGAACCCACCGTATATAAAAATAAAATTGCATGCTTACCAGCAGTAGGCGCTTTTTTAGTTATATTAACAGTAGCAGCGTCCTGAGCGGGTACTGCCGGTTCATATGGCTCTATTGACGTTGAAGGCAAGACGTTCAGCTCGAAATCCTGAAGCAATACAAGGAATGAGTAAGAATATTTCATGATCAGAAATGTGTTAAATTTCCAAGATGTATACTTGAGATTATTTGAGTTGGCTGAACTGCATCAAAGTTAGTCCATTTAAAAAGCAACTCTACCGTCCAAAGTAGAAGATTCTTACATTATCAATAATTCCAACCTATCCGCACCGTCCCCATCCTATCCGTATATCCTATCAGCGTGGGGGCTTAATAGGTAGGCACTGCCCATTCGCAAGCATTTATGAGCAAGGATCGACTAATTGGATAGATGAATGCCTAAGCCAGTCAGTAATAGTACATTTCTCAAAAATGGCCCGCAAAGTGAACATAACTCGCTACATATTGGAAGGTAAAGTGTATAGTTTAAGGCCAGATCAAAATTAAAAAATAAAAAACATTGCAGGCCGCCTGGAATGTTACATATGAATTACTTTATTTGTCGAGTACCAAACTTTTTAAAAAGTAGAAACTGGCATATAAAAGACAGCACAGGTCGTATTCAGCCAAATCAAGTCGTATTTTTCTGTTGCAAATGCGACATTTTTGTATGTGTCATAAAAAGATTGCGTTTTTCGGTGAAAAAATGCACTTGCGATTATGTTTAAAAAAAAATATGACGTTTCATTTTATGTAATTTGCAGTATCCTCAATTTGTATTTAATCATAACGCTTGATTTCAATTAAGTCTTTTTTATTCCCTCATTTTTGAGAAAAGCACTATATTAGCCTCAGCCGGAATGGCAATTGCAGGCTTCGTATTATAATTAAACGGGCTCGCAAGCTCGTCCGTTTAAACAAAATACTCAGCCTGCAATTGCCTCCTGCCCGGCCACGGCAATAATGTACTATTTATTATATGTTACAAAAGGTGGTGCATTCGATTTTATTTTTTTATATATTGTAGGATTTGGATGGAACCGAGTAAATATCAAAAATAGAGATATATATATCGCGGGGCCTCATTGGCAGCTACAAATGCTCGAAATTTTGGGGATTTTTTTTGTTTTCTCGCTCATAATTTCTATATGGTGTACCCTTGCGAAAAGTTACTTTGCAGCAAAATAAATAACATAATGTTTTGCGTTAAGTAAGTAGCAGTGGCGGAGCGCCCATACAAGCCAATTCCCACCGGCTTGCCTAAAATTTATTTTTAGACAAGCCTACTCTAAAGGCCTCCACACACCGGTCGCGTGCGCGGGCCCGCGCACGCGACCGGTGTGTGGAGGCCTTTAACACTTTCATAACTTTTTTCTTCCGGGTTGCCCATCGAAAATTATCACGCGCCGCCACTGGTAAGTAGTACCAAAACTTAATAATTCAGATACCTGCCTTTTTTACAAACATTTATGTTTTTAATTTCTATAAAATCCGAATCGACAATAACATCGAAATATCTTTCAAAAAATCCAACTGCATTTTTATAAATATCGTCGGGTGACAAGCAAAAGTCACTACCAAAACTGTCACTGCTCTTCAAAACCTCGTATCTCGGTACGTATTCGATATCGAGATACGAATTTTAATTTAAGTAGGTATTTGTTAGTTAGTGAGTTTTGCTTGTCACCCGACGATATTACCTATAGCGCTATAACATATGTCACTCCTACGATTAAGAGGAATCCAACGACACCTTATCATCATCATAATCATATCAGCCGAAAGACGTCCACTGCTGGACATAGGCCTCCCCCAAAGCGTGCCACAATGACCGGTCCTGCGCCACCCGCATCCAGCGGACTCCCGCGACTTTTACCAGGTCATCAGTCCACTTTGTGCGGGGCCTACGGGTACGTGGTCTCCTCTCGAGAACCCTTCTGCCCCAACGGCCATCGGTTGTACGTGCAATGTGTCCGGAGGTACTACGCGTAGTCTATCACGCGCTGTGCCAATCAATTATTAAATTATATTGTATTGCAGTCTGGGGCAGCGCTGGTAAGACAGCACTTCTTGCCCTTGAACGCTCGCAACGTGCAGTTATCAAGGTAATGAGTAATTACGAGAAAACCTTTTCACTTTCCCACTCTTTATCACAAAACAGGTCTTCTTAGAGTTAGGCAGTTGTTTATCACGAATACTGTCGTTCGAGTCCACAGAAGTACTGTAAAGTCGCCGCTTATAGACTACATCATGAGTAGACGCATATACAGGGTGTATTATTCAAGCGGGGCAGTGAGGACAAATCCGAAACTGTAAGAGATACGGAAATTTGCTCTTAGGAGTCACGAGACCGAATTTAGAAAAAAAAATCTGCATTCAAAGATTTTGAAAAAAGCCTCATTCACGGCCAGGAATCATACCCGGTCAAATTTGTCAAAAAATCAGAGTTATTTTTTGCGTGAATAAATAGTGCTGGTTATGAGAAACAATTGATGCTAAGGAACCCTCTATCTAAGATCACAGGAAAATGCCTAATTTCATAGTTTAATGTACAGTCGCGATCAGATATATCGGAGCGGCCAAGGTGTCCAAATATTTAGTTCTGAGCAAGACTAAATTTCAATAAATTCTGCAGACTACAAATGCCATTTATATCATAACTACTACAATGCCATAAACATCTAAGCACGCTGTTTTTCAATAATTTATTTGCATACGACCTGCCGAATATATCTGATCGCTCAAACTGTCAAAACGTATCTATAAACGTAGCAATCAGGGCGATCACAAAGATCTGAACATCCATGTTTTAGTAATTTTAGTATACAGGTAAATTTTAATTGATTGTTTGCTGATGTATATCAGTGTGAATTTAAATTCTAGTATAGTAAAATATACCTACTTACTAAAACAACAACTTCGTATGGTAAAGGTTATAAGTCATTATTAGTCATAGAGGTAGATGGGCAAAACATTATTATTTTATTTTTCACCCGACTTCAAAAAAGAAGGAGGTTCTCAATTCGTCTGTTTTTTTTATGTGTGTATGTTACGCGATATCCCGGTAATTTATTAAAACGATATGAAAAAAAAATTCTGAGTTCGAAAGCATATATACTTCCAGATTGGTCCCGTTGTCACCAAAATCCAGTTCTGATGATGGGATCCTGGAGAAATCGAGGGAACTCTTCAAATTGTATAGGCAAACTTGAAGCAATTTGGCTACTGATTTGTTTTGAAAGTACAATTATGTAGTCGTTGACAGCCCTCACTATCGGCGACGCGGCGAGTGAGCCAATTCATTTTCACCGTTCGTACACAGACTTAACGTTCCCTTTGGCTTGCGCTGGAGTCGACGACGTCAGAGGGCCATAAATCATAGTGTTTTTGCTAAGAAAGAAGCGGCTTTTGTGAAGATCAAAGGAGTGTCCCTTCTGTACCTGTACTATTACTTATTCTGTGCTAATGAGGAGGTCCATTTCCGTACATTAAACTATGAAATTCGGCATTTTCCTGTGATCGTAGGTACAGGGTTCCTTAGCAACAATTGCTCCTCATAACCAGCACTATTTATTTAGGCAAAAAAACTAACTCTGATTTTTTGACACATTTGACCGGGTTCGATTCCCGGCCATGAATGAGGCTCTTTTCAAAATCTTTGAATGCAGTTTTTATTTTTTCTAAAATCGGACTCGTGACTCCTAAATAAGAGCAAATTTCCATATCTCTTATAGTTTCGGACTTGCCCTCACTGCCCCGCTTGATTAGTACATCCTGTATAGAGTCCCCAGTCCCCACTCCCTCAGTCAACTCGGAGCCAAACGCTCCGCATTCTTCATTCACCCCTTTGTCTATAACGCTAGTGCCTGTAAAGGCTGTGACATAAAAAAATGCACCATACGCAAAGTTAAGTCCACTCTAAAGAAATGGTTTGCTACACTGTCGTATAAATTCGGAGAAATTTTTACGTCCCTGCACCTAAGGTATATACGTTTGTAATAACTTAACCTTTCACTTTGTCACGTTCATGTCGTGCTCCTTGTGACGTGTCGTGTCTAAAGTGATTTGTTAACCGACTCAGTGGGTCCCAAGTCCCAAGATACAGACTCAGCCTAGTTTGGAGCCCAACGGATAATTTCTGTATAATTTGTAATCATGTGCTTGATTGTCTAATAAATTATGCATATTCTTTTCTTATTTAAGTTTAGCGATTCAGAGGGCTATATCGGGTGGTGTCCCCTTGTTTTGCCGACATAGGTACTTTTCATCGAATATAATTACATCGACAACGATCCACGCGGACGGAGTCGCGGGCAGAAGCTAGTGCATGACATAAAAAACCGGCCAAGTGCGAGTCTGACTCGCGCACGAAGGGTTCCGTACCATTATCAATAAAAATATTTATTTTATTTTGTTTTTAGTATTTGTTGTTATAGCGGCAACAGAAATACATCATCTGTACAAATTTCAACTGGATCTATCACGGTATCAGTGAGATAAAGCCTGGTGACAGACAGACGGACGGGCGGACCGCGGAGTCTTAGTAATAGGGTCCCGTTTTACTCTTTGAGTACGGAACCCTAAAAATGTACACATGGTCTGCCGCGATACAGGCCGAGCCTAGTGCGGGGACCCCTGGTAAAACTGAAAATTCAAATGTCATGCACCAAATTCTATAAATTTAATGTTTTGTTTGCAATAAAGACTTTTTTATCTTTAAAAAAAATCTATACCTATAATCATCGAACCTGCTATAAAAATTTCACGGGAATCGGTTGAAGAATGAATAGAATCGGTAGAATTGTGACTTGTAAAAGTGCCATTGCGGCCTACTTGCAGAATAAAATTAATGATTTCAATAATGCGACCTGTAGAGAAGAACAGCTTGACGACCGGATATACAAACGCATTTTCGCCCACAAACCGAAACGGAGAACTTCGTTTGCTTCGCTCGCTCGTTCAATTATTGAACCTGGTCACAACATTTCACAAGAATCGGTAGAGAAATGCGAGCTGTAGGGGAAGGAGAACAGCCGGACAGACGCCGGACATACGAAACAGTTTTTGCCCAACGTGAACCAGGGAACTTCGTTTGCTTAGCTCGCTCTCGCTTTGCTAGCTCGTTGAATTATACATATACATAACGTTTGACCTAGGTACAGTCGCCATCACATACATCGGAGCAAACTAGCAGCTTACAAACATCGGAACATAAGTACCTCTATTTTCAAGGCATTAGGGTGCATGTGCCGATATTTTTGAACACCTGTACCTATGCACAGTCTGTTTTTTGACCCAAAAGTGTGACATCCTCTTTTTATTAGACAAATATAGTGCTTGTATCGTTACAAATGCGAGACGAGATGTCTCGTAGGCCGATTTTCAATATTTATTCTGACAGTTTTTTTTAAGTTTGTGTGACTTTGTCACGAATGGAAAACGAAAATTAATTCCTATAAAAAAACTATGGCCAGTTCATCGTTTAACGTGGCATTGTTTTATGTGGCAATTGAATGCGCATATTTGTCCGATTTCACTTGCTCTTAAATTTGAACAGACTCGTCGCAAAAAAATATCTCCTTTTTGGTTTTTATTTTTTATTTCCATTTCTAGATCGAAGTAGAATCTCTGGATGTGTGGGATAGATTCCTTATAATTGGTAGTATAACGTCTATTTTTTTACATTCTACATACGCGGATGTGTGGCGACTGTACTCAAGTAGGTACTTATTATTGTTATTACTGTCTACCTTAAACATTTGACTTGTAACTATGGTGTTATCAAAAAATAATTGTATTGTATTGTATACAGGTGTATAATTATCTACAGATATATGTAATGTCAAATTCAAACTCGCGGGAATTTGATCAAATCTATCGAAATAAAGATATATACTTGGTACAGAGCGGATGTAAAGAAATGTAACACTTACCAGTAGATGGTAGGCTTGTTGACTTCAGGATCCATGAATTCAGTTTTACATTTCACACTGGAAAGGACTGCCATTGGGTTCTGCCGCACGAGACGTTTCTGCTTAGTAAACATTTACAGTGAATAAATACATATACAGGTATGTCCTTGACCCGGGTATGTCCTTAAACTACGGCCAAGACCACCGGGGGATGGGCAGCAGCATCCCTGGAGTTCGGTGGAAATACTGCGATCGCCAACCCGCACGCCAGGCGTGGCGATTATGGCATATACCCCTCAATCTTTGGGGGAGGCCTATGTCCAGCAGTGGACGTCTTTCGGCTGATAAATGTTCTTGTTGTAAATACATATTATGTAGCGAGTGTAGCGACACGCATTATAAACTTAATGTTCGCCACTGTAGCCGAGCGGTAGGTAAGGCTCAAAGTGTTTGTGGCATACTTTCGAATTGGAGGTCATGGATTCGAACCACAGCTTGAAACACTAGGTTTTAATAAACTAGTAGTACCGCAGACGGATGGACGGGCAGACGGACATGGTGAAACTTTCTAGTTGACTACGGAACCCTAAAAACGTAATAGTGAGTGAAAAAAGTGAAGGAAAACACTGTGTGGAATCCGGTCGCTTTCGTAAAACTAGTGCCTACGCCAAATCTTGGAAGAAGTGCCAAAGCAAACCCCAGTCTCTATTAGGTTAGAACCGGGAAAATGCTAGGACGTTGATAATATTTATAGATGTTAAATTTTTAAATCAATTAAGGAAAATGAAACACGTATGTACTTACTTCTTGATGTGGAAGGCAAATTGGATTTAAGGACTGTCGTTTCAGTATCAAGAAGAACACTTGGTAATTTCTGCCATAGGCTCCGCAGTGAGGATCTGAAAAATACCTATTAATAATTTATTATATCTATATGTTTTTACCATATCTCGGGACCGTGGGGTCCCGGACTTTTGGAAGGCATGCGTATAAAGCCGAAACCAACAGCGCAGAGGCCCTTTAAAACAAAAATAATCTAAAGCGAGGGATTCCAATGGCGGATACCATATCCGAGCGCACAACATAATACAACTGGTGATGGTCCCCGCCCGGTGCAAAGACTATTGCAGTGTACCCACAGATGTATGAATATAAGGAGATCGGACATGGCGGCCGATTTGTATAGAGTCAACCTGTCGCAAGTACATTAACCCACACAACGCCCAAGTAATTAACAAGACAAAGCACGCACACATCTAAAACACACACACACTTGTATACCTACACGCTTTTTTGACAATAAACGCGCATCATATCAGGCATTTTGGGAAAAAACGTAATATTCTCTGCGATCAGCACGCGTGCACAGTATGGCAGTGTATGCCCATTGAGCATACAGCTGCGACACGGCCGCCGGCGGCTTGTCCTCTCTCTAGTATTATATGCTCTGAGAGTGTACCTAACACTGTTTTGCGATGGAAACTAAGGTCATGGGTTAGTGGGTTGAATGGTGTGTGGTCTGGAAAATGGGTTATGGGAGGAAACTAGCGGACACCTGCCGTGACAACCAGCCTCAAAATTGTAAAAAGGCGGTGACTCGCTGGCTCGCTGAGTGGGCCCCATAAAATATTCGCAAGCACAGTGCGACAATGGAGCAACACGTCTGAGCGGCTGTGAGGTTGTCGAGAGGTGAGTCTGCGGTGCGCCAGATCTCGGTGTTCCGTTCAAGGGCCGCCGGCGTTATGACATTTTACTTGGAGCATAGGTTCCGCTCTTGCGACTCCACTCTGGCCGACCGATTAAGGCAAGCACAGAGGTGAGGGGGGCCAGATCAAATGGGCCCTCTGGAGATTAAAATGTATCATACTATTATACCAAAAATTTCAGCTCAATGGGTTGAGGTTAACTGGTTCAAAATTCAGTTCCAAGATTTGTCCCACACAAACATACAAACGAACATGTCAAGTTAAATAAAAGCTTGTAAAAATCGAACCAATAAGCCAGTCTTGAACTGGCATTATTGGTTACATTGCCGGAGTGGTTCCCAATATTTATTTCCATATCCGATCTTACCTAAGATAGCAAAGAGAACACTATACGAACGAGTTGCATGAAATCTGCGGGCACGGTAGTACCCCCGCCAAGTCGGCCAAACGAAGAGGCACGGCCGTAGGTACCATCCTTTTCTCGAAGCCATTCAGGTGATTCCGAATGTTTTATAATGGGATTGATTTTATACATACAATATATATATATACATAACAACAATTTAATTACCTGGGAGACGTAAAGTAGACACACTCTTCTTGACTTGTGAATAAATTGGTTGTCTATACAGTAAATACTAATCTCCTCCTATTGCATAGAGCCAAATTCGAAATCTGTCTGCATTATTTTCAGGATTTGGAAAGCAGAGCAATGTAATGCCATCAAGATCTGTAATATAACAATGACACTTAGTTTTAAATTTCATGCAGTGTTTGTAACGGGTTTATTGCATAAGTGAGTGCTCGTGTTTGAATGAGAATGGAGAGCTCGGTAAAATATATTTGAACCATAATACGAAATATCATTTGATATTTACCTAACACTTTTCGATGAAGGAAAACATCGTGAAGAAACCGGTCTTATCCCAATGGGACGAAACTAGAGTTTTCTCTCTGGTTTGGAAGGTCGGATAGAACTGATGGCAGTCGCTTTCGTAAAAACTAGTTCCTACGCCAAATCTTGGTATAAGGTGCCAAAGTAGACCCTGGGCTCGTTTGAGCACTATCGGGCAAAACGGTAAGAGTATGAGGGGTGGAATTTTTAAAAACGCTGATATTAATTGTCTTGGTTTCCAAGATAATTTCAAGACTCTTCGGAAAAGACTTTCTCGCCATACACGCTTTCAAATCCTTTTTAATCCCCTGGGGGATGAGTAAAAAAAACCGGCCCAGTGCGAGTTGGACTCGCGCACGAAGGGTTCCGTACCATTATCTATATAAAACCGGCCCAGTGCGAGTTGGACTCGCGCACGAAGGGTCCCGTACCATTATCTATAAAAAAACCGGCCCAGTGCGAGTTGGACTCGCGCACGAAGGGTTCCGTACCATTATCTATAAAAAACCGGCCCAGTGCGAGTTGGACTCGCGCACGAAGGGTTCCGTACCATTATCTATAAAAAACCGGCCCAGTGCGAGTTGGACTCAAGCACGAAGGGTCCCGTACCATTATCTATAAAAAACCGGCCCAGTGCGAGTTGGACTCGCGCACAGAGGGTTCCGTACCATTATCTATAAAAACAGCAAAAAAATCACGTTTGTTGTATGGGAGTCCCCCTTAATAAAATATTTTATTTTGTTTTTAGTATTTGTTGTTATAGCGGCAACAGAAATACATAATCTGTGAAAATTTCAACTCTCTAGCTATCACGGTTCTTGAGATACAGCCTGGTGACAGACAGACGGACGGACGGACGGACGGACAGGGAAGTTTAGTAATAGGGTTCCGTTTTACTCTTTGAGTACGTTGTTGTTATAGCGGCAACCGAAATACATCATCTGTGAAAATGTCAACTGTCTACTAACTACCACGGTAATTGAGATACAGCCTGGTGACAGACGGACAGACAGACAGACAGACGGACAGCGGAGTCTTAGTAATAGGGTCCCGTTTTACTCTTTGAGTACGGAACCCTAAAAAGCTGGACTTTGACTGGACGACTTTCTGGATGGCTATAGGCAATTTGCCTGCATTCTTTGCAATACGCGGGCAAAGCCGCGCGGACAGCTCGTCTACGCGTGCATGCATACTTAATATACTAATCTACTTATACAAAGCCACAAGTCCCCGGACATCACATAGATGGGTAATCTCTGGAACCAATGGAATGGACCGATTTCAAAAAATCTTTCACCTGTGTGTAGTATGGACGTGGGTTTGCCTGCGTTCTTTAAGCCACGCGGACAGCAAAGTTCTATGTAAGTATTTATTTACCCTGCTCACAAAATTTCATTTGCTCGTAGAACCGTTGGCCGTTCGGGCGGAAAGGTTCTCGAGTGGCGACCACGTACCGGAAGGAGCAGCGTGGGTCTTCCCACAAGGTGAACTGATGACCTGGTAAAGGTCGCGAGAGTCCTCTGGATGCGGGTAGCGCAGGACCGGTCATTGAGGCACGCTTTGGGGGAGACATATATGTCAAGCAGTGAACATCTTTCGGCTGATATGATGATGATGATGACAAAATTTCACGAGAGTCGGTTTAGAAAGACGACCTGTAGAGGAAAGCAGCTGGACAAACGGACATACGAAAGCAGCTGGACAAACGGACATACGAAAGAATTTTGGCACAAGCTGAAGCAAAGAAACTCGTGGGAGCGGAGCGTGCACTCAACTTGACAACGCTCAATAAAGTCCATATTTAATTCCTTCATTCTGTCTTCATCAGTTCAGGCGGTGGTCAAGCGGTGGTCGTGGGTTTGAATCCCGGCTAATAACAATCACATTTTCGGAACTTATGTACGGAATATTTAAGTAGGTAACGTAAACTTTTCGGTGAAGGAAACCATCGTGAGGAAATCGGTTTAATCCCATTAAGGTCTAGTTTTCCCTATGTGGGTTGGAAGGTCAGATGGCAGTCGCTTTCTTAAAACTAGTGCCTACCTTATCTATCTCCTTTTTTGAAGTCGGTTAAAAATACACTACGTACACACAAGTTTCAGAATTACGAGTAGCAAAAGTATAAAACATTCAAAGAAGATTCCATAGTGTTAGGACTTTGCGGCTTAACTAGAAAAGATTAAACGAACGTACGGTACGGCACAAAAAATAACTAGTATTTCAGCTTTGCCTTCCAATTTAATATTTTAAGATAAGAGCAAAATGGTAAAATTTATGCTCAAAACACCAAAAAAGCAAAGCGGCTTTTCCCTACAAAACTAAAAATTATTGAAATTACCATTTTCCAGAAACCAGCGCCAGCGAAAGCTATACAAATATGCTATAAACTCTTGCTAACATTGTGATTTAATAATTAGATGTATATTCGACCGCTTTAGCATAAAAAAAGTCCAAACTCGGGTAAACATTATAAAAGTTAGTGGCACAAAAGTACAAAACCGACAGTAGGTAAGTTGGCGGAAATTGCCACCCGTTCCCGCTTTAGAAAAATGAAAATTAAACAGAAACTATGCAATTTCTGAATGCAAATGTGATATTAGGTATATATATTATGAAAGCTGTATTGCTATTCAATATATGTATTAATACTCCAAAGAAATTTGACAAAACTGAATGACATATACTCAATTTATTCAGCTTTCATATGATATGATACCCCACATGCATGGTTTGGATGTAATTGACAGTTTTCCAAACGCGGCCGCGGCGATTTTGATAAAGTTGTTACTGAGGAGACCGACTCCTTAGACATTGTATAAATATTTCAGAATGTGTGCGATGTGCATCTTCGATCATGTAATGGGTATTCTAAATCGATGCATGTAACTGACTAGCTGCCTGCCCGGCTTCGTCCGCGTATAGCAAAATAGGCAGGCAAACCCTGTAGGATAACATATAGCCTACTAGTTTCTGCCCGCGAATCCGTCCGCGTGGAACTCATTTATATCGTAGCTCCATACAATTTTCCCTCCCTCCCCGCCATTTCATCCCCTTAAAGGATGATTTTCGGGATAAAACCTATCCTATATCCTTCCCGGATTCAAACTATCTCCATACCAAATTTTATCTCAATGGGTTCAGTGGTTTAAGCGTGAAGAGGTCACACACAGATCGACAGACAGACAGAAGTACAGACAGACGGACGGACGGACGGACGGACGGACGGACTGACTGACTGACTGACTGACTGACTGACTGACTGACTGACTGACTGACGGACGGACGGACGGACGGACGGACGGACGGACGGACGGACGGACGGACGGACGGACAGACGGACGGACGGACGGACAGACGGACAGACGAGCATACGAACAGACGGACAGAAGGACAGACGGGCAGACGGGCAGACGGACAGACGGATAGACGGACAGATGGAGAGACGGACAGACGTACAGACGGGCAGACGGACAGACGGACAGACGGACAGACGGGCAGACGGGCAGACGGACATACATACAGACAGACATACAGACATACATACAGACAGACAGACAAACATACAGACAGACAGACAGACAGTCAGACAGACAGATATCGTATTTTATAATATTAGTATGGATACTATGGATATGTCAGATTCTCACGGGAGTTTTCTATATAAAATTAGTGTACATGTTTTTACGCAGTAAAATAATAAAAACCAACTTAGAAAAGTCAAAAAACCCCCCATATTTTCATTTCAAAGTTCAATATCTCAAATGCTAAAATTGGTGCTATAAGAACAACAAACTCGGCAGCTGCACTGTTCCCTCTGAACGCTGAACCTCGCAGCGCACACTGGAACTCTATGAGCGACATCGATAAGAATACATATATACGTACCAGTGTGTAACCGCCATACGATAAATAAATATCTCAAATACGGATGAACTGATTTTGTTGAAACGGTAGCTAAGAACCATCTCCATCACGTTAGCTTTCGGATAAAAAAATCGCATTCAAATAGGTCCATTCGTTTAGGAGCTACGAAGCCACAGACAGACACACAGATACACAGACATGTCAATGTAACAAGTGGTCTGTGTAACAAAATGAACCAACGGCAAGCTGTGTTTGGCATTTAAACTCAATAGGTATACTAGATAGGGTTGGGGGTTGAAGTTGCACCACGTCCGTAGGAATTACCCACACGCTAACCTACACGTGACCCCTGGGCGGTGCTAAAAGTGCTACAACCGTCTTTTCGAAGATCTCACGGTTCTAATACAATGATTTGCCATACAATAAATAATAATACCTATTGAGTTTAAATGCCAAAAATCAAGGTACAGTCGCCATCACATACATCGGAGCAAACAAGCACGTCACAAACATCGGAACACACCTCTATTTTCAAGGCATTAGGGTGCATGTGCCGATATTTTTGAACACCTATTGTGTACCTGTGTATGTGATGGCGACTGTACAATCAACCAATTTGATTCCTAGGCCATCATAGAACCTTGCCGTTGTCAATGCTATGTCAATACGGGTTACTAGGATTATTGCGTCGCTATGTAGCAGTTAAAGTGACAGGGTTCTACGGTGGCTTAGGAATCAAATTGGTTGACCGTACCTTGATTTTTTTCTCTGAAACGTATTAAAATATTGAATAGCAATGTTAGAATGAATTGTAGGTACAGCATATTTTATCACTTATCAGCTTTCATTGACAAATTCAGAAATTGCAACGTTTGGGTATGATTTAGATTTTACTAAATTGGGAGTGGGTGGCAATTTCCCCCCAGTGCTGTCGGTTTTGTACTTTTGTGGGTCAGAGTATAGCAAAAGGGGCCCGTTTTTTGGACTTAGATCATTTTTGTTAACAATTTTTTTTTCTTATTTTTGCTACTTTTTTGATTAAAACTTTAAATGATACATTAAATTAAGCATCTTTTAATGATTACAATTTTTTGATTAACTTGCCCGTTTCAGAACTAGAGCGGTTCAAAGTTGCGAGTTCGGCCATAGGATTACTTCGGAGCCAGGGACTTATTTTACCAGTATAACCTCTATTTTTTATAACTGAATCATATCGTCGGGTGACAAGCAAAACTCACTAACTAACAAATACCTACTTAAATCAAAGGTCGTATCTCGATATCTACTACGTACCGAGATACGAGGTTTTAAGGAGCAGTGGCAGTTTTGGTAGTGACTTTTGCTTGTCACCCGACGATATATAACATGCTAAAATGAGCATCTTTTAGGTGTTGAAGTTTTCGGGGGGGGTCAAAAAGTAGCCGAAAAAACCTCGCGTGATTTGTGCACAAGCCCTTGGTGGTCGCCGAACCGCTTTGCACGGCTCCCGTGCTTTGTCACAGCGGGCGAGGGCTGCTCTCTCTCCGCGCCTCCGGCTTTTTGTATACACTCTAGGGGTAGGACCGGCAAGACCACGTGGATAGTTGGGTGCTCTGATTCGGATCATAACTCATAGGTAAAACTATGGCAGAATACCATAACTTTGAACCACTCTAGTTTGTAAACGTTCAAGTTAATGAAAATACTATATGAATTAAATATGTTAATTTTCCAAGTCCGCGCCTTAGATATCCTATGGCCGAACTCGCAACTTTGAAACTTTGAACCGATCTAGTTCTTAAACGGGCAAGTTAATCAAAAAAATTGTAATCAATAAAATATGCTTATTTTAATGTATTTTTTAAAGTTCTAATCAAAAAAGTAGCAAAAATGTGAAATATCTTTTTGTAAACAAGAATTTTTTAAGTCCTAAAACAGGGCCCCTTTTGGTATACCCCAACCCTTTTGTGTCACTAACTCCTATATTGTTATTTTCTACCCGATTTTGTATTTTTTTACCACGTAGATACAGCCAGTGGCCACTCCGTGATTTCGTCGCGCCGCTACAATTACAAGCTGGCACTACCGGCCCCAGCCGGTACAGCGCTGATACGGCACGCATGCTATCGCAGCGAGTTGCATGCGATAAAACGGGATGGCTACGTTTAGGCTCGTTCGGCATACCTAAACATGGGATTTGGTAACAGAGAGCCTTCTGTACGTAGTACTATTATTTATTATGTGGTATAGCCTAAAGGTTACCTCGAAATAACATTAGTACATAACTAGTTAGTTGATATTTAGGTTACCTGTTTATTGTTTACACAAGGAATCCTCAAATCATTAAGGAGTTGACAAAACGCTTGCCTATGACTCGCCGAACAGCAAACGTCCATCCATTGCTACGGTGCTGTTTGCTAACCACATCGGGCATGATAATATAAAAATTGTGTAAGTAGCTGTAAATTGTATAAACGACATCGCTGCCTTTTTTGAATCCGCAATTTAATAACAAGATCTTAAAAAAACAGACTGCAGGAAATCAAATCAGAAAGATTTGAATCAAAATTTCAAAATGTCAAAAATATATGAAAATTACTTTGTGACGTTCCATTCCATTCAGTCGAGCAAAAGTATAACGTTCAAATTGCAGTAAAATAAAATATTATTAAGAAATCAAACATTTTTACAGCATATTTTTAATTTGGGGGTTATTTCGTATTGTTACATATCTTGTAACAATTTTATTTTGTGTTTCAATAATTTGGCATCGAACATCTTTTAAATGATTCAGCGTGAAATGGAGTACAGGTTGGCAAGCTGGGGCGCTATCATGAAAATAGAAATTCGAAACTCACAATATTTCTCTCTCTGTCGCTTGAATATGCAAGTGTGACAGAGATAGAGACAGACGAACGAACGATCGAAGCGTTTCATAGTAGCCGCTCTGTGGAGCTACTACGAAAATCGAAGGTCGAAACTTGCAACATCTCCTTCTCTGTCACTAGAATCAAGTGCGACCGAGAAGGAGATATTGCGAATTTCGACTGACGATTTTTGTAATAGCGCCGCTGTCAAAGTGTACCATTGTAAAAAAGTATCTAGTGTTGCCTTAGTAGGCTTACCTGATAGTTTTAAACAAGCAACTGAAACATTTATTTAGAAGCAGAATAATTTTGAAATTATTATAAATTAATAATAGTAAACTATGAGCCTAACTGAAGTTCAAATAGTCTAATTGTTAAGAATTATCGAAAGTGGCACCATCTAGTCCTATAGGACGGGAAATTTAACAACGCTTTTATCGCCCATACAAGACGCGTTGTATGAGACTGATAACACCCTGGTAGAAATTTATTTGTAATTTTCAACGGTTCTCATGTGTAATTCCCTTATGTGTTAGACCATATTTGAACAAGGGTTCGTTGCGAAATAATGTTCTATGGTGTACGTAGTGCCTAAACCAGTGTTAAAATGGATGACGGAACTGTGAAGATCGAGTCTGGGATTAACATCAACATCAAAAGAACAGATGGTGAGTGCTATGTAGTCTCTTTGGGGTTTGCTAGGTTTCGTGGCAATTGGCTCTATTTCTAGTTGTTTTTCGCACTTGTGGCTGAAATTTAGCGACCATATCTCGTCTATCTCGTCATGAATCATATTGTCAAATCAGTGACGAGTGTGCGTATGATACAATGCAACTCCTCGGAAAGGCAAGGAAGAGAATTTTATCAATTGTATCCACGTATTGCCGGTCTATTTTGATCTCATTTGACTCATTATGGAGCACATTTGATACTTATAAAATTTGGTGTTCGTATGTTGAATAGTATGAAATTTGGTGTTCAGTAAAATTATCAGTTTGAATAACTAGTGGGTCAGCAGGTAACTCAAATATCTGAACGAATCTAGATTATACTCTGAAGTTATTGTAACCACATTTGATTTTTTTCTAAGATTATGTACCCACTTACAGTAATTACCATAATTTTCTGTGCTTATAAAAATATACCATGAAAAGCAAAATAATTCTATGAATTTGTTAATCAGTCAGTTGTAGACATACTATGCATAATGAAACAACTTCGTTTCAGCAAGAGTATGAGTCAATCGTTAAACATTTTGCCTGCTATGGATTCACCATTTTCATGATAACTCGGATGCTCTAATGTTGATGTTGTGTGAAATGTTTAATATTGACATGTAAAATCTAAAAGATGGCATTTCTGTTTCATTTCTTTGCAGTAAAACTTTCTTTTTGAAGAGGTCTCACTCTATCTAGGGAAATATTGTTGGAAATATACTAGTAGCTACTTCGGCATATAAAATTGCTGGCCAGTAACTGAAAGGCACACCCTTAAGTGACCAGTTACTGACGATTTACGTACCCTAACTTTCTACAAGGGTGGTTCTGCGGTATGTTGTCTGTATAATGTAGTTCATTGTCATAATGTCAATCTTCTCTCAAATAATACAAAAAAAAGACACTTCAAAAAGTTTACATCTAAAATTACAACTAGAGGGCGGAGTACCGGTGGCAAATTTCACACTAAATGTATGGAGTCGCCTAAGTATTCTTATGATTAAATAAATAATTAATAAATGATTAATTTTGCATAATAATTTTTAGGAACTTATAGAAATTATCTTATGAGCATACTAATATAATGTAATATGTTGTTAATATCTATAATACATAATAATATGTTTTCTTATCAAAACATTATCATTACTATTCCTGAAATTGATTTATGAAAATAAATGTTAAGTACTTACTTCCAATTTACGAGTAGGTACCATACTAAGTACATTAGGTAAATGAATATTTTTATTATTCAAGCCTAAAATAATAATTATAAAATAACGACTCCATACCTTTTGTGTGAAATTTGTCACCAGTACTCCACCCTCTAATTATAACTATACAGGCCTTTAAAGTACAGACTTTAATAATAATTTAAACTTTTGTGAGACATGTTTAAAATTGTAAGGGGTGTCTCAATAAGAGTGCACTATTAAGTATTCTAATTATAACTAATTTATAACTTTAGACATGTAGTAACTGCATAACAATTGGTTACAAGCTGCTTTACTCCGAACATACATGATATTTTGAGTGAGACCTGTGATGTGGCTCTTAATTCATAATTCATTGCGTTAATAATCATGTGTGTATAAGTGCATTTTACAGCTAGTGTTCACGTGAACCCTGTTAGGGTATATAGCAATGTACTTAACTAAAACTAAGTACTAAAGCAATTACCTATAATATTTCAACATTTACATTTAAACTAATTTTATAAGGCATGCAACAATGTCTTAGTAGTGAAATTAGTAGAAATTCAATAATTATTTTAACTGTTTTCCATTTTAACTCGGTAACAAAGTAATTAAATTTAACATTGACAGTAAAGTAATTCAATTTATATAATAATCTTATATCTCTATATCTAAGAAAACCTACTATGATCTTCTTGCACTAGGTTCCGGTGGCCTGAACCTGAAACAGTTGTCAGAGAAGAAGTTATAGCATTAGTTGCATTCATAGCATATGCGCAGCGTTCGGGCGTAGCATGTTAGCCATTTTATCACTTGCTGTTGTGGATAAGACATCCGTCACTTGCACACTCGCATACTTGTCAGTACGTGACGGACGTCTTATCCACTGCGATAAGTGACAAAATGGCAAACATGCTATGCCCGCTGGTCTATTTTTAACCCCGGACGGAAAAAGAGGGGTGTTATAAGTTTGACGTGTCTGTGTTTCTATGTGTCTGTGTGTCTGTCTGTGGCCTCGTATCGTTTTTTTTCCGAAAGCTGACGTGATAGAGATGGTTCTTAGCGCCTCTACTTTTCATCAAAATCGGTTTTCAGCCGGTTTTGAGATATTGAACTTTGAAATGAAAATGTCAGGGTTTTTAAACTTTTACAAGTTGTTAGTTATATATAGTCTAAATACAGTCATGGCCAGATAATTAAGAACACGATTTTTTTCCCATACTTTTGCATACAAATATGGCTTTTCAAATTTGGTGATAATTTATAAAGTGTACGATTAATTTTGTTTCTGATTATATAGATGTAACCTTGTTTAAACAGTATTTCATATTGTGCACAAAAAGCTTTTGTAAAATTTTGACTATAAAATACAGGCAATCAAATTAACACTTTTTATAAGTTCATACATTGTTCCCAATTACAGTATGAACTCGTAAAATCTGTCCGTATTTTTTTAAGCACAACTTTTACAGAAGTATAAACTAAATTAGTTAAGTAGTTATACTGGATTTCCCCAAGTCGAAATCCATTATGCCTATTTTGCGTGTAAACTAAATTAAATCTTATTTATACACAGATAACCTCCATATACTCAGAAATAAAACTGGCCAAACATATTTTAAATAGTCATTAAATTTTAAAAATCATATTTGTATGCAGTTGTATGGGGAAAAAAATCTTGTTCTTAAGTTGCCACGACTGTAGCTATATCATGTGGCTCTATTTTGGGGAAAATTACTATTTTATTACCTCAATATAGGGTTGCCATCCATCTGAGTTTCCCCGGATTTGTAGTTTAAGGGGCATACTACACCTTGGCCATTACTAGAATTTGACAAGATTTGTAAAGAGTTATTTAGACATGAGACGTCATGAAAATGTTAATAAAGTCAGGATTTGACACATAATATCAATTCTATTTGGTTGAATACAATTATTTTTCAATAAGTGTCAAAAGTGGTGGCATAGTTATGTGATGAAATATTATTAAAAAAACGTCAACTGTGCGTGATATCACAAAAAAATCAGTTTATATTAAAATAATATTGATGACCACAGAAACATTGCAGGGTGGCATTTGGCCAAATTATTAAGCAGATTTAGAAAATGCAGGGTAGATTTAGGTGGATGGTCTCTCTTATATTAAATCAGATTTAACAATATCTTAAAAAAACTAAAGACTTTCACTTTAATTCAATAAACTGTGAATGTTGCTGAAGATATTAGATTAGATTAGATTCATTTATTTCATTTTGAAAATTATTCAATGAACATTTTTATTTTATTTTATTTATTTATTGCAATCCATGTACACATACATTTATTATTTACAGCTGTTATGGTAAAAATTAGAAAAACATGGACACTGAATAGGGCATAGCAAAATATGACTTACTTTAGTAGGTACCTACTTAAAATTAATAAGAATCAATAAATTGGCTTTAAATTAATGTGTGGTATTTTATCTCGTAGCTAATTTGGAATCTATTGTAAAACAAGATAAAATAAAATAAAAATAAAAATAGCCTTTATTGCTGAGGTTTACAATTTTCAAGAAAACTTATGCTACGTACTTTACTTATTATTTACTTCTACTTCTAACTATTTCCATCGACAACCTCAACTTGTCTTCCGACATAGGCCTCCTCCAAAGCTTTCCACGCCTCGCGATCCCTTGCGTCCCGCAGCCACACTCCTCCACCAATCCTTTTAAGGTCATCTGACCATCTTAGAATGGGTCTTCCTCTTTTTCTTTTATTTCCACTTGGGTACCACTCAACTATTTCTTTTGTCCATTTACCTAAGTTTTGTCTTATCATGTGGCCTGTCCAGCGCCACTTTTGTTGCTTCACTATCTTACCAATGCTTTTGCTCTTTGATTTGGCTTTAATTACCAATAATTTAACTCTATCTTTTAGTTTTATATTTATCACACTCCTTTCCATGTGGTTTTGACATGTAGCAAGTTTTTGGTAGTGCTTTTTTGTAAGTGCCCAAGTTTGGCATCCATAAGTTATCACCGGTATAATGCAGGAGTCAAAAACCCTAAATTTTTGACTTGTTGGTATTTCCTTTGCCTTCTCCTCTTTTAGTGACCAAAACTTTGAGGTTCTTTTTTCAATTTCTTTACTTAATTTGGTCTAAGGGTGATATTATCTGCCCAAGATATACATATTCCTTGACATAATCAATGGTGCTTCCGTTTATTATGATCTGCTCTTCATTACTATTATTTGTGATCAGCAGTGATCGGATCTAGGATGCAATTTGGAGTGAACGACCTCAAACGTTATGGTTATCGTGGATGTGTCTCGGATTTCCCGGGAGTTTGGGAAATGGGCTATTGTAAATTAAAAAATACGTCACTTAATATTTGCACACTTAAAGAACACTAGAATTGTCTAATAATGGGTATTTATAACTGTAATTATTATTATTTGTCGATATGTTAAGAATGTGATAAGCAGGGTTCGATTTGAATGACAATGTCAGTCAAGACATTATATGTATACTGCTCATTTCAAGTGGCCATTTCATTTAATAAAAGAGGTTGATAAGTGGTAATTGTTTACGAATATACTCGTACTATTAGAAGGCATTTTATGTGCGGTGCAGTGCAACGTCATCGGCACTAAAAGTTCGACCCCTAGTGATAAGATTAACAAAATGGTGATACTAATAACTAATAAAAATTATTACTTTTACTTGTATACCCTGGTAAACATACAAGAATAATAAAAATACATAAAAGATAAGACATACAAGTTACGTTCAGTTATTCTATTCTATGCAGTAGGTACTGTAAACATTTTTGTTGTTTTTACATTTTCTGTAAATTTTATACTGTAAACTACTTAAAATTAAAAGTCATTTACCTTTTTGTAAAGGTAGGTAGCAAAAAAAGTCGCGGGATTGTAAGTCATATCTAGACCCCGGATTCTTGTCGCGATCACGTGACAAAAGGGTGATTTGGGGAGTAATGGGAATGGTAGAACAAGATAATACTTAAATTATAAGATAACATAAAAAAGTACGTCATATTTTTTTGGTATACAATTATTTCGTCCCACTGTTCCATTCAGGAAATGGTATATATAATATGTGTATATATTAGAATTAACTATTATCAATGTATGCAACCTATACAAACCTATATGTATAAGTTTGACCTTAGATATAAACTGTTTGCTTTATTGGCACGTCACTTTGATGTATCATTGTGTCAAGACACTGTCTCATAAGGCGTATGTTTTGTTTGTTGAATTGAAATAAATTAATGTCTCTAAATAAATATCTTGATAAATATGACTTTTTAAAAGTAATCGACAACAAATTATTTTGTAAGTGGTGTATCACAAAGGTAGCCTCGAAAAATGACACTATCCGAAAACATCTACGTTCAAAAATACACCGAGAAAAAGCGAGCGGGAAAAAAACTCAAAGTGAGTTTTTCTTAGATCTTACAAAATTTATGATTTGTAGCAATATACCATGGGCTCAATTAAATAATCCGCATTTTCGTACTTTTATCGAAAGTTGTTTGAGTGGAAACTACGCACAATCTGTAACACTACCATCTGAAAGTACACTGCGAAAGAATTACTTGCCACAACTATATAAAACAAAATATGCATCAATTCAAGAAGAACTCCGCAAAGCCCATATTTATATTTCTGTAGATGAAACAAGAGATGCCGAAAAAAAACAAATAGCAAATATTATAATCGGTGGCTTATACCATAATAGACAAAGCAAACCACACATCATAGCCAGCAAAGCTATTGACAAGTCAGACAGCACTTCCGTTGTAAAACTCGTTTCAGAAACATTAGAGAGTTTTTTCAGCGGCGAGCATGATTATAAAGGACGCATCTTGCTTTTTAATACTGATGGAGCTGCATATATGTTAAAAGCAGGTAAACAATTGCAAGGAATTTACACCAATATGATTCATACAACATGCCTAGCTCACGGTCTGAACAGGGTGTCTGAAGTCGTGCGACAGCAATTCCCAAATGTAAACGAGTTAATCGCTAAGGTAAAACAAGTATTTCTCAAAGCACCAACTAGAATTGCCAAATTTAAAGAAGTGTGTCCAAACATTGCATTACCGCCAGAACCTGTAATTATTAGATGGAATACATGGTTAAAAGCTTGCTTTTATTATTGTGAAAATTTTTGCCATATTAAAAATGTTCTTGCCGCCCTGCCAGACTCGAATCAAACTATTGTAAGAGAGGCAAAAAATGCTATATTACAAGAAAACATTGAAACAGAATTAAAATTCATACAAACTAATTTGCGAGTACTTTCTGAAGGCATAACTAAATTGGAAACACAATCACTAGAACTTTCAGAATCAATTTTGACTGTGGATAAAGTTCGGAGCGAGCTATCAAAATTCATTCTGCACAAAAGAGGACGAAAAGTATATGAAAAGTTGAAATTTGTATTGAAAAAAAATGACGGATTTAACACAATGAGGAACTTTAACATACTTAATACCGGTCAAGAAATACAAATAAATCCAAGCAATCGATACAAATATTGCTTTGACAACCGCAAACTTTTCAAATATGCTCCTTTAACATCTGTCCCAGTGGAAAGAAGCTTTTCTTTTTTGAAGTGGATATATTCTGCTAGAAGACGTAGCCTAACCGCAAGTCATTTAGAACAACTATTGATCTGTTACGGAGAGTCCGTTAACAATAGAGCGACGTCGACATTTTAATCTTTTTTTTTGTATTATCTTATCTTAATAAATCCGTATTAATTAATAGGTACTGTTCCATTTACTCCCCAAATCACCCTTTTGTCACGTGATCGCGACAAAAATCCGGGGTCTGGTCATATCCATCTTAATATTACGGACTTAAACCCCGGGAAATTGCATCCTAGATCCGATCACTGGTGATCAGCTTTGTTTTAGACATATTCATGGATAAACCAACAACATGCTTTGAATGTCAAGTTCTTCTAACATATATCGCAGTTCTGTAGGATTATCTGTAATTAGTATAAGATTATTTTATACTAAAAGAAGATAAGTTCATTATTCAATGAACATTTTACGTGGCGCTAACCGTTTTCTTGCAAAAAATGGCACGCGTTCGCAAACAAAAGCAGATAAGGGCATTGTGTACCTGGCTAACAATGAACCATTCATGAGCCCATTTCAGATAATCTAAACTATACAATAACTTGTACTTTATTTCAAGACAAAAAAAGGATTTTTATGACTAAGTATTTGAAAAAAAATTTTTTACTCAATTTTAAAATATTTGTGGACGTCCGGGTTCCGAGCTCCAAAATCCGGGGTGTTTACGCTTCTTGTCCTAGTAGCCAGGTTTTTGAGATGGCAACCCTACCTCAGTAAAGCCCAGACGTAATGGGGAATGGATGAAAATTTTAGAAACGCCAGATTTTTTTTTTTGTGATAGGAATAACCTTCCTTAGCACCAGAAAAAAGTTGCAGACTTTTCAGATGCGTCAATTATTTTTGAAAAATACAAACAGTTTCCTCACTTACGTTTTGTGGTTAGGACGGCGAATGAGACAATTTCCTTGATCCGTCTCATATTACATAAAAATATCATAAAAATCCGTGGTAAACTGACACTGACAATGATATTGACAGCTGCACCAGCTATATTGGTCATTGGCCAGGGTCAGATATTTAAAATATTTTTTGTATGGATACATTATGCATCGTCAGTGATTTCAACTGCCTGCCTGATTAATAAAAAAATTACAATAACTCTATTTCTAGGGCCATTAGGATGTGCCAGATATATTTGTCAACTTTGTTACGGGAGATAATGCTGGTGACTGTACATAGTTTAATTTTATTTGCATAAAACTTTGATGGGTTACTGACCTCAGATAATGATTGACAGTTACTCTTTATTAGAACCTTTATCTAATTAGACTTCAATAATAGTTGTACTATTTTGCAAGATCTGGTCAGTCGTATATAACGGGGGGGGGGGGGGACGTACCGGGTGACCCGTGCCCATCCCAGTATGGTCTAGTGCCCAGTTGCCGACCCCAGGATGTTGGGTTATCGATTCGAAATTCTAGGATGGACGCCTCGATCATGGCATGCCAGGGACCAGCCCCTACCTAAAAAATAACTCTTATACGCCAATGGTCGAAACGTTGATCGTATTTCACGGCACCTCGGTTATAAATAAGCGTAGTGGCGAGGACGGGGCCTTGCGCGGCGATGGCTATATACGGCGCGCTTGCTGGCCGATGCCGCCTCTGTGGACCGCAGTCTACCGGTTAATTCTCTAAGGCGATTAGGCGATGAATGACGGGGGAATTGCTTTCTGTTTCTATGCGTGATTAAACCTTTTTGAAGCACAGATATAGGTAAACAAATTAAGTATTGCATGTAGGGGTGACGTGTTCGAATAGACATTTGTTATGTTTGTGTTAGACAATTTGAATATGTAGTTTCTATTCGAATACGTCGCCACTACATACAAGAAGGGCTTTACTTAAGTTATTTACCTATAATGCAATGCCTGTCAAAAAAGTATCTTAACTTGAATGAATATGACAGACAGAAAGTTAAAAGGGAGAGAGAGTACTCTATGAATGTTGCCTAGACGGTTTAATTAAAGGTATAATTACGTACCCACGTATTTATACCTATTACAGGCGGAAATCGAGATTATCGGACTTGACATCAAGTAAAACAAACGTTGGTTAAAAATTGTGTTAAGAAAGGATCTAGGAAGATTAACAGTATTTAGGGTAGCATTTTGGTTAAATATTTGTTAAAATTTGTGTGAGGGTATTGTGCAGATTTCCCATTACATTAATCCTCTATTACAATTTACATGCTTTTAGAAAACTATTCATACTTACATTTGCTTCATTGAAACATATTTCATGTTTCGTAATTTAATGTGAAAAATACACCACAGTTATTATTCTATAGTTTATTTAATTTAAAATGACGACTATGCACTTAAAGTGGGAATTTACAAGTTAAATATGAAGGTAAAAGATAAGAGACGTCATAAAACTGACCGAATTGTGGCACGTGTGCTGGAGTAGCTGCTGTTTGCTCTATTGTTTATGCATAATTGTTTTACAACCCTACTTGAAGATAACAATTAAACAAAATATGTCGGTAATGGTTGCTTTTACTGTAAAAACTTTATGTAATTTCCTGGTCTGCTATGCCATGCGCGTTTAAATTTTTCTTTGTGCTTTGGTCGCATCAGTCGTATTTATATATTATTCTGATTATACAATACAGAATGTTCCGATGTAGCTCATCCAATGGCTTGATTTACACAAAGGGCTGAGTGGAGGAAGCTGTCAATAAAGTCGGTGCACATGGGAATAGTGCACATTGCACAGGGTCGTGGCGATCAGGTTCAAGGGAAACATGCTAGCGAATCTAGCAATGTCCCTTTCGCTATACCAGACTCTTATTATGCTCCTTCTTTCTCAACATTTATTTATTTATCTAACAATATTCATCGATGAAATTGAGATTGATTTCTAAACATGTATGTGTTGCATTGCAGCGGTAGTATGTGTTGTGTTGTATGCACAAAAATCAATTAGGCAGGAACTTTCGACAGATCGCTAAAAAGATATTGACACTTTTTACAAATTTTGCGTTATGGTTTCCATGTCACGATCTGTCGTTAAACAATTCAAATTGAACATGAGTTGTATTGTAAGTCATATTTACAGCTGATGACGGTGAACTCATTACAACAACTAACTTACAACCAGTTAGAAATCAAGTTCTATGATTGCCTCCCCTCAAACTATATAAATGGCGTGGTTTGCGGTGTGGAGATAGATTCAACTCTGTAAAACTACTAGATGAGTTGAGGATACTCCAACGGCAAACTTATATTTAACAATGGCTTTAAGACAACGTTTTTTTATTATTCGAGAGTTCCCATCAACCTTCGTGGCCAAATTGAGTAATACGAGTATTTACGTGGCTGACCAACCTATGGCCCTGCCTTGATGTCCCGCCCGTCAAAGCGGCAGTCCGATTCATTCATTGTCAAATCAATTATTGAGGCATTTCCTGGTAGTACTGAATTTCTTTGTTACAGGTTCTGGGCTGCGAATTTTGTCGTTTTTATCTTAAATACGTATGGATATGAAGAATATGAACCCGCAAGCGGTCCCAATTTTTAATTGCTAGAGTTGTATCTTGTTTCCAAAATATGATCCATGGCAAAACCAAAGTTCCTGTCATCGGCTAGGGTTTTAGGTATGTAAACCAAAGGGCATGCCTTGAAATCCAAAATGAAATAATCTTCCTAGCACTTACAAAATGGACTTGAGTTGAGACTTAATATTAAATTCAGCTGCTTGCAGGGCTTTGCTATTAGTCTAACGCGTTCACTTCCTGATTCGAACTACTTTGGCGTAGTATCGCCACCCACTTGCTGGCCAAGGTTGCGTCATCGATCCGAGGGCCTCTGGCTTTTCACACCGATGGTTATAACTTGCCGTAGATAGGTTGAGCTGGTTTTGGGCGCTCATATCGTTCCAAATTATTGTCAGGTCCTTGTTTAGTTAGGCGTATTCATTGTTTAGATTTGCATATTGGGCGGACGGGCGTGAGCCAAGTGGAATTAAAGGAGAAACTTCATCTTTGACGTTGGAACGATTCCTATTGTTATTTACTGGTCTATATCGGCTTATCTGAAAAGGGGGATTCAGAACGACTGCCGATAAATCTGTATTGACGGGTTCGTTTGTTTCCCCAACAAAACAAGTCGACGTGTGAAGCTTTTCAATACGAAGGCCGCGTGGCAGTTGAGTCACAGCGAGCGGCTTCCCTGCCGGCGCTTGACGTCACGCGCGCGATGACCGACATATAGACGATTCCGACTATCAGAATAACCGTACACACGCTAACTGCCGGCAAAAGTACAACAAGTTTGGACCTCGCTGGAACCGACCGTCATCGACGCCAGGTCCAAACTTACAGTAAACGTGTTGTAGTTGTTGACTATATCGACGTTAGCGGCTTAATGTTGGTTTTGCGGTACAGCGTCTGTAAAAGCGATTGTCCGTTCAGGCACATTAAACACTCATTACTTTAGTGATGACTGATGAGGTGATGACTTCTATTAGTCCTTTAGTTATTTATAAATGTTCCGTCTTTATTTAGAATCGATCTGGATGAATTCTACTCGTATGATTTACTTTTAATCGTTCTTCATTAGAACATATTTTTCCTTTGGCTGAGCACGCTAGTCTAATCATAAGATAACAGTTATGACTGTTTATTTTCTTTTACCGTACAGGTCAATTATCGTGCTCCTTTCACTCCTATAAATTAAGATCATAGAAAACAACCTAATGTAATTGACGTACCTAAAATGCGTGGGATGATTTTACAGTTACAAAATATTTGCCAATCGTTAGCCGCTAGTTCGATCCTAACGTGTAAATTGACAAGAACTATAGAACTGGTTTTTCTAGTAACCTTCGCGACCACGTGGGCGGCGCCTGAGGCCAAACATTGATCGGATTTAGTAGCCCAATGCACGCACTTTGATAATTCCGTACCGGAGTCTTTATTGCCAAATTTCTCCAGAAATGGTAGGATCCTGAGGTCATTGTTATTGCAATGTTGAGGTTTGAGATTTTTATAATTTATAACAGTCAAAAACATCTTATCTACTGTTGGACAGGCAATCCCCCACGCCTACTCAAATCAAACTTCTTTATTTGTTTAGAATGATGACATACAAAGAGATGACAAACTATTATTGGGGAACATTATTCTGCTATAACTTATAAGTATTACAATACAAAACTATAATACTAGCATGCAAATAATTAAAACTTAATCTCAAAGGAACAACTTTATATCATAGTATTGTTTTTCTTGGAATAGTTTTAGTACACTCCTTCGAAACATATTGAAAGGCAATTGTCATTATGCCTGGTTGTAACTTATTGAATAACTTCATGCACATGCCATAACATTGTTTTGCTTAAAATGATGTTCGCGGGGCAGAGCCGTGTGCCAGTCGCCCTGGATTTCTTGTATTACGGGGATATACATCTCTTGCTGTTTTAAACAAGTCAGGGTGTTTTTAACAAATATACAGACCTCTAAAATGTATATACATGGCAATGGTAGTAATTTTATTTTCATAAATATAGGCTTGCATGACTTATATTTAATCGATCTATTGCCGCTTTTAACCATAACCTATCAAATCATCCGGTGTATTGTCGTTATTCCAGGATGTCATGGAAGTGCCGAGATTTTGAGACCTTTGTTTTATTTGCGGCAGTAGTCGGGTAACTCTAGAGAAGTACATTGTACTGATTGTAAATGTTAGTTGGTAATAAAATACCTATTCATTTACTCCTCAGTACAACAATATTCAATATTCCTTTATTTATTTGAGATTCCCTCTGCGGCAAATTTTCCCAACCTGCGGTTTCAAGAATAGGCATAGACACTTTCGATTTCTTGTGATGTCATCTACTAACAGAGTGGGAGTCGCCATTGTAAGACTACGAATTTCTATAACGATCGATAAAACATCAATATTCCTGTCCGAGCTAAACGTTTTATAATCTAGATTCCATCTTAGTACATGCATTAAGTACGATTATTGATTTCGTCATTGACATTAACTTCCAGTTTGTATTCCATTTATGAGTTGAACAATGAATATAAATGGCCAATAGCATTTCAATTTGTTGAGTATTGACTTTGTATCGCTATTCGAGTTCATGTCGAAGCTATAAAGTAACATGATATTGAATTTTCCTTACAATTCAGCTCACTGTGTTAAAGCAATCAACGAATGAAACCCGATTATTGGGTCTGCTTAAAAACTACTGGAACTATGTTACCCGGTCGATTCATAACAAATGCTTTCATAAATATTACCTAGCGTTACGAGTTAAGACTAAGACCCATTGATTATTTTACCGTAAAATGTAGAACAGCGGTAATACCTACCATCGATATGAACCAATAAACACATCGAATTTAGGCCGTTCACAATACGATGTCCCTTCAATTTGGGCTAATGGTACCGGAAAAGTTTCTTATCTTCAAAAGTGGAAACTAGTTCACTATTATCCAGTGTTTGTTTCGCTTTCCTTTTAGGTTATTAACCGACTTCCAAAAAACAAGGAGGAGGTTCTCAATTCGACTGCATTTTTTTGTGTAAGTGTGTAAGTTGTGTTTAGGTACGCGATATCTCGGTAATTTATGAACCGATTTGAAAAATTATTTCTTTGTTTGTAAGCATATACTTCCAGATTGTCACCAAAATCCAGTTCTGATGATGGGATCCTGGAGAATAATATAACAAATAATAATAATGATAAAATGTTATCGGCTTGTTACAACACGATATTCCCACGGCCAGCTCTCACGGGTCGCCATCAGTCATCCCCTGTTCTCGAAAATCAATAGCTCTTTTGCTTAGTGGGCAATTAGCCAATACAAGGACCGAGTTAACGTGATATGAAAAGTGTGGTGAACCAAGTGTCTTATGCTTCCATCGCGGTCGCGTAAGGTCGTGATCGATCTCGATCAATTAATTTAGTTCTAAAAATTAAGTTAATTTGTAATCTCACGCCTGCACCGTTGTAACTTTTTACCAATTAAACGCACTTCGAACATTAAGTGTTGGTTTCAACTAATAGTCCCCTAGACGACCCTAACGTTTGTGGCTTGACTTGAAGCAATCTGGTGACTGGTTTGAAGTCGGTTAAAACTGTGTTCAACGTAAATTATCTCTATCTATACTAACATTATAAAAAGGAAACGTCTGTGAGATTGTAGCTTGGTAAGTTTGTATGTAATTAGTAACCTCTGGCACCACTTGTCCGAATTAAAAAATTATTTCACCTGCGTTTATAAAAAAAAAAATTTTTTTATAGAATGGTTTTTCTGAAAGGAATAGGCTATGCTTTATCCCGCGGGATAGCCTGCGTTTTTGCAATATAGGCTATGCTTTATCCCGCGGGATAGCCTGCGTTTTTGCAATACAGGCTATGCTTTATCCCGCGGGATAGCCTGCGTTTTTGCAATATAGGCTATGCTTTATCCCGCGGGATAGCCTGCGTTTTTGCAATATAGGCTATGCTTTATCCCGCGGGATAGCCTGCGTTTTTGCAATATAGGCTATGCTTTATCCCGCGGGATAGCCTGCGTTTTTGCAATACGCGGGCGAAGCGGCGCGGGCAGCTAGTATTTATATATAGATACTTATTGGCGACGATAACTTATTGTTTTACTTATTCCATTAGGGTTACGATTAGTGAAACTAAAAGAAACAGTCTCAACTCATCCATCGCGATTAGTAACAACTTGCCCTAAACGTGACTTGTTAGAATGGTTTGTTTTGTGGTAAAGGCAAAGTTTCATGAAGTTTCTCCAAGACTTCCAAGATGACAGTAACCATATATATTGTGGCTTAGTTATCACACCTGCGATTGTAGTATTTTTCCTACCTATAGGTATGTACTAGTCCTTAAATATAACAATAAAAAATTAAATAAATAAAAAATAAATATTTTTGGACAATCTTACACAAATCAACCTAGTCCCAAACTAAGCAAAGCTTGTACTATGGGTACTAGACGACGATATACATTTTATTATTATTATTTTGTGGGCCTTAATATGCCGCTTCGACCAGCAAGTGATCTATTGTGGCAGCCCTTGTTTTAGAGTTCACCGTTAAGTCCCGTTGCCTCCAGGAAATTCCAGATTCTTTGGGCGGTGATATGTTGTACTTCTTGTGGGTGCATTATGTGCCGCCCTAGGTAGGTACTTCTTTTATGCATGAGTGGTCCGCAGGAGCAGAGAATGTGCATTGCAGTCTCCTCTGTCTCCTGGCAGAACCTGCAAGTTGTGTCCTGCTTCATACCCATTTGAAACAGGTGTTTGTTCAATTTGCAATGTCCTGTCAGGATTCTTGTCACTGCGCAGGTTTTGTGCCTTTTGAATTGTAATAACTCTTTAGACAGCTTACTATTGAACCCTTCGATCAGGGCTTTAGCTTGTTTTTGTCCTTTGGTGAACTTCCACAGCTTGATTGCCTCTGATTTTTCCGCGTTGTTTAGCAGAGAATATGCTTTCCGTTTTGTGATGCCACAGAACGGTTCCGGGCCGACTAGGGCCGTGTCTGCGCCCTGCCTTGCAAGTTCATCTGCTCTTTCGTTTCCTACAATGTCGGAGTGCCCTGGTACCCATCTAAGTATGACTTTGTTGGAGTTCGCCAGGGTGTTTAGATTATTTTTACAATTCTGGACTAGTTTAGAGTAGGACTCTAGTGATTCTAGTGCCAGCAGAGCAGCTTGGCTGTCCGAGTTGATGTAGATATGTTGGTTCCTTAGGTTTCTTTCAAGATTTATCTCCACGCATTTATTTAATGCGAAGAGTTCAGCCTGAAAGATTGAGGCCTCCTTCCCCATGCTGACGCTAGCTTTGAACTTTGGCCTCTCACCGTAGATACCACATCCAACATCATCACCTTTTTTTGATCCATCTGTATACCAAATGTGGCTTCCCTCCTTGAAGTCCATTTGGTCATTTGTCCATTTGTCTCTCGGAGGTATTTCCACTGTATACAGTCTAGTGAATTTGCATTCCACGTATGTGTCGTCAGTGGGCATGCTTAGGTTTTTGTTATCAAAAACAAGGGCCTCAAGTTTGCTTAGCGCTTGAGAGCGCCATTTTGGCCTTGTTAGTGTGCATATCCTGTAGATGCACTGCTTCGCCTCCTTTTGCACTTGCAGGTGGAGTGGCGTTAGATCGAGCAGTGCATCCAAGGCTGCCCCCGGTGTTGAGCATAAAGCTCCTGTTGCTGTTAAGCAAGCTGTACGCTGAAGACTGCTTAACTTTGTGATGGCTGTCTTTTGGTGGACTTTGTTACACCAGACTGCAGAGGCGTATGTGATTATCGGCCTCACTACGGCTGTGTAAAGCCACAAAGCAATTTTGGGTCTTATGCCCCATCTTGCTCCTGCCATTCGGCAGCAAGTCCACATGGCCATTTTTGCCTTTTGTATTGTGTTATTCAAATGAGCGTTCCAAGTTAGCCTTTGGTCAAAGGTAACTCCTAGGTACTTGACCTCATTTGAATAGGGTATTTCCTGTCCATTCAGTTTTAATTTGGCAAGCTTATCTAGTTTCCTTTTCCTAGTAAAAGGAACTAGTACTGTTTTGCTCGCATTGATGGACAGGTCATTTTCTTTGCACCATTTGTTTATGGTGTTGAGCGCTCCTTGCATTAGGTTCGAAATTGTGTGGAGGCAGGGACCTTTGATTATGACTACAAGGTCGTCGGCATATCCTTGCGTGTCATAGTCTAGGTCCTTCATAGTTGCTAGGAGTTGGTCCACTGCCAGGGTCCATAGTAGTGGGGATAGTACGCCTCCTTGAGGACATCCTCTTGTGGTGTAAAATGTAAACTCAATTGCATTGAGGGTCAGAGTGACTATTCTATTTGATAGCATGCTCTGGATCCATCTGATGGTGTTTTCGTCCACACCCTTTGATGCCAATCCCTTAAGGATAGTCTCTGTGGGTGTGTTGTCGAAAGCTCCCTCGACGTCAAGGAATGCACATAGAGCTGTTTGCTTATCCTCTAGGGTTTTTTGCACTTTGTCGACCAGATCTAGTAGTGCAGTTTCCGTAGATTTCCCCTTTTGGTAAGCATGTTGGTTCAGACTCAATGGTCTGACTACCAGGTATTTCGCTCTTATGTGCTGATCAATGACTCTTTCCATCGTTTTCAGTAGGAAAGATGATAGACTAATTGGTCTGAAGGATTTGGGCTGTGAGTAGTCCTTTTTCCCTGCTTTTGGTATGAGGCGTACCTTGACTTTGGTCCATCGTTCTGGTATAGTACCCCAAGCAAAGCTAGCTCGGAATATTCTTACCAGGTGCGGGAGGACTAGATTTTGTCCTTGTTGTAGTAATGCAGGAAAAATACCGTCTTCTCCCGCCGATTTAAATGGTTTGAATTTCTTAAGTGCCCATATAACTTGGTTTGGTCTGAAAATGTTTGCAGCCAAATTCCAGTCGTTGTTATGTGCCCTCCGGTCTTGTGTGCTCCTTTGGGTGCATAATTGGGTATTACTGGTGGGATACGAGCCTGGAAAGTGGATAGTTCTAAGCAAGTCCATTGTTTCCACCTCCGTGGTCGTAAAGCTTCCGTTAGGTCTCTTAAGTAGACCTAGGTAATTGGTTGGAGTCTTGGAGAGAATCTTGTGAATTCTCGCTCCTTTGTGTGTTTGGGCGATCTCTTCACAAAATTTCCGCCACGACTTCCTTTTGGCTTTCCTGATCTGTTTGTTATATTCAGTCAGTGCTCTACCGTACCTTTCCCACTCGTTTGGTCTGGTTGAGTGATTGAATATTCGACGGGTGGAGACACGGAGCTTTTCTAGCCTTCTGTTCCACCATGTCGTAGTGTAATTTGTGGTTGATTCTCGCAATGGGCAACTCTGTTCGTAGGCCTTGTAGATGCCGTTGGAGAGTTGATTTACTGCTATATTGAGGGAATCTGGATTTTTAACATATTTTGGGATATCCTTTAGAAAGTTCTCCAGGTGAGCTCTGTAAGCTTCCCAGGACGTTTCTCGTGGATTTCTCCGTGTTTGTGGTTCCATATCTAATGGGCCCTTAACACTAAATATTATATGTTTATGGTCCGACATTGAATTCTCGCAACTAACGTGCCAGTTATCTAGGCAGTTTGCCGCCTTTTCAGTTGCGAAGGTTATGTCTAGTACCTCTTGTCTTGCCCTGGTTACGAAGGTCGGCGTGTTGCCCCTATTTAACAGGTGTAGACAGTTAGTAAAAATAAAATCTGAGAGTAACTCACCCCTTTTGTTGACTCCGGTGCTCCCCCAGATGGTGTGATGAGCGTTTGCGTCGCAACCCACAATCAGTTCTGCCTTTTGTGCTTGAGCGTACTGTACAACTTTAGCCAGTTCTTCTGTGGGGTCTTGTTTTTCTCCGGGCAGGTAGGCGGAACAAATCAACACCTTTAGTGAGCCCCTTCCTTTGAGATCTACATACGCAGTTACAAGATCGTCGCTGCATAGTTCTGTAACAGGTAAGAAATCCATGTTTTTGTTAAACACGATGCAGGCCCTTGGTTTGGATCCTTTTTCGTGTATTAGTACTTTACCTGCTTTGTTGAGTCCTATTCCCATGGTTTTGGTGTTGATCCATGGTTCTTGTATGAGGGCGATGTTCAGGCCATTTTCGCCGAAAAGTTTTTCCACGACCGCTGTGGCCGCGATGGCGTGGTGTAGGTTGGCCTGCAGGAACGTCACCCCCCCGTGAGCTGCGTCTTTAATGTTCCCGGCGCTGGGCATTGGCATACCCTTGCCGGCCCCCTCTTCCTCTACCCCTGGGGTGGTTGGAGCCCCTATTGCCCCCCCTGTTGGCGGGAAACCGCCGTAATCCCGATGTACCCGCTACAGGATTGGATGGATTGGATGCGGGATTGGTAAGGACTGCCCTTTTAGGTCCCGGGAGGATCTTTCGGGCGGGTGTTGGGTTAAGGTCCTTAGATGTTGACGGGTTTTGCGGTGGTGGGGTTGGGGAGGTGTCAAGTTCAGGCTGTTGGGCCTTGGGGGTACCCTTTATCCGAAACTGAACCTTTCGGAAGCCTAGGCTTGCCTTTAGTCCCATTTTTTGGAGATTCTCCACTGATTGGTCGTCTATGGCTACAGTCAACATGACCCCACCTTTCTCGACCTTTGTGTGGAGAATCTTCCAATACTCTGTGTACAACCCGGAATTCTGTGCACAGAGTAGCGACAGGGACATTTTCACGTCCTTGTCGCTTAAATCTGGGATGAACACCATCCCTATGTTTGGCTTCGGAAGCTCATTTTCAGGTATGACCCTGAGGTTGGCTTCCGGCCATGGCTTGAGGGATGGTGTCATCTCTTCAAGCCAGGCTTTGGACCGCTGGTCTTCGCACGTGATGAGCAACCAGCCTGGCTTGTATGCGTAGCCTGTGAATTTAGGTCCTTCGGCCATCTTCAGAGTCGATATCTTCTGCAGGATGGTGTAGCAGAGTGACCCCAGTTGAGTGTCCGTCATCGGACTGGTGTCCTTGATTCCGACTCTAGTTTGGCTCAGGACCTCGCTAAAGGCTTGCGCTTGTTGGGATTGGGTTGTGGGTTGGGCCGGGGGGGTTTCACTCACCCTCGGGTTTTTGGGTAAATTACCCTGCGGCGATTCCTCCTCCGAACGGAGCCGTTTGACCGGCTTTTGCCCGGGTTTGGATTGTGAGCCCCCAAATTTGTAGCCCATCTTCTTGAGTTCCGCAAAGCTCTTTTCGGACAGTTGGAAAGCCTCTTCAGGCTTCACTCCCAGTCCCACTAGAGCTTTGTAGCGGCCTCGCGTGGAGCCTACCAATTTCTTGCGAGGCTTCCGTGCGTCGGTGTGCGGATTCTCCGTTGGTGGGTTAGGTCGTTTAGCGTCCTTTTCCACCGTGTCGGCACTCTCCACCACCTCCATTGCTTGCTCTGACGTTTGGGCGGTTTCTTCCGCGCATACTGTCAGGGGCAGTAGTTCCTGGCATAGGTCTTCCAGGGTACCTTCTGTTTTTTTATTAACTTCATCCATTTTTAATCCCACGAGAAGCTAGGGAAATTAGGTCCGTTCCAGCAGAGCCCCGCTTGCTGAAATAAGGCAAAGGTTCTCCTCGAGGTTGCCCGGTATCGAGGGTCCACCGTTAGTGACTGAGCTCCCCCTCAGTCACGCATCTCTGGGCACGGTAGGTTACACCTGTAGATTGGGGTTTTTGGGGTTGAGGTTGTCTCCTCCGGGAAGGGGCTTGGGTAAGGAACAAAGGATTTTGAAAGGATGGTGATAGTGGAAGGATTGGATGTTTGGAGTGACAGGATGGCGGGTAAAGGAGTACCTGAAGGGCGGGAGTGCCTATCCAGGTATCGCCTCTCATACTTAGCTGTCTCAGATCCGGGGTAGATGGTAAATAGTGCGACGCCCGTTCTCGATCTTCGACATTTACCAGGGTGCACGACCCACGCGACCGACTGGTGGGTTCGCCTCAGGTCTGTACGTCGGCAGTGCCTGAGGCGACGGGGACGTGTATGAGCAGACTTGGAAGGTAAATCGATAGCCCAGCGTCACATACCAAGGCGTATTCACCTTCCCGCACCCCGACGATATACATACTTATATAGAGAAATAAATATTTAAAATACATAGAAAACATCCATGACTCAGGGACAAATATTCGTGCTCATCACACAAATAAATGCCCTTACCGGGATTCGAACCCAGGACCTCTTACTTCGTAGGCAGGGTCATTACCAACTAGGCTAAAGCGGTCGTCGATAATATCTTATTAAGTTCTATTTTATGAATCTCGTTAAATATTAGTGAAATTATGAGAACTATTAATGAGAACAATACAATAAAATACTTTTTTGTACTCGACGATTAAAATATGTGTATTAAGATTTCATAGAGAATACTGCAACGTCACTCTTTTCATAGTTGTAGTCCATGTTACTGTCGAAACAATCGAAATAACTACTTTTCGATACGCTCCAGACAACTAAAATAAATTCGACCAATCACGTGGCTGCTTTACTGAACTGTAATGAATTGGACCAATAGAATCGCTTTGATGTCGTACGCTCGTTGATGTCTTTTAAGATATCAACAAGCGTACGAGCGATGAGCTGCACTTCGTTTCAACAGTATCGAGTTTGTTTAATTAGTTCAGTTGACTCGTAGAAAATTAATTTTAATGAACTCGTACAAAAAGTATTGTTCACAATAGTGTTATAATCAAGCTTTTTAATCTCGTACCTTACTTAGGCCACTCAGCAAGCTTCGTGGCCTAAACACGGTACTCGACTAAAAAGCTCTCTATTATAACACGATTGTGAAAAATACTATTTATTGCACACCTCACGCAGTTAAAGCTGTTAATAAAGAAATACAACACAAAGATACAGGGAAACAATAGAGGTAAAACAACAGGTGGTCTTATCGCTAAAGAGCGATCTCTTCCACACAACCTTTGGGAGGAGAACCTATCACTATCGGTATTTATACCGTATTATCTACATGATTCTTTAAATTGTTTCGGTTCGCATGAGATTTAATTAAACTAGATGGTTGGTTACATACAACATAATTGAATTTCAAAACAAAGTTTTAACCGACTTCAAATCAGTAGCCAAACTAGATTTTGGTGACAACGGGACCAATCTGGAAGTATATGCTTTCAAACAAACAAATATTTTTTCAAATCGGTTCATAAATTACGGAGTTATCGCGTACATAAAAAAAAAACATACAGACGAATTGAGAACCTCCTCCTTTTTTTGAAGTCGGTTAAAAATAAATGTTAGAGAAGAGCCTTCAACGCCCACACTCTCATTTAGCCATTCTGTAACTCCCAAGATCACATAAGCACACCATTACCGACCTACCATGTTTAAAGACACGTGTATATACTTAAAAACACTATTTGTAACGTAATTTCAACGCTATGGCAGAACATTTCTGGTAAGAATAAAAACATTTGCTTCGTTCAGGACGACGAATGCTAAAGTTGGCTGTCAAACATCTTCTAACCCTTTTAATATTTATTACTTTCAAAGCGGGTCCTGACTGTCTGTAGAGCTTACCTACTTACCTGTCCTTTACAAATACTGACATTTAATTCTCTTTCTATTTGGTCTGCGATTAATATTAAAGAAGTGTTGCACAACATCTTGCTATTGGCAGGCGCGGCTCACTCGCGATTTGTGTTTATTGCTACAAGTACATGCCGGTCGCCCCTTCGAAGGGCTCTATTCAGTGGCTGCCACGTGTTGATACAGGACGCTCGCACGGGTCGCAGCGCGTTGCATGCGATAGAACGGGAATTTGTTAACAGAGAACCTTCTGTACGTAGTACTATTAATTATTCTGTGCTATTGGTAACTGTTGCAGAATCAAGTCGTTAACTTTTTGCACATCTTCTTTTCAATGAATCGTTAAATTGACTAGCACTTTCCATGCATTATGATATTTAAAAGCATTCTGCATCTATTTATTTACTCTAAAATATCTTCACGACAAAAGCGCAACAGTAATACAGTGGGGTAGTCACGTAACGTTTCTTACGCGCGTTAGGATTATTTAACAGTCATTTTTCCATATATAAAGTGACTTAGATCTACCTGACGCGCGTACAGTCGCTGGCATCAATATATGATGGAACAAAGGCTGCAAAAATATCTGATGACGACTCTATTCCTAGAGCCGTTAGAGCGTGTCAGATATTTTTGCGGCCTTTGATTCATCATATATTGATGCCGGTGACTGTACAATGCGTTACGTGATCAACTAGCAGATAAGTGCAACAATATTTATCGATTTAAAAATGTTTATCGATTTAAAAATATTTATCGATTTAATCCTCTCATAAAATATGTACCGCAACCTTAATCCGCTGCTTAAGGCACATGGGACATATTGTATAGACCCATATTTTTACACTAGACTGTAGGTAGTTGCCGAAAACCCCACGGCAGTTTCAGAATGTAACTCAGCCGCGTTCAGTTGTTTTGATTCGCTTCTCGTTGTCAAGTTAGCTCACTCACTCACACGGGCCATTATCGTGTCTCAATGACAATAAGGTACAAAAAGTCCATATTTCAATTTCTTTGAACTGTCAAAGAAATTGAAATATGGACTTTTTATGTACTGACATATTATATCTACAAACGAACAGTCTTGATCTAACTATAGCCAAGTAACCCCTGTAATCCTCGCCACGTATAATAGTGCAGTTCGTCGACACAAGTCGTTATCCTCAATTGGCCGAAGCCGTTTGCGCGACCAATTATCGAATTGTTCAACTTTGTCGTTCTATTTAGCGCCGTTGAATCACTCCTCATTCAGTTAAGACGATTTTATTACCGGTTTTCCCAAGCATGAAACACTAGAATTTACATTTGATGGCTTATATGTTGTTTGTTGTTAGTGCCTCTAAATCTCGTGTCTTGTGGTTGTGTACCTAATTTTGGAGAAACTAAAATCCACCTTCATGTTCAGTCCATGGATTAACAATTTTGTGTTGTTTATGGTCGAGTCTGTATATTAAAAGCGAATGAAATAGAACAAATTTATCTGATGCCTAAATGATTTATTCTTTACACCTACGTTAGCCAGTTGCTGTTATAGATTTCCTATAACGACCAAGGTTGTTATTATTTTAATTCAGCTATCGTATCTAGTGATGTATTAGGAACATCTGTGTTGTGTTGCCTATATCTGTACACATTAGGTAATTAGGCACATATTTTATGGCAAATGTACTTCCTTGGTTCTACAATAAAAATACATGCTTGTCGTTCATTCAATTGGATGTATGATGTCTCAGGAACGTTTACTTACGTTATTGACCTCAAGCAGCAACATTTAAGAGCTTGGCTCTTGTCGGTGGAGTAGGCGCCAGTTCTCTCGGTCCTCGGCTAATTTCTTTAGGTCCCGGTAAGACAAGAAATTTGCTTTTACTTTTAGTTGCTTTACAAAGCTTAGGTATCCTTTTTTTTGCGTTGAGGGAATGCGTTGATGCACCGTTCGCCCAGTCGGAGGGGGACCGGACGGGTGTGTGGGACTCCAGGGCAGAAGGCCCAGACTACCCACTAAACCCCCAACGGTTGTCCAGCCATTTCGCTTACAAGGAGGGTCAAAGGTTCGCTTACCCTGGGTCGACCTCTACCCCTTGATCCTTCGATCTTACCTTCTATAATATTTTTAAAGAAAATGTCGTGTCTCATCAAGTGACCTATCATTTTGCCTCGTCTATTTTCAATTGTCTTCGCAAGTTTCAACATATCGACATATGCATTGTTTTTAAGTCATCATCAGGCATCGGAGTATTTTAGCACGGTAAGATTAAAGTGAGCTATGGAGTCGTTGTAAGCATTAAAATTTAATGTATACTCATCCTCATTAATTTAATTCATAAAATAAATAATAACTATAAAAAAATACACCACCATCTTCATTGACGAATAACAAATAATACGAAAGGTCCAAGGAAAGAACATGGTCTAGACACTTTTTTTTTTTCAAAATGAGATTTTGATGTCAAAATTTTGCGCTCGTTATAAACTATTGCGTGACATTAAAATCTCATTTAGAAAAAAATAACTAGGCATGTCATTTCATTTTCCGTGGACCCTTAACATTTTTTTTTATTTGCCAATTAAATTAATGAGAATGAGTATGAGTATAAATTAAATTTTAAAGCTTACAACGACTCCATATCTCACTTTAGTCTTACTGTGCTAAAAATACTCCGATGGCTGGTCATCATCATCAGGCGTGCCCTCAATGCTGAGGCTCGTGACATCATGTCCTATTCTTGTTGACCAGACTTCTCCATAGGCTCCTATCACCCGCTTTATGTATGGCCTCGTGCAGATGTAGTTGCAGTTGGTCTCCCTCAAGACCTCCGGCCCGCAACTTTGCCCGTCATAATAATCCTCATATCATGTTTTTAAGTGCCTACTGGAATATTTCTTGCTTTTCAAAAAGGACCATGGCGAAAAGAGAATCAGTATCTAAGATAAGTATAACAATGCGGTCTCTTACAATACAAAAAAAAACAATACAAAAAGGTTTATTTTATCAAAAACAAAAACATCCATTCGAATTCTTTCCATCAGAGACCAAACTAGGCTGAGCCTGTATCTTGGCCTTCTGCCAATGCGTCTTAGATGTTAAGATCTTTTTCAGCTCATCGTTCTATATATATTATGTATATAATACATAATATATGCATTATGTATGTTGTTTTTGTGTAATAAGTGTATTGTGTTTATTAGCTGTAAATTGCGCATCACACAATATTTGCGTTACTTAAACAAAAAAATAAAATCACGATATCGGACATACTCGGTGCCTTATGCTTACTTCTTATGTGCACTACTATAAATTGAAATGGTCGCATAAACCTTTGAGTTTCAACTACACTTAGGTCCTTCTTGGCTGTCTGTAGACATACCATGTCTGCACAGGGTTTAGCAAGGCTCATGTCGTGGGCGGCCCGTGGGCGGGCGCATGGTTCCGTCTACAGCAGCTTGTTGACAAAACGACATAAGAACTCTCAAAGGATATGTATGTTCGATACATATTACATTATAACTTTGTGTGTAGTAGTGATGTCATCCGCTCTCCGGCCTCCGGCTGGACTGGCAAAGCTAGATAAAGAAATTTGTGCTGTTATTGCTTAAACTTATTGGGTTTTAATAGGGTATTGCTCCAGTAATGGAAGGCGCGGCGTTGGTAGGCCTCCCACAAGGTGGACTGATGATCTGGTAAAGGTCGCAGGAGTCCGCTGGATGCGGTTGGCGCAGGACCGGTCACTTTGGAACTATTTGGGGGAGGCCTATGTCCAGCAGTGGACGTCTTTCGGCTGATATGATGATGATGATTGCTCCAGTGCGTTCAGTATGAGATCCTGTAGTCCTCCTCTGTGTGAGAGCGCAGACGGTGGCTGCCGTGGAGTTTTCAGTGGGCAGAAATGCCCATAGCTCAGTCATCGGCGGTAGACCCAGTCATGCCCTGATGACTGAGTACGTGGTTCGCAGGTTTACTCCATAAAAAAGGTTATATGGTTTAGTTTAAAGTAGAAATCAATAAGGTGGAATGAAGGATAGCACTACAAGGTTTAACGACGTACAAAGGTCTGTTTTGACCCATACACCCTGTGGTTTTTACTCAAACTAAACATACGGCTGAAGCGTGGTAAGGGCTCACCTGAATTGAAGAAAAAAATAACTCTGTAGACTCGATATGTCTTCATTCGAAAACGACAGCCCAGTTTTCTTCAAGTAAAAGTTATTGTCATATGAATGTTGCTGCAATTGAATACCCACAGCACAGCTATAAACAAAGTTAACAGTCAGTGCAAATAAACAATCTTTGTATACGCTTGTTGAAATCCAACGTTATGATTTATGATCTAAGGAATTTCTTAGTCGTGGGTGCAGTTAATCAATCGAATGCATTCTGCCAGATCAAGTGCACATAAACGTGTATCGCTTCGGCATCTTTTCGGATAAGAAATGCTCAGAAAGCGTTCATAAATCAATTTGACAGATAAATTAGAAGTTGAGATTGATGCTGTACTTTTTTCGCGTCACCGATTGATATCGATGATGATGTTTATGTCTAGCCTCTAATTAGTGTGAGTCTTCGTTATCAGTGTACGTTTATGGCGATCCCAGTATTCCCAGTATTAATTTGTCTCGTCGTCGCTTCATTGTATTTATCTTCAGTATACCCTATTAGAAAAATCGTGCCCCGTCATGCGATTTCAAATTTCAAGGAAATACATTTTGAAACGCAAAAGCTTTAGTATCGTTATGTTTCAAAGGCAATTAATTATCAAAATAAGTAAAATAAGTTCAAAAACTAGATAAACGAAGAAACTTAGACGAATTGGACTAATGGAATTAGGTATAGATGAAATTGTTATGATCTCCTTTTACTTCATAGTTCACTTTTAGAAGTGTAATGGAGTAATGGCTTATTATGTAGGAATTTAGGAATCAAATTGGATTTTGAGCCTTGTTTTATTTTGTAAAAAGATTTCGTTTATGAGGTGCGAGATAGTTGTGCTTAAAGAACTCAAAGTGGGTTTTGCAAAGAGAACAGTAGACTACGCTATTATCTTATTGATTCTAGTTCTAGATAGCAAATTGCTATCTCTTTTTCGGTACTAAAAGTGTACGGTGACCTAAATATTGCGTCAAGTTCGAATAAGCATACTTTTTGCATTTTAATTAATTCATGCCGGCCTAATATGGCGACATTGCGTCAGTCCAATAAATAAACGGAGAGCGGAACAAAACTTGACTTCAACAAAAACGCAACGTACAACATTGTCAGTTAACAGAATACTTTTATGATCAATGGAAATCTGGGTCATTTTGAGGTAATTTATGTGGTTGGAGAACCTAAGGATAGTACGCCACTGGTCAATTTTCTTTGGATATAAAGTTAAATCTTTTATAGGAGAACTTAATCTGTTGACTTCAACTGCCCTGCTATCTAAGAGAAAGTGAAGAAAATATGATCTAGACTGGAAACAAATCCAGTATCATAATGCGAAATCATCAATTTCGGAACCGATAGCTGCATTCGGTCCGCATTTCGGTTTAATTTAGATTTCCTTCGCTATCCCTCCCTCCCTACTTTTGTGTTTCAAGTCTCATTCCTGTGATGTGTGTAAAATTGGAAGGATATACACGACATAAATGTGATTGTCATTGTCTCTCGTTGAAGCATAAAGAGCATGTAATACACCCGATAGCATCAGCAACGGTCTCTTGTAACGTACACCGCCTGCCTCCAATCACGGCGCTGCATTCGGTGCGCAATGCTCCGTGCGCGGGCGCCGTCGTCTAGCCGGTTGCGACCGGATCTCTGACTCACCCGTAACCACTGACACAAACAAACGAACGCTTGAACAGCATATGTGCGCTGAAACTGCGATATTGTAAGCCTTTTTGGATACACCTGAATTGAACCTGGGTTTCAATTAATTTGTAAAAATATAATTGTTGTAAGTATACCTGTTCTTGGACTAAGCAATTAAGTAGCTGTTTCCACAAACACTTCCTTATTGCTTGGCTTCTTTGATGCTATTTCTAGCGCTCTTCGTTTGTTAAGTGTGTTTGTTTAAATCGTCCCAGCTGTTGGTCGACTGCTTTGAAAGAAATGTATAATTTTTCTTTGTGTTTTCATTAAAATAACGACGTGACATATAAGGTCATTGTCCTCGAGCGATGAAATGTCAAACTCATTAGGTGCCTGACATAACACGTGCATTAATATGTTCAGAATCAGTGTACATTTTGATTGACCAGTTACCCTTGACTTTGTTTCTCGTTGAGATCGTTACAATTTGTTAAAATTGACCTTTACGTCATACCTGGCCATAAAGTAGGAAGGCCAGGAAGAGACGTACAATGTTGTACTCACCACGGGCGGTAATAAAGAGAGCCTCCGATCGCATATTTATCGCCCTTGCCTTCGGCTCGGGCGTCAAATACGTGCGATCTGAGATATTCTTTGTGGTACCGCCCTAGGTAAGTAATGTACTATTTTATGTAGTGGTATTTAGTTTAAGTATAAAAAATGAATTAAATGTGAAATGTGATGTGAACAGGTGAAAAATGGTCAGGTGAAATTCATCATTTAGTAGATATCATTTAATAGATAAAGTAGGAATTAACGCACGCTATGCGTGCGGAAAACCCCACTTCCTGGCCAGATAGAGACGTAAAATTTGTACTTGCCACGGGCGGTAATAAAGAAAGCCTCAGAGCGCATATTTATCGCCCTTGCCGTCGGCTCGGGCGTCAAATACCTGCGATCTGAGACATTCTTTGTTTAACCGCCCTAGGTAAGTAATGTACTATTATTACCTACATGTTGGTTTTTCACACTGTAATATCTATTGAACACTATTTTAAATTATTCATTCTAATAATCAGTGTCAATTTTATGTGCTGCATCCCATTACACGAGGTTGTATCTCCCTTTTCAATTAGTATTGGAAATCCATATGTGGCCGCAGAATTAACGAGCGGAACACTTCTCAAAATAATAATGTATTAAGGCGCTCAGCAATTGTTTTATATGTGGGCCACGGTCGCGGCGTTTTGCGAAATCACTATGCGAGCGGCCGGCTCATTACGGCTCCGCACCTACTTTTACTTTACACTCTCCTAGCAAACCTTGCTTCAGAAGTCGCGCGGAAAGAGATTCGATGTTGAAGAATTTCAACTTAGATCTTTCATTTTGCCGCATGTAAACCGTAATTTACAACCGCTACTTTCATTTTGAACTATTTTGTTCCTGATCAGTAAATATCCATCCAGAATATTCTTTACGGATATTCAGATAAATCCTCGCAAACGTGGCCCATAAGAAATGCCCTTTTTAAACCGTATTAGGTCTGGCCTTTGTATATGGAAAGTCGCATTGACCTTAGCCGGCATTTCACGAGTTCGACCTCAGCATTAGCCTCATATCATTGTGACATTTCTGGCCCTTCTATCGCCTTAAGGTAAATTCAAAGTTTACTTCAATGCCAGTAGAAAGCTTGGAAGAATAAATCTGTCTACAGTTCATTTCCACTTAATGGTCCTCACCATTGATTTAATACTTTGTATTTTATTAAGTCCTTATGCGTCCGGCTTTAAATGATGATTTTGAAATGATTGCTATCAGTAGGAAACTATACATCTGTTTGTAGTTGTGATATGAGTGCGATGAAACTAATACCGTAATACGACTCCGCGGAGCTAAACGCAAATGTATAGTTAAGTTGATTGCATTGCAACTGGTAAATTGCTCTTCTCTCCCCTGCGAACTTGGTCGTGGGAATCACGGTGCGAGCTAGTTTTCTTTTCTTTCATTCACCGACTAATCATTAGGTGTCTTACACATTTCTTACTCTTCCGTAATAACATCATCGACATAGCTATCTTCTTTCAACGAGCCCCAAGCGTAAGCATTAACATGTGCTGCGCAAATTAGGTCACCATTACTTGAAATAGAATTTATATTTATTCCTACAATAATGAACGTATATCGTCCTCTGTTGTTTGTGTTAAACATAACGGTTTTAGATAGCACAACAAAAAAACATTTGACGACGAGAGAATCTCACTTTGATGGCCTACAATATGAACTACTGAGTAGTGAGTTATAATTACAAGCAAATTGTGCCTTCGATGTAGGTGAGCGCAGAGAGAGTTTATGGAAATGCATAGTGTTAATAACACCTCGCCATCCCTGCAAGTTGAATGAGCCTATGAACTCGCTAGGAAACGCAGCCAAATTATAATTAGCTCACAGCGATGCGTTAACAGGTCAATGACACGCAAAGCACGCGACCAAATGAAACTGTAACTGGCTCAACAATATACCAATATATTGTGATCTTCAGGTGTTTATGGTTGTCAAGCCATGAGAGGTCCCATTTGACTGGTAGTCATGGTTACATATTGGCAGCTGGCCATGTATTAGTTGTCACCGATATAAGAGTCGTTATTACTCGGATTAACCGTAAGTTTTATTCGCCGACATTTATGCAATCTCGCGTATTGTAAACGTAAAAAATTGTATTTTTACAACATGAAGGCCGTCAGAATTTATTTTTAATAATTCAGATTTTACGTCAGACGCCGAAAGTTTCATGGAAAGTTTTATTTTAGAAGGCCGTACTGATTAGTGATTACCTACTCTAATTTGAAAGTTGTTATATCTAAAGTCATGCTGACGTCTTTTTTGGTTCAGTTGGGCGCCCGTCAATAACTGAACCACTTTCATAGTTTTTGGTTATTGAACTTGACAAACGGCTTCTTTATTCAGTTGATTAGCTGTTTCCACTCTATTCAGAGTCGCGTTGTCGTATCTTTTTTACACGTTGTGCTGCCGTTTTTTGCCGGGTTTCAACAGTTCGCTACACTTTCGTTGGTTCGGTCGCGGAGTGTAACCATGGTAACTACGTATTCGATAGCTGCAGAGCAGTATATGTAGTATCAACACAAAGGGGACTCGTGTCCTCGTATTCATATGTTAGAACGTGCTGTGAACGCTAAAATGTAACTCGCTCTTGAATTAGACTGACGCAGATGAGATATTTGCTTTTGAAGCCTTGCTAATTGTATACATCCGCTGGGATGGACTCTTTCGGTCCGCTCGTCCACCGGATTGTCATTTGAGTCTCTCTTGCGTTTTTTAAATTTTATACATATTTAACGAGTCTACCGTGTTCTCCATAATGGAGATAAAAGCGACGAATAATGAATAATCCTAACAATGACAATGGAAGAGAAGCACCCTGAGGAACTCCTAAATATAACCTGCGAGGGCAAGGTCGGCGACCTTCCCCACGCCGGCTGGGTTTATTAGCGTGCGTATCTTACGTCTCCCGAGACAGTAAATAGGGTTTATGGAAGGGGCCCGTGGGGAAAGGTTGAAATGGTCTAAATAGGTAAAAATGTCGTATACTGAATTACAAGTTAGGACGGTTATTACGGTCGTCGAAATATTTTTCGAGATTTAACTGTTGAAAGATGTCTATTCTACATGGCATATTTATTGCGACTTAATGCCTCTGTCTGTAAAAGAGTTCATGGTCTCCGATACCATTCGATCTAGCAACATAATTAGCTGGGCGTTAAATACAATAAATGTACTGCCGCATTCAACCCAAATTCATATTTTTTGTAACCGTTATTCACGTACATTTAGAAATTTTAAATTGCGAACGTAAAAGGAAAAGGTTATATTGCCGTGAGTCACTGAAAGCGTGCCGCGTTTGATATGATATGAATGCCTTTTGACGCGCACAATGATGGGAACCTTTCATATATACCTAGTCATATGGTAGCAGAACATCCCATTAATCTCAGTCAAAGGTTAGCTCTTTACTATGGAGAAATGTATCTGTCGAATGTTTTGTGTGGGAAACAATATACCTAATTCTTATAAATTTACTAAGTGATGATGCAGTCAGCTGATGTTGATGTCGCGTTTTCAAAACTCCTAATCCCATTTGTTTACTTTATTTTCGCCCCTGGAGCTTGGTTAATGTTAAGACGAGACCGACAGTTATATATTATAAATGATCACAGCTATATATTATAAATGATCACAGCTATATTTTCAAAAACTATCTGTCTCACTGTATGCAACTTTTGTGAAAATCCAGACGTAATTTCGCAGTGTATTTGCCTCATGACTTTCGTGTACATGGTGACATGCAACATGGAATAGAGGTTTCCGTACTATCCCTATTGTGATAAGGCTACGCCCCAACGATCGCATTATCCCAACTACAATACGCGAGAAAGCACCGTGTCATCGCAATCGTTCTCGCTTTCACGATCCCCGAATATTATAATGTTCACTAATGATGTAACTACTTACCTGAAGAATCCGCATATCTAACTGAAGATGGAGTCTTTCATATTTTTACGGCTCGTCATCAGGGCTTCTTATTGTTTTCGCGGTCATGCGTCTCACCCGTCACGCCTAACGAAATTAGACCTCTACCTAAGCTTAATCGCGACGTCAAGATATATTTGTGGGTGAGCGTTGAGGTTAACTTAAACAGGTTACAGAATAGGGGGGGGCAGTTTAGTTGGCGGTCACTCACTATTAGAAATACTTACTCGGCTTCATATGAAATACGTTGACAAATTAGCTTTCATTAAATACGAAATTTGAGGCAAAGATAATTTCACTTTCCTATTTACGATCTTAGTTAGAACGTAACGTAGATTCTGGAAAACTCCAGGTTACATAATAAATATGTATGTTAGTCTGTATGGTATTTGTAAATATGGCCTGGTGCCAATAAATAAATCAATAAACACGGTCAAGTATTCCCAAGAATAAATTGTACCCTACCCGAACACAATTGGTTAATGGGTAAACTGAATTTGTTTTCGATTTGATGCCAATGTATTACGAAATGGCAGTAACATCCTCTCGAATTTTACGATCGGTTTGCGTGATACATTGTTGTAGAGGCTAGAAAGTAAGCAATAGATGGACGAGTTAGTTCGAGGGCCGCCGCGTAGCGGAGGCCCTCGAAAGTACGAGTCCAGCTATTGCACTTTCGGCCGAGGCTTAACATAGTGCTTTTCACGTCTACTGCGAGGAAATTGCAAAAAACCATAATTTTAAATTAAAAATTAAGTTCCTAATTGAAGATCATAATACTAATCAAAAAACAAAAGAAGCGCGGCACCGCTCGCCGGCGCGGCGGCTCCGCTCCTCCCGCTCGACGCCCTGTGATTGGTCGAAGAGCTGTTCAAACTGAACAACCACTATTACAATGACCAACCACTCAAAAATAATCGACCAATAGCAGAGTAGAAAGTAAAAACGGCCGCTAAACACTACATTTTACTTTGCAAATCTACATTGTTTGACTGTTTTTGAATTGTACTACTAAGAACTACTTTCTACTCTCATTTCAATCCATCTTTGGCCATATTTCCGAGCAGTGGCGTGAAAACTGAATTTGTTTTCGATTTGATGCCAATGTATTACGAAATGGCAGTAACATCCTATCGAATTTTACGATCGGTTTGCGTGATCGTGATATTTTACGACTATAATAATTCCAGATGCTTCTTGGCTCATTATCTGCACCCAATAGCATTACTGAGCATCGTAATCTAGATTTTTATTTATTATTTATTTATATTGATTGTAAAAGACAACAAAGGTGTCCAATAGTATCTGCCGTGCCCCCGACAATTCGAGCAAAACAAAGAGGCACGGCCGTACCATCCTTTTCTCGAAACCATTTAGGCCATTTTCAACATCCTGTAATTTTGTGCTGGCTAAAGCTAGAACCCTAAATTTTCAGTAACATGTAGGGGGCATACTATGGCTTAGATATATTTTCAATAGCATTCAATTTGAACTATTATTTTAAGAACTATTATCCGTCAAAGTTCCTTAGTTTTGTCACTGATAGTGTGGATTTAGTCCTCTGGGTGAGTTTCCATATCAGAGGACAATCTGCTGTCTTATTGGCTGATATGTAGAATGCTGTTGCTACTGCCGTGCGTAAGATTTGCCTTCTGTTTTATTTTAATTGCTTCGAAGAATTTAGATTCGTCATAAATGTGCATTTCAAGACGTTTTTAGGGTTCCGTAGCCAAATGGCAAAAAACGGAACCCTTATAGATTCGTCATGTCTGTCTGTCTGTCTGTCCGTCCGTATGTCACAGCCACTTTTTTCCGAAACTATAAGAGCTATACTGTTAAAACTTGGTAAGTAGATGTATTCTGTGAACCGCATTAAGATTTTCACACAAGAATCGAAAAAAAAACCGTAAGTTTTAGGGGTCCCCATACTCAGAACTGAAACTCAAAAAATTTTTTTTCATCATACACGTACGTATCTATGGATAGGTCTTCAAAAATGATATTGAGGTTTCTAATATAATTTTTTTCTAAACTGAATAGTTTGCGCGAGAGACACTTCCAAAGTGGTAAAATGTGTCGTCGTCCCCCCCTGTAACTTCTAAGATAAGAGAATGATAAAACTAAAAAAAATATATGATGTACATTACCATGCAAACTTCCACCGAAAATTGGTTTGAACGAGATCTGGTAAGTAGTTTTTTTTAATACGTCATAAATTTTAAACCGCAATTTATTTTACGGAACCCTTCATGTGCGAGTCCGACTCGCACTTGGCCGCTTTTTTTCAAGTACGAATGACGAGAGGCGGGAGGCGTTTCTAACCTCTCTTAAAACAATGGCCTTTTCATGTTTAATTCAGGAAGCAAGGCAATTCCGAATCCACATTCCGTCTTTATTTATCACTACTAGCTGCCCTCGCGGCTTCGCTCGCGTATTGCAAAGAGCGCGGGCAAACTCCCGGGATAGAATATAGCCTATAACCATTCCGAAAGTTCATTCAACACGCAGGTGAAAGAATTTTTTGAATCGGTTAAGCGGTTCCGGAGATTACTCATTACATACATTACATTATGTTTTAATTGAATTTAATTTATTTGCAATTATTAATGATGTACCTGCTTTATATGGCTATGTTTCCGGAATAAATAATTTTCATTTCATTTCATAAAAATTTCTAAACTTTCTAAGCTACAAAATGTCACAGATATTTCCGTTTAATAATATTAGTATAGATTATTACTATTTTTCTACTCCTGAACCGTTATCTGTCATTTATATAGGATGTAGCTCAAATACAATGACACCACTAATAAGTCGTCGAAAAACTCTATGCTCTATGGCCCAAAAACGCACTGTTTAGCGTACTTTTTTGGTTCATAAATTTTTCATAAAAGCACTGTTTAACTTTTTTTTAAATCGGCCGCTATATTGCAGTGGTGCCAATTTCATAAACAAATATTTCGAAATAAAAGTATTTATTTACGATTAAACATTTGTATATTATAAATTATTTACTACAATAATAATAAATCATCATCTATTGTGTGTTAAATTACATGTTTTATAAATTCTTGGTATTATTTATGAAAATAAACAATTCGAATTCGGTCCGGGTCCGGATTCTGTTTGGTTCGGATGGCAAGTGCAAACAAATTAAAAACAAAACAAACCATAAGCAAGAGGTGTCACATTTCCAATTTCTTACCAAAATACAGTTCAAAATGAAAGGACGAAAGATGATAAACTATTAGTCCTAAACTATTAAGATTTTATTCGTGTTTGTGAAGACAAAAGTGTACGTTCCTTATAAAATGGTCGAAGAAATTAATAACTGCACTCCTGAAGAAATTGCGTGAGTAGCAAAAGTACGAATATAGAAAACTTGCTGCCTGAAAAGTTTAACTATTCTGTAGTCTGCTATTTATTTAAAAATTGTCGTAGAAAAAGTATTGTATGCAACGGTGTATAACTGGTCTAAAACGCTCGTGGCGTCTTTAATTGCGATGCTCGCCAAGGCTCGCATCGCAACCCACGCCACTCGCCTTTTAAGACCCTTCTTATACAACAGTTGCATAAAATACTACAGGCTATATACTAGGCATATACTATATTAATTGCTAAAACCTCGGTTTATCACAAATCTCGAACTATTTTATACTTCACATGTAGGACTCAGTTGTGTTTTGAGGTAACGAGTGCGTATTATTAGATTGCCCAATTAGAAATGAAATTATTATCAAAAGAACGAAAAAGAACCGTTTTCGTTCCCATACAAACAATACCGGTTTCCGATCCCTGGTGCAGATACAGTAGGTACCATAATATTGCATTATAACCTGAGTTAAAAGAGTATAAGTTCTCAACTTGATTGGGCTGCGGAAAGTTGATTGAGACATGTCCAAAAGACTACTAATAAATCCACGGATAAACTCACGTATTAAGAGTCCCCGGCAAGCTCGGCCGAATTTCACCTTCCCATACAAACGAAGTTTCGTTCTCATTTTAAAACTACTTGTTGGATTGTAACGAAACTTTGCATATACAATGACATGAGTTAAGGTAAACGTCCGAGTGCTCGACGCTGTACTAGTATATGGCAGGGGCACTCTATGTCAAAGTGACATGGCTTAAATTTGAGTAAAGAAAAATCCTGTCAGTTCGAATTTAACCCATATTGCTTTGACATAAAGTGCCCATGCCATATACTAATAGTACCTACCGCGTCGAGCACTCGCACGTTTACCTTAAGTATATCTAGGTCTGTAATTAAAATTATAAAAAAAAACCGGCCAGGTGCGAGTTGGACTCGCGCACGAAGGGTTCCGTACCTACCATTATCTATAAAAACGGCAAAAAAATCACGTTTGTTGTATGGGAGCCCCCCTTAAAAAAATATTTTATTTTGTTTTTAGTATTTGTGGTTATAGCGGCAACAGAAATACATAATCTGTGAAAATCTCAACTCTCTAGCTATCACGGTTCTTGAGATACAGCCTGGTGACAGACAGACGGACGGACGGACGGACAGCGAAGTCTTAGTAATAGGGTCCCGTTTTACTCTTTGAGTACGGAACCCTAATTAAAAACTAATTATTTAGGCGACATAACAGCGCCACAGTGCAGTGCAGTGCTTATGTCTCCATAGAGCAGCGGATAGGGTATCGGTGTCTGGGGGTCGATCTGACTATACGTATGATATTAAAACCATTTTACAATAGTAGCTTTGTGGGCTAGAACTCGCGAGCCTGTCTTTATTTAAAAAAAAAGATTGAGCGAATTTTCGCTCGTTCAATTACATAGTTCCGCGCTCTTCTTTTGGCTTACGCTGAAACCGCTGGGTGCATGTGGAAGCGAACGTACGCGACAAAATGTAGGTACTTCAATCCAATACGTTTAACTAAACAGACCCCTTTTTTTTTTTTTTTTTTTTAACCCAGGGAAAATCTTCATAGATTCCATCGCGCTTTGGGGAAGCGCGGTGGATATGCCGGATTCGTACCGGCTAAAAACCCTGGGGAGTTCTTCCCACTGCCTGTGGCGGAGTCACGGGAACGCTCTCGCACACATCCGCGACTCCGCCAGCAGTTGTCCAGCTCACCGGACCCACCTGTGGGGGTTTTTTTTTTTTTTTTTTTTTTGAGTGTTCCCTCCCACCATCATTTGTGGCGTACGTTTTTTTTTTTTTTTTTTTTTTTTTTTTTTTTTTTTTTTTTTTTTCCCGCGCGCCCTCCTGTTCTGGGACCTCGATCCGCTGGGCGACAGTTGTCCCCATGCCTGTCACCCGGAGGTCCTTGCTATGGGGGCAGCCGGCGGTTATGCGCCTGCCGTCTGCGCCCGGGGCGCCTGCGGCGCCGTTGGTCGGACGCATTTGAGTCCTCCCTGGCCCGTTCCGCTGTCTCCTTCTGCCGCATTACCTCCTCGCAAAAGGAGACTGCCACTTGCCACGATCTCTCGCTGTCGACCATGGATTGAATCACGGCCGGCAGCGATATATCGGGTCCCACTGCAAGTGAGAGGCGAGCTCTCTCTTCGTTGAAGGCGGGACACACTTCCAGCGTGTGCTGTGCTGTGTCTTCCGCCCCTCCACACTGGTGACAGACGGGTGTCGGTTCCCTCCCTGCGATCTTCCACAGATACCTCCCGAAGCAGCCATGCCCCGTGAGCATCTGTGTGACGTGGAAGGAAACCGCACCCCACTTCCTATTGAGCCATGCCTGCCGGACAGGCCGCACTGCAGTTATGGTCCAGTGGCCAGCTCTCGGCTGCTCTAGAGCTTCCGTCCACTTCCGGAGAAGAGTTTGGTGAGCGTCTTCTCTCCATCGCCTTATCTCCTCGAGGCCTGGCTGGTCTCCTCTGTGGCGGGACTCAGCTGCCCGACGGTACACTTCCGCCAGCACCTCGGCGTCCAGCTCCCAGGGTGGGGTGCCCGCCAGAACGCAGGCCGCCTCAAATGAGATGGTGCGATACGCTCTCGATACCCTGACCGCCATGACCCTTTGCGGTTTCCGCAGGTGGGCTTTGTTCTGGTAGGCGGACAGGGCGTCCACCCAGATGGGTGCCCCGTACAGGGCCATCGACCGCACTACGCCCGTGTACAGTCGGCGGCAGCCTGCTTTCGGCCCGCCCACGTTCGGAAGAAGCCGGCTTAGGGCGGAGGCTGCACTCACGAGCTTTGGGGCCAGTCTCCGGAAGTGCTCCTTAAAATCCCATCGGCTGTCGAGGACGAGTCCGAGGTACTTAATCGTCTTCTCGACGCCAACAGATACTCCGCCGACAACAATCTGAGCACCAGGTGGGGGCGCCCTCCGAGGTCCGTGGAAACACAGGGCTTCTGACTTTTGCAAGGCGACCTGTAGTCCCAGTTTCCGGATTTTTTCCACTACGTGGGCCACGCCCGCCGTTGCCAGGAGGGAGGCGTCTCTGAACGTGCCACCACGGGCTGTAACGAGAGTGTCATCGGCGTAGCACGTTAGTTCAACCCCCCGCAGGTTGGCGCTGCGCAGCACCCAGTCGTAGCCGATGTTCCACAGGAGCGGTCCTAAGACTGAACCCTGTGGAACACCGCACGACACGTTCTTTTCTACCCACCGATCTTTGGTGGGGTATCGGATAGTCCTCTTCGACAGATATGCGGCCACAACCTGGCCCAGATACTCCGGCACGCGGTGGTATCTGAGCGCCTCTTTGATGGTCTCCCAAGGGAGGGTGTTGAACGCGTTAGCGATGTCAAGAGATACCGCCAGCACCACCTCTCCCTGGGACACTGCATCATCCGCCAGGGCCCTCACCCGCGCTATAGCGTCGATGGTGGACCTGCCCCGACGGAAACCGAACTGGCACGCGCTCAGATCTGGCCCTGGCCCCTCCAGATGCCGGACGAGGCGGTTCGCGACAATGCGCTCGAAGAGTTTTGCCACCTCGTCCAGCAGTACTATAGGCCGGTAGGCAGATGGTGAGTCAGCCGGTCTTCCCGTCTTTTGGAGCAGAACCAATTTTCCCGACTTCCAGGCGCGGGGTATCTGTCCCTGCCGAAGGCAGGCGCTGAACAGCTTCCTCACTCTTGGCTCCAACGGGCCGAGTGCCAGCACCCACGCACGTCCGGGAATGCCATCTGGACCCGACTTGGTGAAACAGACCCCTTGGTGTGAGGTCGGCTAGACGCATTAAGTACGCTGTAATGTGTAATGTATCAATGTATACACAGCTAGGTCGGAGTTCCTGTCGGGATGCGAAGGAAAGTTTTACATGTTTAAAGGAAACATACCGGTTTAATTGCAATGCAAATTACTGTTTCTAAACTTGGAGTTTTTACTAAAGTAAACATTACATCCGAAGGTTTAAAGATACGTTTAGGTATATGTTGATATACAAATATGATCAATCAATAATACTACTAATAAATCCACCGTTAAACTCACGTATTAAATGTGACACATTGTGTTGACAGCCGCGAAAACACTCATCCTGAAGAAGAACTCCCGAAGAGTTCGAAACATGTCGCCTGTCGTAATATTTAAGAGACCCTGGCAAGCTTGGTTCTCCATCCAAACGTAGCTACGCTCTCATTTTAAAACGACTAGCCAGTTTGCTCTGAAACTTTGTACGTAGAATAAGTTAAGGTATATCCAGGTCTGTAATTAGTTTATGTAGCTTCAGATAAAAATACAGCGAGTTTAAGTTTTTCATACAAAACTTGTTTTTGCTGTGTTTCGTTTATTTTATAAACTGGAGCCTTATGTATTGTACGAGTATGTATGTTAATATTTAAGGTATTTGTTACTATGGGCCATAGATGCCTGAAATAAATAGTTTTATAATTATAAGCGGTATCTCTAAACTGCCTTTGTTTTTTGTCCTTCCGCTCTGAAAATTTAATCTCTTGTGCCTTTAGAACACATTTGAATAGGTGGGCACAAAAACGAAGCTTGATCGCTTTATGCAGTGACATAAATTAAATTGGAAACTTGTGCACAAAAAAACTAAAGCATATTTTCTGTAGCGAACGGATTTTAAATAAAATACTGAGTACTACGTAGGTGCTGTTTGTGTATAATTGCAGTATTGAACTCGCTTAAACAGCTGTGCAAATAAGTTTTAGAAGTAACCGCAGCCTTAAACCGTTTCTATAGTTAAAATGCTACATTAAATATGTCTTTAGAATATTTGCAGAATGGTATACAATATAAGTTCTTAATGTTTTCCTTATATGCAATAATTTTACATGTACTTACACTAATACATTTAATAAAGAATCACAATTGCCTGTAGACAAACAGTACTAGTAACTTCTCTGCAGAGCAGTGGCGGAGCGCCCATTCAAGCCGATTCCCACCGGCTTGCCTAAAATTTCTTGCTATATATTACCTAACTCGTAAATCATCAAAAAACAGCCCTTTGGGTTGCTCCGGGTTGTCCAGTGAAAATTCTCACGCGCCGCCACTGCTGCAGAGGTTACCACTACCCAGTAGTCTTTTTCTATGTCATATGTAACAAGTGGACGATTTTTTCCTAAACGGCCGTATTCATAAATTTTCTTGTGCCTATTTTAACTAAAATGTCGTTAAAATTGGTTTGTCTTTATCTGTCACTTTGACATTTCTGTTCGTAAGAAAGGAACAAAGCACATTATATTTAGCAGAGTCGTTTTAAGTTTTATGAATAAGGGGGATAGTCTCTATGATTTATGATTTGTTTTTGACGTATCAATGCCCCAGTCTCATTTTTCTTCATCTTGATTCTAAAAGTATCGTAATTGTGTATTCCAGGCCGCATCCACTCAGCCATCGTGTCCGGGGTCAGCGTGGAGAATCGGTCCGTCACCGTGGAGTGGTACGAGCGCGGCGAGACCAAAGGCAAGGAGGTGGAGATCGACGCCATCCTCGCCCTCAACCCGGAGCTCGTGGGCTCGCGCCACACGCCGCCGCACCTACAGCCTACGCCCAACAAAATCACACGGGTAAGCTCTTTCATGTTATGTGCACCTGGTACTTTTTGCTGAGACTCTTTGACAGTTTGTAGGTGGTCTTGACAAAAACACTTCTCATATTAGCTTTATCATAGGAAATCTATTGTTCTGATTGCATAAAGTGTATGAGGCAATGTAAATGAAGCTAAGATACCGATGCTAAACTGCTGCGATAGATAGTGAATGTATATTAGTTCTAAATTCTAAACAGCTAGTTATTGATTATGATTATCAATTTCAAAACAGCTGACGTACTCTGTTTGTAATCAAAGTATTTGCATACAACTTATACACGTGCAGAGATGCCGGAAGGACCCTGATACATAAAATTGAGGCAGGTCTTTGTACCACTGAACCGTGTCGCGGCTCAGTCAATGACCATGCACGCTCGCTTGCTTGCTACTCGCCTATTACTAAGACTAATGCTTGCGAACCCAGCATAACACGAGTGATTTCATCTACTAACCATTACTAAACCTAAACACTCGACTGTATTAATAGTCGGCGTTACGTCATCTTTGTATTAGTTAGTGATTAAATTCTAATTTACGTAGAGTTATACAGATGTTACAAGGATGACGCAAGAAACCTTGCTTTTTTCAGTGCTTCCAATACTTGGTAGTGTAATCGCTTTAGTCTAGTAAAAGTGTAGGTAACTAGGTACCAGTGTAACCGTAGAGCTGTAGGTATAATTCTGCATCGATCAACTAAAATTAGGCACAGTATACAGTACTAAGTTATAAATTATAAATAAGGATATTTATGTAGTGTAGCTGTATTGTATTAATTATTTAATTATATCCGCTTTATACAATATCAGATAAGTGGCAATATCACATGCTATCTCTACACTTTTTGACTAATCGATTGCAACCCACATTAGCGGGTGAGCCATGAAGCAACCATAGTTATCGATTAGCTGGCTGCTTCAGCGCGTACCAAGCCGCGATCACTCGCATTGTTTGCCCACAAGCACGTTGCTATTCGACGCGCAGTCCATCGCCTTAACCCGGGAAAGCATAATGTGTTTAACACCTATGCTACCCTGGTAATTTTCAAGTTGGCATTATACATCAAGATAGTTGGCCGATTACCAGTGAAATTCGCTCATCAATGGACGGAAACCTAGTGTTGCGACTGTCATAGAAACTCAAGAACAATGTAGAAATGTTCTCATACATCATCAGCTGGCAGGTGACCATGTTATTGCGTTGCGTCAACTTTTTGCTGATATAGTGTTATTACTAAGTATGGCACGCGAGCTGCAAAAAGTTAGCGCAATTGAATCGTAGATAGTTTTTTAAAGTAACAATTGTTGCTAAGGCAACGCACGCCTTTCAAATCACAAATCACAACAGGTAGTTAGTGCAATATAGATTTTACACGTGATGTTTAGATTGAAATGAAATGTATCGATAGCACTCTGTGTCATGTTAGGGTGCTCATTAAATATTCACGTGATGTCTGTTTGATAAATAGTACACCGAAACACTTTGAAGTAGCTATCGATGTTTACCACAACAATGCATTAGTCGCGTGCCGACCGTCGGTCAGATGATTGATGCTCAGCGACCTTCCGACTTGTACGGCTGTCTGACGCTCGGCCCGCATCGATTTTCTACGGCGCCCTATTAGCACTTCAGTTTCACTTTCTCGGACTGGAAGACGTTAGGGACGCTAGTGTTTCGCCGTTTCGATACGATGACGATGTCAGACGGTGCCGCGGATAAACCTGTAAGTTTTACTCTCAATTGGAGTTCGGTCTCGTGAAAGCCTAGATTAGATTAGGCTCGGTAACAAAAAGGTATCGCGAAAGCATTACGCACGGTCGACTGAGCACTTTCGCTGTTCGATTTTGTGTCTTAGGTCACCCAGCCCAGACACCACCACTCTTCACCCAGATATCCCACAGGGGGACTCTGGGGGTTAATTTAAACGATCGTCCGAACTCCAATGTGTCCATGCTTGTGAAGGACGGCTCGGGCTCCTCTTCGGACGACGGCGGGTTCCTGGCGCCGGAGGGCGAGACCGGCGGCGACTCCGGGCACACGCTGCCCGTGCGCAACTCCCGATCGGTACGACATTCGCACGGGCTCCGGATGAGGACCTTATTTGTCGTGTATTTTTGTATATACCGATTTTGTCTGGCATATTTTTCTATCCGTTCCGGCACGGGTTAGCTTTCTTTCGTTTTCAATAAGCTTCAGGAATTATAGAAAGAATGTATCAAGTGATTGACAATAGTTACACTATTCAAATACTCGCGGAAGCTTGGCGATTCATTATCAAAGGATATTTCCTGAACGAAATTGTCATACAAAAATTCACGACACCAAGGTTCTCGCACTCGATCCGAAAATTTCTCCACACTATTTTTCTTTCCGTTGCTCCACGATCTATGATTTGCACACGAAGTGAATAGCTTGTTTTGGTTTCTGGTCGGTTGTGTTATTGTCATGTTGGTGGCCTATACAATGCGATTCGCTTCGCCCAGCCGTGACAAAAACTCAATCCGATCGATTGTTCCGTAGTTGTAATGTGAATATTTGAGGCAATTATTAATATTACACTTTGGTACCACTGTATTTCTTTAGTTAAAAGTTACCTTGTAACGATTTTGTTTACAATTGCACTTATTTAATGGCATGACATCATGTCGGCGCTGATTCATCATCCCACACCAATTTCAAACGGAATGTTTCTTCAAAAACGGGCTATCAGTGACGGTAACTTGTGTAAATATTGTTTATTTCTTGGTAAAACTTTTGTAGAGGAGGAATAGCACTATTATATACTTCATGTAAATATCTGCTACGGTCAATATAAATATTACACGACATACCAAGTCTACTAAATCACGTTCCTTTCTGGTGGATGGTGCGTGCACGCAAGATAATAATGCAATGATAAAGTTACCCAAATGGTACACAACACACTATAATTTAGTACACCATTAGAAAGCCCTTAATATTTTTTTATTTCAGTATAAAAGTTACTTCTAGACTACACATAATAATGTGCACGTCAAGCTTCAGAGGTTCTAATAGAGTATCGCTTAACAAATGGAAAATAAACGGTTTGATGGACGAAGCTACCAGAAAAACTGGATTTAAGAAGCGCACATATCGCGCAGTCTACTGAAGTTCGACATTTATACAGATACTGTACAGTTGGCTACAAAAATATGAATTCATATTTTCACCTTATTGCAGTGGTTAAAAACTTTTTCATAGTGCGACCCCCCTAGAGTAAGAAAACGGACTAGTCATATTTTCTATTATACAAATATGAAGTCCCTACATGTTTTAACTTACTAAATTCAAGCAGCCGCGACCCCCTTCAAGAAGCTTTGCGAACCCCCTGGAGTCGCGACCCACAGGTTGAAAAACACTGCCTTATTGCATTGTAATAAGGTGAAAAACTTAACTCTCTTTTTGTAGTTAACTGTACCATCGCCAACACAGTTAACTGACCATCTGTGCACTTTATGTGCATTGTAATAAGGTTCAATATAAATACAGAATGGTCAGTTAGCTATTTTGGCGTGTGTACCTACTGGCGCCATCACATGTAGGTATCTAAAATGCATAGGTTCTCAAAGTGTCTGAGCGCCGTTAGGGTTCGGCGACGACTTAGAGCGGCAGCGGCAGCGCCATACGTGGGAGCGAGAGGCCACGCTCCGAGCTCTCGCTCCCACACATGACGTTCCGCCGCCGAAGTTTTGGCCGAGCCGTTGCATCTGGACAAATAGATAAGGAAATGTTTATGAGTATGGTTGAGGTTATATATGGTAGACTTTCATAAAACTGTTATTTTAATTGGAATCTTCTACATTGGACGGTAGAGTTGCTTTTTGAATGGATTACTTTGATGCATTTCGGCCAACTCAAATAATCTCAAGTGGTGACTGGACAGTAATCTTGCCATATTTTTAGGGTTCCGCACCTCGAAAGGAACGTGTCTATCAAGCTGAAATTTATATCAAATACTCAGGTCTACTGTCCCTTGGAGAAGCCAACCCAATCAAAAGATACAGCCGTTTATGCCGCAATTTTCGAAACTCGCTAGGGAATCAAAACCTACAGGGTACTTCCCGTGAACTCAGAATCTTGAAATTTGGTACGAAGCAACGTCTAAGATAAAGGAAAAATTGCGAAAACCGTAATGTAACCGTACCGTTAATGTCCAGTATAAACTGACACGCGCTTAGTATGTGAATACATACTTAGTGAGTGTCAGTTTATAGTGGACTTGTTTCTATTGTACGGGGTGGTCCGGAACCCTCGGTGCGTGAGTCTGACTCGCACTTGACCGGTTTTTTTATCAGTCTACAGCCAGTTCTAGACAGGGTGTGTCCAGTAATTAAGTTCGTTACACGTTGTAAACTTGTTAATAACCTAATGCGATTCATAAGGGATAATGGAATATGAAATGGAGCCAATATTTCAACTCAAAGTTATTGGTTTTCTTCATTATGCCACCACTTTCACTTTGCTTTTTTTCTATATTTTGTGAAGTATACATGATAGTCGTTTTTACAAGCTTTATATTAACTTGCACTGTTCGTATGTAAGTATGTAAATATGTGAGTATGTAAGTGGTCCGTCAAAATTTGCAATCCATTTTTCAGTCACTTCCTGTCTGAAATTTTGCAAGCATATGTATATTGCATGACAATGCAATATTATGATGACTTGGAGCTGATCTGATGCTGGAGCTGGATGGTGGCCATAGGAACTCCGCAATAAAACGACACAACCCCATCGAGTTTGGGCTCGTTAGAATCGTCTCAAAGAGTACTTGATGATGGTATGCAAAAAAGTACAGTCGGCTGTAAAAGCTTGTACCAAAAATTAAATTTTTGACACAAACTTATTTTTATTATGAGGTAGAAAAGTGCGGTTGATTGGTTATAATTATATATTATAATTATAAGCTTTAGTAATTACTCTAATTAGTGAAAGTAACCTAGGGTTACTTTCACTAATTGGCACTAGCGTTTTCCAAATGTCTTAGGTACAAATAGACTGAAATGGAATCTATTTGTTGAAATGAGATAAATGTCTCTCATTCTTAATTTAAGAATGATTTATTTAATTAATTTAAGACGCAGCTGACTTTAATAAAGTCAGCTGCGTCCCTTTCGCTATTTTTAACTGTCATTTAAAAACACTGTCAAATAAGGACTGTTCGTCTCAGTAGCGACGTTGATTATTTATTACTTATTAGTTTAATAGACACAGTTATTTAATTCTTATTTAATCAATCTTATCAGACTTTTTAGCCTCTTTAAAGTAAAGCATAGTTTCTTAACTTGTTTTTTAACTTGCGAATAGACTGCTGCTTTCGAACATCCTTCAATATTATAAGTCGCATTTTATGGTATATTTTTGAACGAGCGAGCGAAGCGAACGAAGTTCTATGCTTGCATTTCGGGCCAAAATTATTTCGTATGGCTGGCTGTCCGACTATTCTCCTCTACAGAGCTATAACCACGAACTTCGTATATCTCCGTCTCCATCGCACTTATGGTACTCGAGCGACAGAGACGGAGATATACGAAGTTCGAGATTCGAAGTTCATGGTAGCGCCGCAGGTCGCATTTCTCAACCGATTCACGTGAAATTTTGTGAACATGTTCAAAAATTATATAGAATTTTTTATAGATTCAGTTATTCGTTTTTAGGGTTCCGTACTCAAAGAGTAAAACGGGGCCTTATTACTGAGACTTTGCTGTCCGTCCGTCTGTCTGTCACCAGGCTGTATCTCAAGAACCGTGATAGCTAGAGAGTTGAAATTTTCACAGATTATGTATTTCTGTTGCCGCTATAACGACAAATACTAAAAACAAAAAAAAAATTTTTTAAGGGGGGCTCCCATACAAAAAACGTGATTTTTTTGCCGTTTTTATAGATAATGGTACGGAACCCTTCGTGTGCGAGTCCAACTCGCACTTAGCCGGTTTTTTTTTAAAAAACTGGCTCTCGACTTCTACAGCTTACAAAGTCACTAGTTTAAATATTCGAACGACACGGTGGTTCTTTTCACACAAACAAATTAAACTAAATATAGGTATACGGGCTGTAGTTTAACAGCATCGCTGCATATATTCTAGGAATTGGAAGCAATATATCCAAACGATTCTGTACTTAAGGAACACTTTATTTTATTGCCCTGTCGTATATATTTGGCACAGAGTCAAAGCATCCTAGATTTATGAATGTCGACGCCACGCCATCAGAATACTTCATGTTGTTCCTGAATAACAATCATATTTAATTATAATTGAAGTTTCATTTTGGATTTATTTGGTTTGCGTAGTCTTTGAAGTAATGTTTGTTTTAACCAACTTAAAAAAAAAGGAGGAGGTTCTCAATTCGGCAGTATTTTTTGTTTCTTATCATAATAGTTATTATTAATATTTCATTTTAATATTTGCCATGGCGATCGGTGCCTTTATTGAAATTATTTTAAAAGCTTTTATCTTGACCTATTTGCTTGTTAGTGTGGGACAAATCTTGGAACTGAATGTTGCCTTGCTGAAGCACCATCGAGCTGATTGATGATGGAGACAGAAGGTGGCCATGGGAATTCAGTACTTAACCGACGTAACCCCGTTGAGTTTGGGCTCGTTAGAATCGTCTCAAAGAGTAGTTGATGGCAATTAAAGCTTGTACCAAAAACTTATTAACAGTTATTTTACCTAATTTCCAAGTCTGCTATTACTACATACTTAGCGTTAAACACAAATTGCTTTTGTGTTAAAAACAATGCGCAATAATAACAAAACGCATTGATTTGCTTTCCTTAAGTTTACTACTAGCGCCATCTATGTTTTCCCTCTGAAACTCATACCAGAGCCATCAGCAAAGCGTAAGAAAAACAAACTTACAATGTTGCAAAGTTTGGAAAGTTTTGGTCGAAAATTAAAACTTCGAGTCCTCAGCCCAGCGCGGTCGAATCAAGTCGACTCTCCATATAAACGTAGTTTGGTTCTCATTTTAAAACGGCATACTCAAAATAACATGAAACTTTTTATACACAATGCGATCTCTCCTATCTAGTCGGTAACTTGTTTCTGTTGCTATAAATTATAATAGAAATAAATAAAGAAAAAAATTAAACAATTGGAAACTTGGAATGAAAAACGTTCTACTAGTTCTATTTTTTATATTTTAATTTCTGGAAACAGAAACTAGTTTCCGACCTAGATATGGCGAAATCCATTGTGTAAACAAAGTTTCATGTTATTCAAGCATGCGGTTTTAAAATGAGAACTAAAACAAGTTTGCATAGAGAGTCTAGCTTCCTGGCGACCCTTGAGGCCGAAACGCACTGAAAACGCACTTTAATGGACAGCAGTCAATTTCTCATACGGATTTTACCGAAATATACCAAAATTAATTCGACTGCCTATTTCGGTATAAAAACGGTCCCCGCGTGCCCTGGGGGCTGAGCCGAGCCTTATTAGGTTTTTAGGCGGGAAGTAAATTGTTCCAAATGGGATTGCAATTCTTTCGACAATTACGTTTAGAGTCGTTCGTGTAATTGTCTGTAATGTAATAAGACGATTTAGCTTCGGGCTTCAATCTTAGTCCCTACCAGAATTAGTATATTTTCTTCAATGTTACCTCGTTTATCTAGGATATAAAAACGAAATATTGTACTAGTTTTACTTATTTCGAGCATTAAATGCTTTACAAACTAAACTATACTACCTAGTCGGTCCTTAAGTTCTGACACAAGGTTTTTGATGGATAAAACTCAGCAATAAACTTTTTCTTATTCGTATTATACATGATTAAAAAGCTTATTTTATACGAATCAAATTGCAATTCAATACATTTTGAACAATTATCGCAATATGACAAAAAAACCTTGTAACTGGAGACAATCGTGAACCCAAAACACAAAACCGCATCTGACAGAAATACTACTTACAACAAATTTAATAAAAAAACAGTGTTCCCGATGACAAACATGGTTTTTTTTATTTATCCTGAAACCTCGATTTTAGACCATGCTACTAGCATTTGGTTAGCTCTTAGCTTTCAATTCCAACTGCTCCCATCGAGAACTTTACGTACTTTTTACGTTTTCAGAAAAACGCGTAAATTTGATCTTGTGGGCAACAAGTAGGTACACTACGTAAAATGTGAATATGAAAATTTGTTTTATCCATACTTCCTTATCTTATGCTTCAAATGGAGGAGGGGGGGTTCAGGGAGGGGTTCTGACTAAAATCTCATGTAAGTTTGTAAGGTTTTAAGAATCATGGGAAAAAGATCAGTGAATCACGTCCGTGGTTTTGACTGGCTAAAAAAGTGCAAAATTTCTGAAGAAACTAGCATTTGTGTAATATGGCTTTAAGCATTTCAATCCAATAATCGTTCTAATTTATCAGTATTTAATGAGCTGTCAAACTATATATAGCATTAAATAAAAACATTCTTGGTATTATTTACTAATTTTACTATGCGGCAAAACATTTGTGACAGAACTTAAAGACCGACTAGCTAGGTAATGTTTTTACAAGTTTTTTATTAACTTGCAATGTAACTATTAGTTACATTACTACATTACAAACTAAATATGTTTGTCCGGGTGGAATCTTGCAACTCTATTTTGAAGCAGATATCTTCAACCGAAAGAGCTGAAATTTTGGGTAAAGGTATAGTTTGGATGACAATTCAATATTATGGTACCAACGAGCTGATCTGATGATGGAGACAGAAGGTGATCATGTGTGGTTCAGTTTAGGCTCGTTAGAATTAATACAGTCGATATTGTTCAACCTCGAAATTTCGGGGAGTTTAATGAAATTTTGTACGAATGTTTGTTGGAAGCCCTGTTTTCATTCCCAAAAGTCCCCGGGTCAGGACCTTGTAGAATGGCCGCTATCTTGGAAAATGTACTCCATTCGTAAGAAATTCAGGTTTTGTTCGAAAACTACGTACTCTATGAAAACATGGTCTCTATTAAATCGTCTCGATGAGTAGTTGATGACGGTATACAGAAAAGTACAGTCGGCAATAAAGGCTTGTACCTACCATAAATTTATTTTTTGACCAACTTATTGCGTTTCAAAATGGTTTTCCTTCAAATCGCCTTATCGCACGATTTTTATAATCTTATCTGGAACAGTGCACGAGTCATTTAATGTGACTTGTTGTTTTTTATGAATGCTCGTTTCTTTTGAACTACTAACTCAGTGGTAATATTTCTCCACGTATGATAAGCTCCAAAAATACCAAGTAATGTTGAACTCCTAGCAAGCAGGAATTGCACAGGATTCCCATTTCACCCAGGTGATTGAGTAGAAGAGGAAATTACAAGCGCATCCTACAGTTGGCCTAGTTGCATTTGTAATACGGTTTGCCAAGCTTTTAGCTGAGGCCATACATAAGTTGATTTTGTACAAGTTCTTTACTGACGGTATTTAGTTGTTGTTTGTTATACTATCATTTTAGTATATCACGAAAGCTGCGAATGTATTGAATAAGAAATATGGTTCTATATGGGTTGATCAATATCTTGGTGTTATTCTCGTCAGCGAGGAGACGACAATGGTTATAGTACATTGTGATACGAGTGAGCTATGTTAATGATGACATCAGAGGCGGAATTATCACGCGAACCGCAGGTGAGCGTGATAAGAGAGCCGAGGATGTAATTATCAAAGCTCACGCGTTTCATTCGACGTTTTTCAACATATTTGCGAGGAAAAAATCCTTTTCATGAAATGAAAATGTTACAGGCTCCTAAGTTATTTCCTTTGGCTATTGATGACAACAGGTTTTTACTCATATAATTGTACATCTCCAAGAATTTCCAGTGGCGTCAATTCTATTTATCACTTTTCTATTCACCACGAGTCAACATTTTTAATAATAACATTTAATAACCAAACACGCATCAACAATGTTTACAAATATTTGTGAAATTACCTATAATGGCGCGCAACTATTTTTTTTCGTGAAGTTTGCGCATTGCGCGCGCAGGTGTTAAAGCGAGGCTTAGATGACATGGCTGACTCGATAATAAATTATGGAATATCTTGTTATGGAAGAACCTATAAAACTTACCTACAGCGAATATACAATATACAAATAAGAATGTTGAAAACCATTGTACCGCTCAAAATTAAATACCAGTTTAAAAGTAATTATGATAAATTATTCCAGCACTGTAAAGTATTAAATGTATTTGATAAAGCCAAAATGGCCGTTATAATAGAATATAGCCACAACCTGGATAAACTAATTAGGTATAAAAGACCCGCTCCATTTCGTGTACTAGATAAAAGTAAGAACTTCACTGTACCAAAAAGTACTAACATATATGGACAAAGAGTATGGTCCAGTCACTTACCGCATATCCTAAATAGTTTACCCAATGAGGTTATAGATATTATAGAGAATAAACCACAGAAGATCAAATGTACCCTGAAGAAGATCATGTGTGATAAGTAAAATAATAGAAAATAAATAAATAAATACTGTTATGCGAACACTTATATTATATAAATAAATGTGATAGATATTAGCTAAGCTTAGCAAATAATCTCAAAAAATTGAGATTGCGCTAAGCAATTAGTAGACATACTTGTAACAATTAAATTAATGCAATAAACAGTTTAAATTTTAAATTTTTTTTTTTTTTTTTTAGATGAAATCTCTAAACAGCCAATACAAAATAAGATAAATATTTTTGTATTCAATATAGATTCATGTAAAATGTTATCAAAAGTAAATAGTTTTACTAAATTGAACGTTTCTATATCATATACGTATAAGAAGAAATAATCAATTAATTCACAAGAAGTATTTAATTTGTTCAGTCGAATAAGAATCCATTTGCCGAGAATTAAAAAAAAACCTGTACAACCCGGTCAATTTAAGAATGCGCTGTATCCATACATACACTTTATAAAACACGCGTGTTTAATACCCTAAAAGCGGCACAATAAGAGGCACGTTACGAGCAAATGTGTTGAAATAGTAGTTTATGCAATCGTTATATAATGGATGCTTTTTAAGTCGAGTACCACGTTTAGGCCACGAAGCTTGCTGAGTGGCCTAATTAAGGTACGAGACTTAAAAAACTAATTATATAACTATTGTATACAATACTTTTTCTACGAGTCAACGGAAATAATAATTTATTAAGTAAACAAACTTGGTATCTATTGAAAATCGCCCTGCTGAAATGAAGCGCAGCAGCTTAGTAATTTTGCGCGTTGATGTCTTCACAGTTATCTTATACAGCTTCTGGATTCATAAGATGACTGCTGGCGGTTATCTTATGAAACCATACGAGCTCCGTGACGAGCTCGTGGAGCTCCAGGATTAAAAAGTATGTGATCTTAGTTTCGTGTACGAAATCTTAATTCAAAGATTAAAGTCGACGAGTAGAAAAAGTTTCTTATAACACTGGTTAGAATATAGACTCCGAACATGATTAAGAGATGCCACATTATACAATGGGTTTACGTTTAATGGGTTCACATGTGGATTTAAAACCCTATTAACCTTATTTCGCCGTATGATCTTGGGTTAGAATAGCACCACCCCCTTTCTTAACGTGGGTGTCCTAACAATTGTATACTAACACTATGGAAATGGTCTGGTTTTTTTTTTATTGATTTGAAAAAGTTGACTACGGGTTGACTGTAATATCAAATTTTCTCCGTTTTTAAATACACAATTGCAGGAAGTGACCCTGAATATTAAATGTAACGTAATCTGTGTATCCCATTTCGAAACACAGCACAGGCGTGAATGTATGTGTGCAGATCCTATTAAATCATTGTTTTAAGACTTCGAGGACATAGTCCAATCAATGAACTGACAACAACTTGTATGGAAAAAATGTCATAGCTATTTTTTTCTATGTAACGTATATTTTCTTAATTAAATAGTTACCTAGAGACAAATCCAACAAAATATCATACATCAAAAAAATTATAACTTAACTAGCTTCAGAAAAGTCAGAAAAAATATTAATAAATGTTTTATACATATATATTTTGGGTTTAATTACTTTTGAATAAATGATACAAAAAAAGACAACGCATGCTTTAAATTAAATCTATAAAATTACTTCCGGGTGGAAAGTTTGTTGGATTGTTGGATAAAGCATCTCAGAATAGCGATTTAAAATGAACAAAAAAACGCTATTATAAGTGAATGTTTTCAAAACCGTATTTTCCTGGAGTAAGACGAAGGTTACCAGCTACAAGGAAAAGTGGATTGGCGAATATAAATTCAATTCAATAGTTTTATTTCAGACCATGTGATCCACATACTGTTAGTAACAAAATAAACTTAAAACTATGTTAGCAATTATTATTATACATTTAAAGCAATTATTATTACAATTTAAAGTCAAAGTAGTTCTGACCCGCTCGATCCAGTGCCACATTATGTTGCAATTAAATCTACCAGCCAATACCTTCCGAATGATAAGACACGGTGGCGCTCGCACAACGCTTGATATGTCTTTCTTTTAATAGTTTTATCCATTCCCACCAGCTTTAGGAACATATCTTTATCCTTTTTAACCCCAAACGCAAAAAGAGGGGTGTTATAAGTTTGACGTGTCTGTGTATCTGTGTGTATGTCTGTGGCATCGTAGCTCCTAAACGAATGGACCGATTTTAATGCGGCTTTTTTCCCGAAAGCTGACGTGAACGAGATGGTTCTTAGCTACTTTTCAACAAAATCGGTTCAGCCGGTTATGATATATTGAACTTTGAAATGAAGATGTCGGAGGTTTTTCAACTTTTCTAATTTGTTAATAATTATTTTGAAGCAACTGGTTAAAATAGTCAAATTAATAAACAGGTAACAATCATAAAGTTAACCTAGTTGTGCAATTAAAACATCTAAATTAACCCTAACAACGCATCTGGTTGGGAATTGGCGTGGTCAATGTTAACTGTTCAAACAGTTTTGCAGGGACATGTTTTAGAATAAGTTTTTTATATCTTTGGTTAATAAATATAATAATAAAAAAAAAAATTCTGACTGACCGATTGCCAACTGGGTCACTGACTAGTCACTACCGATTATAATCTAATTATGAACAATCAAATGGTTAAATTGTAACAACTGTTGATTGGTAGTCCACAAAGGTAGGATAGGTGGTACATTTCATATAAAACCGCTATCGCGTTTGGCATTTAACAAATAAGTACTTGACTATTATTTTGTGGTTTTCAAGAGTCATAGATTTGTAAGGTATTGGGATATGTAGAAAATTTACTATTATATACGATCGTACCAAGGAAAATAGCTGTAAAGTTCTTACGATAATAGATGAAGATGACAAAGTAGTGGTTTCCTGAATGCGGAAATGAAATAACCTACGAAGTGCAAGTAATTCATAACTTGTAGTTTTCAACCGACGAAAAAAACGGAGGAGGTTCTCAAGTCGACGCGTATATTTATTTATTTTTATGTATGACCACGCATAACTTTTATCAGAGTAGTTCGATTTTGATAATTCTTTTTTTATTGGAAAGGGTATACCCCGAAGTTGGTCCCATATAAATTTGAAAAAAAAATACCAACCCTAAGGGTAGGAAAATAGGGGATGATTGATTTTTCGTCGGTTAAAACTTTGTTTTCAAAGTAAATTATTGCTCGAATCTTGTTATCAAGTTTTCCCGTACATTACTTGTAAATGGGTTGTTCTTCTTTTCTACCGACAATAGCCTGTCCTTCGTCTTATTACGGCATTTTGAGTATTGATGTTTACGGTTTTATATTATTAATACAACCAGCAATTTTTTTATACGTTTGTTTTTTACCGTGACAGAGTGGTAAACCAAAATGTGATCCCCACTGAAAGAGTCATAAAAAACAACATCTTTAATTAGTCCTTATGAAGAAACAAAAAAATTAGAAAAAATGCATTTTTTTAGTCGATCATCAAAAACACAAAATTCGATTGTTTAAAAACAACAAAAATAGAAAAACGGCGGTTCATTGTCGGTAAAAAAGAAGAACGACCCAAATACCTGTGATATATAGGTCGGGTTATGTCATGCGAGTGTTATACACCCGTCTTGACCTTCCAGCACATTAACAGAGTGCATAATGGACAGCTGACATGCACGCTATTCCGTAGATGCAGTAACAGAAGTGCCTTTGTTCTTTGTATACATGGTTTCTGTAGTGAGAAAATATCCGTAAGTTACGTCCTATCCCAGTCGCGAATTCCCGTCCGCGAGTACTGCCGGGTTAATTGCTAACATAGAAGTTTTCAATTTCGATCCGATGATAATTACATTCAAAAGTGTATAGGAATTTGTTAACCGATTTCCGTTTCTCTGTTATTTTTGTAAAATAAAGACGTATACAACTATTAGGCGACCATTATGCGTATAAACCCAACTTACCCCTGTAGCCTATCATAAAATGCTTAGTATTTTCTAATTAAATATACAGTTTCAGCTACCTCTATAGTATTACATATTATTTCAAATTACGTAACATATAGTACAAAATAGCTTATTACTGTAGCATGCCCGCATACGGCCGCGAGCGGCGGTGTGAACATTTTCGAAAGTGTAACGCAATTAGTTTTCTAATGAGGGACCTTGTTCGAAATCTAAGCTAATTTATCCCTTTTTTCTCCCCAATGATACCCAGCTTCTTTATAAACTGCTTCAAAAACGTTAGTAGTGATGTCAATAGTGTTTTTAGATTGAACTCAGCTCGTGGCTAATTTCAGACCTGATGCTACGTTTCAGTTTGAAATTGGCCACGATTTGTCTGGGAGTGTTTTAGTAAATCTTTTTTAATAGTTTGTAAATTTTTATTTGTAAATATTTTGTTTACTATCAACTACTTTTCGTATCATGTGTAAATAGTATTTTGCAGTGTTCTTTACATTTTTCGCTTTCCGTGTATTGAAATGGTGTTTGTGTATTGTTTTTCACATGCTGACCTTTCTGTTTTAGGACATGACTCGCCAATCCATCCACCAATCCATCCCAGTGCCCACGAAAGGTAAGTTATTTAATATCCTTTTTATAAGTTGCTGTCTTTCACGAGTGTGTTGTTAAAAATATATACTTTATAATTTGAGTATTGGCTAAACGGTGAGATGCAAATAGTGTACTCATATAATGTTATTTTTAACTACGCATTTGTGAGTGAAGCCGCAGCTGTATGAATTTAATATCTGGTTAAAACTAGGACCGTTGATAGAAGTTTTTGCAAACCATCTATAAAATGGCAACAGAATTGCCACGAAATGGAAGCTCATGTGTCAAGCTGAAATAAACCTTATAACAGAAGTGTTCATTTTCTAAGAAATTGTCGCTGTACTATTTTTAGCTGTTGCAAGAAATCTGTTGTGTCCATGAATCATACCTGTGTCCTATGCCTCTGAATATGTCCTAAATACAGCACAAAGACTGTCCTAATGAGGAGCGGTAACGGTTTGCGATCTTACATGAAATTAAACCCACTTTATTGCTTGCCTTTCGAAATGACACACGATGCAAATGTGCAGTGATTCTTTTAGTCGTCGTCTTTGTGTTGATCTCCGGCAACATACCTTTGTGTCGAACAAGTAATTGTTCGTCTTATTGGTAAAAATAATATAAATTTGAATTAGTTATCTACTGTATTTTGATGTCTTCTATCGTGTCAGTCAATTTTATTGTCGACAAGCTGCCCGCGCGGCTATGCCCACGTATTGCAAAGAACGCAGGCAAAACCGCGCGATAAAATATAGCCTATCTATGTCCATCCAGAAATCTATTCTCCTGAGTATAGAATGAAAAAAAAAGTTTTTGAAATTGAGTGGAGATACTGAGACTATTCTCTAGTTTATAATATTAGTATAGATAAGTTTTGAATTTAATCCAAAGATTGCGGGACTTCCTTGTCTTAAACCGACTCAATATATCGTTCACAAGTATAAAACATATGCATTACAGTCGTGCAGTCTAACAACGCATGACAACTTCAGGGAGCCGTATTTGGCTATCCCAACATTCCGTTCCAAGAACTTTACTGGTTTGTTCAATCCATACTTAATTTTCTTTCTTCACCCGTAAAAATAACAAAAGAATGACTAGATTTAAATTGTGGGTAGGTGTAAGATGACCAAGACACCGTTGCACGAACTTATGTCATTGCTCGGGTCAAGCTGGTTGGTAAACATTGTTCTTAGACAATATCGCGAGTTTATAGTTGTTGATTTATAGTGTTACTGAATAACTTAATTTAATAACTTTAGTTCAGTCACCCTGCAACGTAACAGATGCAAACCAAGAAAAACATTTTTACTAAAGTGGTAATATTTTCTTACAATACAGAACAAGAAATTAACACTAATGCAATAGGCGTTACGCGTTAATTTATCTAACGCTTGCACTGCATGAACCATGCATGACGTTTATTAATTGGCTGTGCGCTGTGCCCTCGGATCTGTCCGCGTTTAGCGAGATAATGTGTAAGTATTAATTTTTTTACAATTGTACAACGCCCAATTCACAATTTGGTGAAAGAGTTTTTAGTTAGCTGAAATCGTAAAACAGTATCAAACTTTTATTTTTCAAATAATCTGAATTATTTATATGTAAAGTTCTATAGTGATATACATAAAACTTCATGAAACTATGTCACTGTGCTAGATCTAGATCTCAATTCATAGTCAACTGGTATCACACGATATAATCGTAACCGTAAAATTGACGTCATTAAGGCCTGACTTTATCGGAAGACATTGATCTGTATTGATTAAACATACGTGTGGTATGAATGACCCACATCCCAGGTCATCGCACTGCCATCACCTGTGTAAACCGAATTACTGAAATTTGGAGTTTTGTGGAACAATATATACGAATTAATCGATGGTTCCATAGCACTAAACTGCTAATTAGGTGATATAACAGATTTTATGAAGTTCACTTCATACTTTAAGGTTAATTACCTCTTTTTTCGATAATATGTATACTAGTAGGTATGAAGAGATATAGCTTCGTTCGGTTGTGACATTTGTGACCCATGACATCGATATTACTTTTTTGTTTAAAAATGCTCTTTACAAAAGTCTCGTCTTCCCAAATTTTGTTGTTATAATCTTCTCAAGTGTGCCCTTTAGGCGTTAACCACACAGATACGGCATAAGGCGCAGCGCGCTTCAACCTATTGTAGACCTTTAATACAAAGAAATAAGGTCCATTGGTGAATTGAACGCGGTGCCTGCGCCGCGCTGCTTGTGTGTAATTCAAAATACGTCTCCTTAGTACATTTTGTATACAGACGTCTTGAAGCGGCATCGTGCCTGCGCCGCGTCTTCGCCTTATGCCGTCTCTGTGTGGTTCACGCCTTAGGCCTCTCCGGTTCTGAGCCATACGCAGTCAAGCCTGGGCGATGGTTGCTGCTGCTGCCTTGCTTTTGCTTGCCTTGTTAATTGGTATTTATGCGGTCTAATTTGCGAGGCATATACTCGTACTCGTACCTAATAGCTAATATAGTTGTCGGGTCAATTTGGTGAAATTTACTGATATGTACCTACTTAAACGAATGCGTATCATGCACGCACTAATTGGATACTTAGATTTTTACTCAGTTTTCACTGATGTGAGACAATTTTAGAACTTTATTGCCCTATGTTGGTGATGTCATGGGATATAATGGGCTTGTGACCTTAAATTTGTTTACGATGCCATTCGAACCAGTTTTTGTAGATGAACAAATGTTTGTATGGAAGCAACTACATTTAAAGGACATTAATACCAAAAAATCGAGTTAAAGACGGACCTCGCTGACAGCTGCCGAAACGCTTCATACTGATTGGCTTTAAAGTATGACGTCACACCGTGCAATTTGTACTAACCGTTGCATGGACAATGAAGTAAATTGCTGTTTCGGTCGCGAAATACTGCGTTTAGGTGCATAGTTGTCATACAAATTTGTTTCTATAAAAGCGTAAGGATTCTATTGGTACCTTTAAATTTACTCTTGGACAATAAATAAAAAAACTTTTTTTTCTAAACTTACAACTTTACAAGGTTCATATCTTTCTATGATTTGAATTATATTTTGTAATTTATACTTTATTATAATCATTTGATGGTTTACTATCCATTTAGCAACACGACGTTATCAATTTTAACACCACGCAACAAGCCTATTGTAGTCGTTAATGCTGAGTAACATAGATTTTTGTGACATGCGTAATCAACGGATTGATGATTAAGTCATATTGTATCCTGGATCGATTGTAGTGCTTTTGCCCCATCTGATAAATGTATACATATGAAAATATATAAGGTGCTAACAAATTAAGTACCAATATTTTAAGAGGTGTTACATTACATCAAAACATTTAACTTTAAATAGAAATTAAGAAAACTTTTATATGATATTTTTGTTTTAATTTCCGGAACAAAATAAATAAATTAAAATTGCGCCCAAACATAATCATAATCACCCTGTGCTTAGCTGACAAGATGTTTCACACTTTGAAATGAAATGAAATGAAATGAAATTTGTTTATTTGCTTAACATTATGTACGTATAAAGATGGTGAGGTAAATGGTAAATAATGTCCATATAATGTCAATACCTTATAAAAGTAGGCATGCAAATTTACTTTAAACTTTCTGTCAAGTGAACATCGTCGTTTGTGACAATTATTTGTCTATGTGAAGTGGCCATTGACTCATGAGCATGACAGTCAAGAGGTTTCATAAGATAATCAAAGAGGACTTATCACGGATTGTTGACTGTTTCATTAACAGGGTGTTTTTACGCAGTAACGTTGTTTCCCTAATTATCTCCAAAAAGTAACATAAACCTTTAAATATTTCATACGTAAGTATACTCCTAGAGACGAGTACCTACTATCAGCTCTAAAAGTATTGATACCAAATTTGTTAGCACCTTATATGCTACTCTGTACGATCTAACCATGAACTATCAGCCAAATTGATTTCGCTTTTCAGATCCAATGAGAACTTGTCATACATAACATTATATTGACTTTATTGACCTGCCTAAAATTCGCTAGCGCCCAAAGTACTAACTTTTTAGGTCACGTGAGTCAGGCAATCGACAAGAACACTGATCCTGGGTTCCTAATCGGGCAGCCATTACACTTAGCTCACCAAATGCACATACAGACAGACACATCTGTATTAGGCGTTCTTGAGAAATAAATTACGTGACGTCATTTAATGCCCTAATAGCATTATACATATGCACCCCAGTTACTTGACTGTGGCGGAGATTTGCACAAGGCTTGGGTAAGGAGTGTAATCGGGAGATCTTTGGATTGCTGCAGTGTAATTAGTTTATTAGCAAACGTTGTTTGCACCTTTGTTTTAAGTATTTACCACCAATTACCACATGTGGCTTCCCGCGCCTAAAACTGTCTTTAAAGTCTTGTATGTACTCTGTTTAAATAAGAAGAAGAATATGCCGGAACGAGTAAACTATTAGAAATACATTGCTGCATAGAGATTAAAACAACTAGAAAGTTGTCTGAAATAGACGCTCTATAGCGGTATGACCACCTGTTGTTTACTATTTCATATATTGAAGAGTGCAATAGCCACTCACACGTCCGGCTCCAAAACCAATGTCCGGTCTTACGTCCATGGATACTTTAGTTTCCAAAAAATAAGTAGCGTCTTACGCCCATGGATGCTTTAGTTTCCAATAGTGCGACGTTGGAACTGTTTGAAATAAATGCCATCTAGCGGAATTACTCGACTTTATTTTGATAAAGTGTTAACACAGAGCCGTAGCTAAGGAAATATATCACCTAAAAACGTCAAGATGGCGGTTAATGGCAAAGTCATACTAGTGGAAAAAAAATTGTTTTATCTGTGCTCGGGCGTTCTCGTCTTCTAGTGAATGTTTTTCATCGGCTTCTCAGTTATGTCGTAATTATTTTGATTATAATTACATAAATCTTAGATTGTTTTAAATCAAAATAATGTTTAAGATTGCCGCTATTTGACTGTGTGTATATTTTACAGTGTCATAAAGGTAAACATGTTGTAATCGTAAAATCAATTGGGGTTCACCTAGTATGCGGAATGGCTAGGTTATGTTTATTCTGATTTTAGAAATAATCAACGTTTTCTTCAAGAAATATACGTTCATTATTGATGAATAATCTATAATTAACATATTTATTCAATGTTTTAATAGAAATATCACCAATCGAGTGTGTATTTCAATAATATTCAGCGTGTTCCTTGTGTATTTTGCAGTGGACAGATTACTAGCCAACAAACGTTTTCAAAAACATCTAAAATAAGGGTCTGTACAAACGATATAAGTATTGCGTGCATATATTATGTTTTGATTGTAATTCATATCAACAGCACATTTTAAACCTATCGTTATGTTATGATTTATGATACTCCCATATCAACATACGAAATTTCATCTAAATGGGTTACATCAAAATTTTCACCCCCGAATTTCAACCGTTTAAGGGATGATTTCCGGGATAAAAAGTACCCAATGTCCTACCCCGAGACTCAAACTATCTCTATACCAAATTTCATCCCAATCGGTGCAGCGGCTTAAATAGCTCCATACAAATTTTCATCCCCATTTCACCCCTTTAGGGGATGATTTCCGGGATTCAAACTACCCTTTGTCATTTCCCGGGACTTAAACTATCTCCATACCAAATTTCATCTGAATCGGTTCAGCGGTCTACGCGTGAAGATCAAACAGACAGACAGACAGACAGACACACTTTCGCAGTTATAATATTAGTATATGGATGGATAAGTTGCATACATTAATTATTTTTATGTACATCAAATATTGAAATAAAACAAATACGTGTCAGGTCAGGGTATATTGGGTCTACGTACCGGACGTGTGAGCGTTTTGTTTTTTGGATACTATATTTTCTATGGACGTCTGAGTGGATATAGAGTATTCGCATTCTATTGCAACATTTACTCGCACACGATTATTTTTATACAGGGTGTGGCCTGTAATAGGAGCAAAAAATTAAACGGTAGATTATTAAGCTTGTGAACAATTATTTCCACATGGTTAAACTTGAAAAAAAATTTTTTTTTTTGATTTTTTTTTTTAAAATAAGTTAAGTTGTATTTTTTTACTCTTCTGGAGTGCTATCAGTAACTTTTTATTTTAAAGACACAATTTTTTTTTAAATAAAAATCAAAATATCTTTTGAAAACAACAATGCACATACTACAAAAACGCAAATACTATTATTACTCGTTACACGATGTTACCTCAAAATCCGCATTAACTGCTGTGCTATGATATCGTGGTGCCAAGATACATTACTTGGAGGTCATCATAACTTTAGATCAAAATATCTCCGAATCCAAAAAAAATTAAAATGAGCGTCCCTTTGAATATTTGCTCCTATTACAGGCCACAACCTGTATAGCCAATCATTGATTCATCGCAAACCTATAAGTCGTCCGTGTTGATACTGCTGATGGCAATGTATTGAAAAGGCACAATTGATAATGGTGTTATGATATGAAATTGTCATATATCCCCATAAATATTATGGGACACAAATATGGGACACAAATCTTACACAAATCAACCTAGGCCCACGGTAAGCTCAGTAAGGCTTGTGTTGTGGGTACTAGGCGATGATATATATAATAGATAAATACATATAGATACTTATATACATATATAACATCCATAACTCAGGAACAAATATTCGTGATAAACACACAAATAAATGCCCTGACCGGGATTCGAACCCGGGACCTCCAGCTTCGTAGGCAGAGTCACTACCCACTGGGCTACGGAGGACTGGGAGGCCATAATATATAACCCTTGGTCAACTTAGTAATTGAATTGCGCTCATATCTATATTTAATTATTTCTGTTCTACGATACAAGTAGGTACTACTTGGAAGGAACAAAATGTAGTAAAGCTTAAATATTGCGTCCTTCTTAGTAGGTAATGCACATGCAGGAACCTAGACTAACAGAAGCAATTAAAGTTTCGGCCCGCCCCAGTTACCGGAAATTGGTGTGTTTATTAAAACTGCACTTGCACGTAACTCGATTTGTTCTACCCCGTTGTGTGCCGACTGCCGCCTCGGAAACTCGGAATACCTAATTTCTGCTATTTTTGGATACTTGGATGTGCTATGCTTTGTTAGGGTGACTATCATTTTTTAGTGTTCCGTGCCTAAAATTAGTCCAATGGCGCATTCACGCGATCGTCTGTCACGGGCAGTTTATTGTTTGTATATATGTCGATGTACTTCCGTTATAATGATAACCGATATTATGCATTTATTACAAGCTTTTATTTAGTTTCACCTGTCCCGTTGTCTGTCTGTCTGTAATCAAATCTTGCAAGTTAAATTTGACCCACTTCCCGGTTTCCGATTGGGCTAAAATTTTGCATGCATATGTGTATCGCATGACAATGCAATATTATGATGACATGGAGCTGATCTGATGCTGGAGCTGGAAGGTAGCCATAGGAACGCCGCAATAAAACGACACAACCCCCTCGAGTTTGAGCTCGTTAGAATCGTCTCAATGAGTAGTTGATGATGGTATGCAGAAAAGTACAGTCGGCTATAAAAGCTTGTACCAAAAATGACATTTTTGACGGAAACTTATGTAGGAAGCATTTGGTCTCTCAGTGGTTATTAGTCGGATCCTTCGTCTTGTTGTTATTGAAGCAGCGAGCGAATCGACGAAGTTAGTTAGTTAGCTATACTGGGCGTTTCCGCAAGTCGACATCCATTGTGCCTATTTTGCGTGAAACGGCGGTTTGGCGCTACTCTAACCACTCCAGCTCGTCTAGAAAGTTGGTGAGTACCTTGGTGTTGCTGACTGCGCCCTGTAGTGTGTTTAGAAGTTTCGCCGTTTCTGTTTGGGCAAAAAATCTTTCTCCTCTACAGGTCGCATTTTTCAACCGATTCTCGTGAAATTTTGTGAGCAGATTTTTTTTTTGTTGTTGATACAGTTTTTCAAAATTAAAACAAAAATGTTAAAAAAAAGACTGGCTCGCGATTTGTACAGCTCACAGAGCCACTGGTTACATTTATCTTAGTCGGTTATTCAAGATAGTGCTTGGATAACCGAAACCTAAACAAGTTTCTGTAAAAATTTACATTTGGTACAAGCTTTTATTGCCGACTGTACTTTTATATATACCGTCATAAACTACTCGTTGAGACGATTCTAACGAGCGCAAACTCAACGCGGCTACGTCTGTTAAGTCCTTAATTCCCACGGCCACCTTCTGTCTCCATCATCAGATCAGCTCGATGGTGCCATCATATTGAATTGTCATCCAAACTATACTTAAATCCAAAATTTCAGCTCAATCGGTTGAAGATATCTGCTTCAAAATTGAGTTGCAAGATTCCACCCGAACAGACATACCTACATATAGTTACATACATATCAAGTTAAATAAAATATTGTAATATTGCAATGACTGAGTACTAACGTAGGTAACAAAACAAAGAACACATAGGCAAATTGCGAACCCATAGAAAGATTGTTTGAAAAGTCATCATCATCATATCAGCCGAAAGACGACCACTGCTGGACATAGGCCTCCTCCAAAGAGTGCCACAATGGTTTGAAAAGTGATGTAAAGCAATTGCTTTTTTTACTTTTATCGAAAATTTCATCAAAATTAGGAATCTGGTTCGTATATACATATTCTGCACACCCTGGGGACCGTAGTCGCGTGTTCTAGTGTCAGTCGGCCGCTCGTTACGTAACGTTAGTTTGGCAACGATTACTTGCCTCGCTTGTGCCACTGACTTGTTGCTCACGAGACGTGCAATTAGGATCGCTAATTAGTTAATGATGTAATGTGCCCGGGGTTTAGTAGTACATACAAGTATTTAAATGTTCCCGAGTTCTGTCCCTATACCCCATTTTCCCAACTCGCAGTCTTTCTTCATGATTTTGAAACCATGTAGATGGGTGATTCTACGAGCGTTCCAACCGCCGTCAGTCCGCTGCTCGCATTATTGTCAATGTACCGGCAAACTGGCATGGCATCTTCAGGTATTTGAAACAAGTCCAGGACTACTACCAATTTATTGGGAAAGGGGATTCAAATCTGCAAGAACTTTGACAATAATGCGAGCAGCGGACTGACGGCGGTTGGAACGCTCGTAGAATCACCCAGATACATAGATATATGATAGTTACCTGATGATATACTGAGTCCTGGATTTAGCAGTGGCACAAGTATTGCGAGTTCTTGATCTAGGTAATCTAGGTAACGCCTGATGGACGCTAATTCGAGGGCTGCTGGCCCTATTTGTGCTACACGCCTGTAAGAGCGTTTTTGGGTCATTCTTCTTTTTTACCTACAATTTCCTGTCCTCATTTTACAATACGTCATTTAGTTAGAGTATTGATTATTAATGTTTTAGTGTTTGAATATACGACCATTCATTTAAATACTAAATAGTCTTTCACTTTCTCTATCCAGTGCTTTGTTTTATAAGTTTGTTTTTCATAGAATCGCGTGAAAGAGTGGTAATCCAAAATGTGGTCTCCGCTGAAAACAACCACTCTAAATATATATTTTCTTAAAAACCACCATAAAGAAATAAAATCGCCACGGTAAGAAGCATTAATTAGTCCTAATAAAAAATACATACATAGTTGAAAAACGCAAATAACAGAAAAATAACGATTTATTGTAGGTAATAAAGAAGAACGACCCTTTTACGTTTTTAGAGAAAAGCATCCGTAGCCATTGTATCAGAATTTTCCCACCTCGCAGTCATTCTTCGTGATTTTGTTCTTTATCAGAAGTGACCCTGACAGGATTACTTTTGATAGTTAATGATATACCGACTCCTGGGTTTAGCAGGACAGGTATTCTTATGATCTCGGGTTCCCTAACTAAGTAAGGTACTAACCCGTTCGGGGGCTAAGGCCTTTTGCACAATTTTGTATGAGAACGCTCACACGACACCGGTATAGTGGGGGGGGCTAACAACGCCACGTCAGGTACACTGTTGCTCGCAAGAGAGTTTTTACGACTTTATGAAAAACCGTCCGATGAGGTATATTAAGTGATGATAATAGGAGTTTAGTGTTGATCAACGTCGGGGCTATGCAAGTTAATTTCGTTGACTGACGCAGCGCGGTGCAGTGCCATTTTTAACCGACTTCAAAAAAAAGAGGAGGTTCTAAATTCGGATGTTTTTTTTTGTTACCTCAGAACTCCGTCATTTATGAACCGATTCGTACAATTCTTTTTTTTAATTGAATGTATATGCTTCCAGATTGGTCCCATTGTTTTCAAAACCCCAGTTGGATGATGGGAACCATGAGACATTGAGGGAACTCTTAAAATATATTATGCACGCGTGTAGTAATTTTGGTATTTTCTATTATAACTCGTGTATTTACACCCGGAAATCGTAAATTTGGTGATGGTGGAAGTGATGATGAAGACCACAGATGGCTTGTGGAACTTCTCAATGATGTACCTACTTCAAACTATAAAAATACGTCACAGATTCTGATATGATTGCGTTGTAATAGCAAACAATGAAGTGCCAAGGGTAATTCTGAGATCCTTGAGGAATCAACGGGAGTCCTCAAATATTATCGGCTCACATACAGTGATTTGGTTTTTTTCTCTAATAATCAACGCATTTGCCCTCGGAAATCAGTTCATGTGGTAAATTGCAAAAGAAATGTGGTAATGTTCATGTGGCTTGGCGGAGTACTGAATTGAAGTCGGTTAAAACTTTGTTTTTAAAGTAAATTATTTATCCGCTGCGCTCGTATGACATGCATACTATTTGCATTTATTAAGAAGTACCTAGTTAAAGTTTTCTACTCGGGAGTATACTTAATACACATTTGCAAATACAGAGGAAAATGTATTATTTCTAATCATGACGTCGTTTATTACAATTGATTTTAAGGAGACTACGGTATAATATGTATTATTATTATTAATATTTGTATGTCTGTGCCATATCACGGGACCATGGGGTCCCGGACTTTTGGAAGGCATGCGTGGGGCCGAAGCCAACAGCGCAGAGGCCCTTTAAGACAAAAATAATCTAAAGCGAGGGATGCACATGGGTGGATACCATCTCCGAGCGCACAACATGATACAACCGGTGATGGTCCCCGCCAGGTGCAAAGACTATTGCAGTGCAGCACTGTGACTGCGATGGAAATTAAGGTCATGGGTTATTGAGTTGAGTGTTGGATGGACTGGATAATGGGTTATGGAAGGAGACTAGCGGACACCTGCCGTGACAATCAGTCTCAAAATTGTATTAATATTATTATGGGACACAATCTTATTACACAAATCAACCTAGGCCCACGGTAAGCTCAGTAAGGCTTGTGTTTATAAATATGTGTTTTATAAATAGATTTATGAACGAAATATTGTGTATATGTGGTTTGTGGGCTCATTGATCGAAATCGAAATATTTTTTTCTCAAAAATGCCCCGCAAAACATAACTCGCTACATATTGGAAGGTAAAGTGTATAGTTTAAGGCCAGATCAAAATTAAAAAATAAAAAACATTGCAGGCCGCCTGGAATGTTACATATAAATTCCTTTATTTGTCGAGTACCAAACTTTTAAAAAAGTAGAAACTGGCATATAAAAGACGGCATAGGTCGTATTCAGCCAAATCAAGTCGTATTTTATTAGCCTCAGCCGGAATGGCAATTGCAGGCTTTGTTTATAACTAAACGGACGAGCTTGCGAGTTGCGGGAGTGCGAGCGAACAATTGCCTCCTACCCGGCCACGGCAATAATGTACTATTACAAGCTTTCTATACTACTCAAAAGAAAATATAAGGGCCACTTACATATTTCTGTTTTTGAGTAAATTTTTAGATGTAAACTAATTAATAAGTGATTAATTAATGATGTCCGGCCTCCTTCAGTATCCAACCTCTTTAATGCTGGTGTTTAAGTCTTACAGCTGGCCAGAAATTGAAGCAAATAAAAAAAACGTGTTTCAGGTCAAATTCCTTTCAGATGGAATCACAATTTTATTCTGTTAAAAAACTATTTCTGTCCATCATTTGCTTCTTTTAACATCTTTTGTTAATAATGCCACGTCAACGAAGGCATATGGATACCATTACTGCCACCAGAGCCGTTACATTGATTGCTGAAGGTCATTCACAGCGGTCTGTAGCTTTTTCGTTGGGTTTCTCTCGCCGAGCCATCCAAAATGTGTGGGATCGGTTCCAAGAGACTGGCAGTGTTGCAAGAAGGCCTGGATCGGGCAGGGTGCGAGCGACTACGGCACAAGAGGATCGCTACATCCGATTGAGTGCCCGTCGAGAGCGCTCTGTGACGGCACGTAAGTTACAAAATCGCCTACGGTTGACACCGGGGACTCGTGTTAGTGACCAAACGATACGTAATAGACTGCATGAAGACCAGCAAAGGTCCAGACGCCGAGTAGTACGAATTCCTTTATCTAGGGTTCAACGTGGAAATCGTTTAAGTTTTTGCCGCGAACATTCAGATTGGAGCATGAATCAATGGGGTATGGTGCTCTTCACAGATGAGTGTAAAGTGAAGCTTTGTAGTGATGATCGGCGGATTAGAGTATGGAGACGACAGGGTGAGAGATTTTCCGATGTCTGCATCAAGGAAATTGACCGCTTTGGAGGTCCTAGTGTGATGGTTTGGGCTGGGATTAGCTTACAAGGCAAAACTGAGCTGGTTTTCTTAAATCAAGGCACAGTAACTGCACAACGGTACATCGATGAAGTCATCAGGCCTCATGTGATTCCATTCTCACAGAGAGTGGGGCCAGGGTTCTGGTTAATGCATGACAATGCCCGCCCACACACAGCTCGGGCCACTCAGACTGTACTGGATGACTCCCATATTCGTGTCCTAACATGGCCAGCGTATAGTCCGGATTTAAATCCAATAGAGCATATGTGGGACCAATTAAAACGAAGGGTTAGGGAGCATGAGCAAGAGGTTCACAACCAGCAACAGCTTATGGATGCTCTGAAACGTGCGTGGGAAGAGATACCTGATGAAAACATCAGAAACTTAATCGAGATTATGCATTCAAGGCTCCAGGAGTGTGAAAACAGGAGAGGAGGACACACCCGTTACTAAACCTTAAAAAAAACAGCTTGTGTCAGTTTTTGTTTTGTTTTGCAAAGAGTTACTGTTTAGTTTTTGCTGTTGACAATGGACTAATTTCATGTTAATTGAAATAAGTGAAACAACTGACTACACAATTAAATGGTTATTAGCATAAGTTAAAACAAAAGCCTTGTTACATGTTATTTTAATAAATATACATTACTGTTTACTATATTTTTCACGTAGCAATCAAAATACTTAGTAGCCCCTATTTTCTTTTGAGTAGTATATTAACTACCTATCTAACCATATAACTCTGTTCTCTGCTCCTGCGGACCACTCATGCATAAAAGAAGTACCTACCTAGGGCGGCACATCGTGCACCCACAAGAGGTACAACATATCACCGCCCAAAGAATCTGGAATTTCCTGGAGGCAACGGGACTTAACGGTGAACTCTAAAAAAAGGGCTGCCACAATAGATCACTTGCTGGTCGAAGCGGCACATTAAGGCCCACAAACCAATAATAATAACTATATAACTACCTGGCCAGCAAAAGAAGGTATAACACTCATAAACGTGACGATAACTAAAACTGTTATACCTTCTTTTGCAGGCCAGTGTATGTTTGTTCGGGTGGAATCTTGCAACCCAATTTTGAAGCAGACTATATCTTCAACCGATTGAGCTGAAATTGTTGGTAAAGGTATAGTTTGGATGACAATTAAATATTATGGTACCTACCATCGAGCTGATCTGATGATGGGGACAGAAGGTGGCCATGGGAATTCTGTACTTAACCGACGTAACTCCGTTGAGTTTTGGCTTGTTAGAATCGTCTCAATTAGTAGTTGATGACGGTATACAGAAAAGTACAGTCGGCAATAAAAGCTTGTACCAAAAATAAAATTGTGGACAGAAACTTATTATTTCTTAGCCTTCTTGTAGCTCTTTAATTGTGTCATTCATCTTTAGTGAAATATTATTAATTGTCTTTTGTTTAGGTAGTTTTGTGTCTGGCCAGGAGTAGGATTGATCACCTAGCTAATTCATCGTTGCTTATCCGCTGATGCCAAAGGGCCCATTTCTCGTACTAATAATAGCCTGCGTAATATTTCGGCCGCCTGAACTTGACCCAGACCATGGCAATGAGATGGATCACGCACTTTAGTATTTGCTTGTTAATTCTCACCGTTTGACCTCCAGCAACGTGTAAAACGTAATATCAATAACAATATAGTTATTTCGTAACAGTTAACACATTTTGGCGTCGATTTGGATTAATTAGATGAAAGTTATGGCGCTATTACACTTCCGGTTGCCGTAACATGCGATTTGGTTACCTATCGCACGATCGCAACGATCACGTGTAAATTCGCCGCCATTCGAACGGATGCGATTAAAGTAACCACATGTAGAAGCGGGAAAAGTGATATGACATGTTATCATATCATCCTGTTCAATGGCTTTTGGTATGGTTCCCATAAAATATATACTGGCAGCAACACGTACCTACCTGTTTTATGTTTATACATGCATATCGATAGAGTATAATCGCTAATCAGGTACTTTCTGCACTGCACCTTTAGCAAGTGTATGTGTTCCCACGGGCTAAGGCTTGCAGCCTGTCTAAAGGTGTATACAGCTGTATCAGTTTATTATGAAAAAAATGCACATGGCTGTTTAGGTACATGTCCTAAACTAAGACGCAGTTGAACCTTAGATTCAGACTATTTGTTCCAATATCACGTTTGCGACTCTACCCAGTTTTCGGCCTTACAATGACACTTCACATTAGAGCCGGCTACGCCATAAAATATCTCAAGAGAATCTAGATAGCTCACTTGTGTTTGAGTCGTGTTATGGTCGTCACTATAAAAACCTTTCTCACCCTCTTTTGCATGTCTATTTAAAACTTAACCTTTCTTATCATGATACACATTTCCACCGACACAGGAAAACTGATACTTCACCTTTCCGTATGAAGCTATATTCCATGTTTATCATCATTAAACTAGCGTGTGAAAGCCGTGTGTTTTGGGGTTGGTTGAATTTTACATGGGGCGGTCAGTCTGTCTGCTGCCTATAAGTATAGGGCGGTGGTACGCGCGCGGGCAGTGCGCGAGCGGCCGTGTTGAACACCGGCTGGCACCACCGTTATCGAACTAATGGATACACCAGTGCACTGAACCTGACCTTCGATTGTGTTTTTTTTTTCTCAAATAGTCCGAGTCGAATCCATTATGCCAGTGTTGCACGAGAGATACGCTCAACCGCAATTGCAGCGGCGGTCGACTAAAAGCGTTGGCCGTAAGTTCAACTTCAACCCCTTGTCTGTCCGCAACTGTGTCCAAGCGATTCTCAACCTTATGTGGAGGGTGTAGTGTCTTAGTTTGCTAATTTCCCGCGCGTCGCGACGTCCCCGATATTGATGGTGGATCGGAAAGTTTCTTTTCAGTGGTATTGAAGTGAAGTTGCTTGCCCTTTCGTGGCGAATGTCGCCGGACGACCTTGTCAACGTCGCCTTAAAGAACTTCAACTTTATCTTGTTATTTAACATTTTGTGTTGCTGACTCACGTCCTGTAATTTTCTTTTGATCGAACTAAATGCGTATATCAATTTTATATGTTAATATTTCGTTTCTCCACCGCCATACGTCATAGTCATCGATAGGATTTTTACTAAACGATCTAAGGACTGCTAAGAGTGCTAAGTGTTTGCAGTTCTACCGACAATTCATAATTTATTGCGTTCCATTGGGCCCCCGTTCTGCAGTCGCTAGTACACTGTATGCCATTTCCATAGTCCAACCTAATAAAAGTCGATTTTTGTCATGAGCTGTATCATTATCGTGTCGTTAGCGTCCCACGTGTGAACCTGCTTTTTGTTTATGAATACTGTTTTGATAGAGGATATCGCACCAGCGGTGATTCAGGTGCGTAGGCGCAGACGGCCGGACCTGCGTCTCTATTTTGCAACTAAGAATCGCATTTCAATTTGATACCAGTCTTATATCATGCCAATATGTATGCATCTAGCTCACACATGCGTGGGTATGCACTTGCGCAAGAGCACTAGTGTCTAAAACTTCAACAATGCGTTTCGAAATTGAGATCCTGCTCGCTATTCATACAGATTCTAATTCTAGACAAGCTGCCTATTAGACGGGTAGTTTTTTGTGAGGATGTTTTTGGTCTTCATTTCATCCATTAACTTAATTAGATTAGTTTTTAATGGGATTTTTCAAGTATCTATTGAAGCTAAGTTAAGTACCGATGCGCCCGCTTTACTTATTCGAGTTCACTCTTTCAATTTTCAAGTCTGAAAGCCGAAAGCAAAAAATTAAATTTAAAAATGGAAGACTAAATACAGAATCCTCACTCAGCGTAAAGCCAAAACGAGCTTGATACGAGTTTTCTGTAGGGTCATCATTTAAGATTAAGTGACACATAATAGTTCATGAGATGATGCCATAGGTCGTCCTGCGGAATGAAATTTCGCATGCTCTATATTGTGGATAATGTATGACAAATTTCAAGCGAGGCCATGCCCATGTCTTACCAGATTGAAAGCTCTTAATCATAAAATTTGCAGGCATTGTTAAATAAAGGGTTTTGTGAATATTGCCGTATGTTTTTTTTTTATTGATGGGTTTAGACCACACGAACAAGCATTCGCGCATATTCATAGAAGATGTCTTTCTGTCAAAAAAAAATGTTTTGATACAATCGTTTATTACCGACTGTACTTTTGTTGCACGGTCATCAACTACTCGTTGAGATGGTTTCAATGAGCTCAAACAAGATGGGTGTATCGATATTCAATTACTTGTATTAGCTCCAAGGCTCCAAAGTATTATAAATATCTCATTCGCATGTTGATTCATTCGCTCTAAACAAAATACTTGCATTACCCGATCATAAATACATCATATCAAGATCCTCCGTAACGGCACTTACAGCTTGAATTGCCAAAGGAAATGCCCCGAGCACTGGCTCCGAGGATAGTGCAATAAATACCGTTCTAGACATCCAGGTCAAGTTGTAAATCTCTCCAAGCCTAACGGGTACCTGAAACTATGTAAGCATCACGTACTGAATAGTCGGGCTTTGAATGGGTGCCCTGATGACGAATTGAAGCGTCAAATTGAGTTTTTTGATGTTATTCAATTAATCTATTCAATCTTTGTACCTATCTTTTATTAGTTGTATCACGAACAGATTGTACAATTGTAGTATTAAAGGACAAAAAATGTCTATACAAATATTATAAACAGGAAAAGTCTGAGATTGTATCTTTGTAGGTTTGTACGTAGGGGGACATCTCCGAAACTACCTACTCATCTCATTTTATAATAATTATTAATTATAATAATAATTATTATAATGAATAATTATTTTTCACCTCACTAGCTCTGAAAGCCCTTTTATATTTTTTTAAAACAGATAGATAGCAAAACTGCATTTTATCCACAAGAGTTCAAAGAATGTTTGTAATCCGAACGTGTTATTTTTTGAAACAAATACCATGTAAAGGCAGACAGGACAATTTTCGCCCATCAGTTTTTTTTTTTTGGGTATTTTCCTTGCTTTAGTGAGGTGAAAAGATTTGTGTTACACACGGGTGCAGTTATTTTATGTCTCGTGTGTTGCAACACTCACTTCGCTCAGGATTCTATTTTCGAACCACTAAGTGAGTGGTTCAACCATAGATTCCATTCGCTAGCTCGTAGTTCAACCCTAGAATCCATTCGCTAGCTCGTGTTTCAATTCCACACTCGCGGTTAAAATACCACTTTGCACTCTTGTATAACAAATAACTTATCTTATCACTATCAGTATATACTAGGTACAATGGGCTTACGCTATATTTTATCCCGCAACTTAGGCATCGATCTTTAAAATATGCGGAATCGCTATTTATACAGGTAGACATATAATACGAGGGCTGCCTTTTAAGTTGTGTCGTTTGGAAAAACTAAAGACAATTTAAGTGTTAAATGGTATTTATTGTTTTTCAAAGTAATCACCGTGATATGTAATACACTTTTTCATTCGATCGAACGAGTTTTCGAAACACTTATTCCAATCCGAAGTCGGGGGTCTCCAAAATGGCCGTTTTGTATGCCTCAACCGCTTCTTCAGGCGTCTGGTACCGTTGACCACGAAGTCGTAGCTTGATTTTTGGAAAAGTAAAAAAAACGTTAGGGCTTAAGTCTGGACTGTACGGCGGGTGTTCCAGAATTTCGACGTTTTGCTCTTTTAAAAACGCAATTGTTTGCCGGGCGGTGTGCGAGCTCGCATTATCGTGGTGCAGTCTTATACGACGTCTTGGGTTATTTTTTCGAAACTCGCCGATGACTTCTGGTAAACAGACAGTGGTATACCAGTCAGCATTAACCGTTTTACGATCCTCGAGCACGATGGTGGCAACTTGGCCACTTTTCGCCACAAACGTGGCGACCATTTTTTTCGAAGTAATCCGTGAGCGTATTACTTTGTTCGGTTTTGGCTCATCTTGGAACACCCAAACAGTCGACTGCTGTTTAGAATCAGGATCGTAGGCATATATCCAAGATTAGACACCACTGATAATGTCGTAAACATGTTTCGAGTTTCCTCGGTTGAATTGCCGCAGAGTTTTGCGACACCATCGAACGCGAGCCGTTTTTTGGTCTTCACTGAGTAAATGTAGTATCCAGCGTGAGATCAACTTTTTTACGCCTAAGTGATCATGCAAAATACTGTGAACACTGGTCCCTGAAATACTTAAGGAAGCTTCTATCTCACGGTATGTCGCATGGCGATCTTCGACGATCAGTTGCCGTACAGCATCAATGTTCTCCTGGGTTACGGCTGTTTTTGGTCGACCTTCACGATGTCTATCACCAAGACTAGAGCAACCACGTTGAAATTCTAAATACCAGCGTTCCACAGTCCGGAGGCATGGTGCTTTATCATTGAAAACCGTAGTGAACTCTTCGAAGCACTGAAGTCGCGTTAAGCCCCTTTTGAAGTTGTAAAAAATTATCGCACGTAAATTTTCCTTCGAAATTTCCATTTTCACAACTGACTTGTCAACTTTGAACGAACGCTGTACTAAAACGGTTGGGCCGATTTCGAGTCATTCTTTTGTTTTCGAATTCTACATTCAAATATTTTAAGATGACACTAGTTCTTTTTTATGCAATCACGGGAGGTTTGCAAACGACAGAACTTAAAAGGCAGCCCTCGTATTTATAAGTAGGGTATAAAGTTTTAAATAAAGTAACTTTATCTGAAGGAGTTTGGCGGTCATCCAGATTATATTGCACAAAAGAGTCGCGGAACCATCTTAGTTTTTATTAGACTTACTTATGGGTCTAAAATGATATTTTAATAGCTCAAAGGAAGGGGAAAGGCAATAATACTAAACAATGTTCTGAAACTGAAATCACTATTAAATTAACCTTAAACGTTTCCTAACAATACGTCGTCTCCAGTAGCATACATTACGCTGAAGGCGGATTTAAACGACTCGCCCCAAGAAATGCTGCATAAATAACCATACTTGATGTTATCTGTCCATACAAGGCGTCGCTATCTGCGTAGCAGAGGTCGCTATCTAGATTGGAGGTTACGTGCGTATGGCGATGTGACCTGTCCATATACAAACCATATTATATGGTGTTACCATGGCAACCGTCGTCACGGCCTTGTGAGTTGTGATCCCTGGTTTCCTGACAGCTGCTTTAACTAGTGATAGTAATTTCTTGCTGATAGTGGTGTTTTGGATCGCTGCGAGTGACAAAATTAAAATGGGATATGTGAGCGAAAATGGTTTTTCTTTAGTCGTAAACACGTTGTTTAAGTTCTGTCGCGACGGTGTGTTCGGTTGCCTACCTTTCAGTTAAATACACGATAAATATCGTAAAAATATGTGAATACAAATCGAAATCAGTTGACCAAATGACGCTAATAATGTCTAAAGTATAATAAATATATATAATATATAATAAAAATATATAATATATAATATAAATATATAATAGCCTGAGCAAGATACGGTTTTTTTTTGGAAATAATTCAATATCAGGCTAATATACGGCTTTTATATGTTATTTTAAAAGCTTTTACTATTGAAATCACTAAGTCTATAGACTGGAAGTTAGGAAAAAAATGAACCGGCAAGCAAAAATGCTATCAGTTTTTTTATAATGAAAACATGTTTGAGTACACAAATTTGGAGTAAGTAAGTCTCCAAATCCAAAAATATATGCATCAGGAAATAACAGCATTTTAATGAAATATTTACGACCTTGAAAGAATATTGAATTTCACCTGGCCTAAAGAAATATTTTTTCATTAACAAAAATAAGTGTATTATGCGCGTATCCCAAAGAACATACATATATAGAAGTAGTCAATTATAAAGTAAAGAAAGAATATAGATACCATTTTCGCTTGATTTGTATGGTATTTATATACTTTTCATATTTTTTACCATTGCGGTATTCAATTTAGGTGGATTATTAATGAATATTTAGTCAAATTACCCAACCTATTTTTTGGTGTGAAAATATGGCTAGTATAGATAGGTATATTGTTGGGTGTTCATAGAGCGAAACCGTATCTTTCTTAGGCTATAAAGCATGTATTGTATATATATCAGACTTTATAATAATCGCTGCCAATGAATCGGATTGGTTAAAGAAATTAATAACGGTTAAATTTTACTAACTTAATGTTGTTTCTAAATTGAACACACACAAATGCGAAAATCAAGTAGTTTAATAGTAAATTTAAATTTAGCCAAATTACTGGCGCACAACGTTAAGTGCAATTTAATAGCGAAATTCAATTCATTGCTACATTGTTCGGATTTAACGTGTTCTGTCCAGCACTTTCTGTGATTTATTATGATTACACCCTACTTAGGGGTTTTTGTGGTGGGGAAATGAGTTAAAATTTTCCTGTATTCCTGCAAATGCTCATTATTTTGTGCCTTTTTATTAAAGCACATATTGTTGTCACTTGCTTACCTATATTTAAATGAGACTGTTGATGATGGTATTGTGTAAAAACGTTTCTGCGGATCCTAACGAAGGTACTAGGCTACTACGAAGAAGTATAGTTTATAGTGAAACTTACATTGGAGGAAAAGTTCTTCGAAATCCGTTCCATATTTTTAGCATGGCATCTAAATTTTCTCACAATAGTTTTCGGTGCATAATATTAGTAAGCTAAGGACGGGCTCTCTAACAAGAATACGCTCCCACAGAGCGAAATTGCAAAGTTATGTACAACGACAACGATTTCACGATAAAAGGCTATTTATGCATAGGTACCTTAATCCGCTTAAGCTATAACAAATTTTACGTCATACCTGGCCATAAAGTAGGAATTACCGCACGCTATGCGTGCGGAAAACCCCACTTCCTGGCCAGATAGAGACGTAAAATGTTGTACTTACCACGGGCGGTAATAAAGAAAGCCTCAGAGCGCATATTTATCGCCCTTGCCTTCGGCTCGGGCGTCAATTACCTGCGATCTGAGACATTCTTTGTTTAACCGCCCTAGGTAAGTAATGTACTATAAGCGCTAGACCAAGTTCAGTGTAATCAATCACCATCGACCCGTCTATTCGAATCGTGTGACGTCACCGCGACCATTTATCATCAGGACAAAAGACGGAGCCAAATGGTCGACAATTATTTTCCAATTTTACTTAACAGTTAAGGCCTGGCTGTTGTAATAGATCTGTGTGCCAGTGCAGTTGTGGCGTTGGTCGCAGTTGTTCTCCAAGTTTCTTGCTTGTTGTGTACCATAGCATATAATAGATTGCAGTTTAAGAAACGTTTGATTGTGCGGTTTAGAGATGATTTCTAAGGATTTCTTATTCTTAGGCTCGTGACTTGCATACTTCTTACAGCTTAGGTTAAAGATAGCGGGTGTTAACGTTTCTTCCAATAAATGTGGACTAGTGAGAATCTGAATCCATATACCTGTAATAAGTCTTCATCAAACCAATGGGGACACCATTAGGCAGTGCCTTTTTGCCTATAGTTTGCGCACGTCACCACTAGATAAAAAGTTGGCCACCTTTTCCGTTAAACCGCGACTTTCTCGTAGCCAAAAAAGTTTTTATTGACTTAGCCAAAGTCATTTACAACTTGCTATTATTCAAAGGCTAGTGAACTCCACTAGCACCTCGTTTTCAAGAAGTCATTTTCTTCTCAGTGTTCGTTTTCAACTTTTTCGATCAATGCCGCTATCGGGTTTCTGAGCTGTTATGATCACCTGAGCATTTGCGACTCGCTTTTTATGACTTCTTGCTTGGAAACTTGATAGCCTCTTTTGTTGTGAACTAAGTATACCACGTTCCCAGTGAATATTTATAGCAGAATAATTTATTTGTAATAGACCTATATGCAGCTTAAATTAAACATGGCAGAGCTGAGTGGTCCTTGCAAGAACGTTTAACTATAGGTTCCTAAGGATGAACGCCATTGTTGTTATAGTATTAAATAGTTTTTTGTTAAGAATGCCCTCGGAAGAGGACTGGGAATTGGGAATTTTACCTTTTACCGGGATAAAAAAGTGCGAATCGGACAGAAATACATCATCTGTGAAAATTTCAACTGGAACTATCACGGTATCAGTGAGATACAGCCTGGTGACAGACAGATAGACACACGGACAGCGGAGTCTTAGTAATAGGGTCCCGTTTTACTCTTTGATCCGTACTCAAAGAGTAAAACGGGACCCTAAAAAAGTATGCGACTCTCCTCTCCGTAATGCATTTCACATCTGTGTGCATGTGCACATTTCTACGACGAGTGTGTGGGTAGCTAGGCGTTAAGGCGTAACAATCTAATTCACTTTCGTGTTTATAATATTATAGTACGTTGTTCGCCATTGTACAATGAACAGATTGCTGGTTTCGTCGATATCGTGTGATCAGTCACGGTTAGTTTATCACGTTCCTTGTCCAGAAAACCGATCTTTTTTCTCCTCGATCTAGATATCCTATTAAATCGCGTGTGGCGTGCAACTTCACCTTCGCGCATGCGTCATGGTTCAATGCCTTGAGTACGGAAACAGATCCTAATATGGCGGGCTCAGGCGAGTGGTTGCGCCAACGCAGTGAGCGTTGTATCAAACGATTCGTCTCGCGGTTCACATGTCACTAGATCTTTTCGGATAATGGGTCGCACGGTTAAAGTGGTGTATTCCTTAAACTGTTAAGTAGATGTAAATTATCTAAACTACTTTTGGCTCTAACATACTGGTTAGAGTCAAAAGCTCCTAATACTAACAGTCGATCAAACAAGTTCTTTAGTCAGTCTTCTATTTCTATCCAATTAGAAAAATCGGGCACGAGTCGAACGGACATGATCTTCGCAGGACATAGGTAATTAGCCCGCAGTTTAAGGAAAAACCATACAAAAAATTCCCATCTCAGCCGAAAAATGCCAAATTAATCTATAAAGTAAAGAAAATGTGCTGCTCGTGGCTGAGATGCCGACGGCGCGTGGCGTCCGTCGCGGCCGAGAGCGACGGTCCGACGGAAGCCTTCGTCGAGTCACCCAAACACTTGCCCACAGAGCCGGAGCCGCTTCAACTTACCCCGCAACCACGTAAGGGACACAGCTTGTAGCACCTTCGTACGGCGCGTTTTTGCACTCAATTATTTCTCGGCTTTGTATTGAGTATGATTCATGGACAGGTGTAGTCGCGTATTTGTGTTCTGTTTTTGCGTATGGTATTGTTATCTCTGACAAACCCGGATTGGCTCTAAGCAGCTTAAGCTTATTTTAGTTATACAATTTATAATATTTAGCGTAACTTCGTCACACTACGGTATTATACTCCTAAAGCCTAGGCCGCACTGACGCGATACGTCCTGAGACTGCGATGAGGGTATGGTCGCATGTATGGGGGTATTCCTGCCGATGTGGCACCCCCCGTCCGTCTCGTGTTAGTATTTTCCCAATCATTGTGGACACAGGACTCTCCGCGTCTGCAGCAGTTTGATGGATGGAGGTTTATTGTACCAGCGTTACCCCTTACCCCGATAATAATAAAGCCTATTTTCCAGCGTCGACCCGCGCGACGCGCAACAACCAGGTGCGCATGTCCAACGTGTCGGGCTACTCGAACGGGCACGGCGGGGACACGACGGGGAGGCGGGGGGCGGAGAACGTGCCGCCTCCCGCGCAGCCCGCGCCTGTGCCTAACGCGTCCAGGGTCACGCAACAGGTGAGTTTGAAGCCTATTTGTAGTGACGTCAGGTTGGGTTTTGATTGAGATGTTGCAAGGAACGTGGAGAAAAATGTAAGGCATCATTTGTTGCGTGAAGAATGATCTGAAAGTAGTAACCTCGCAGATATAGATAACAATATAAGACAGGTCTGTTCACAATTTGGTTGCCGTACCACTTTTGCCTCTTTTAGGAATGTGTACATTTGAACTACACGCGATATTGTAAGCATTAGAACCACGCACGCACACATCGAATATTGCGTTGTAAAGCTTTGGCAACATACAAGATTACATACACGTAAACATGGAACAGGATGAAGAGACCCATTTCTCGAGTCGCACAATAATTTACTCAGACCACAGATACCGGATTACAAGAGATAATAATAATATGTAATAATTACACTTATAAACCTTATCAGCCTCAGTTAACCTCTTGTATTCTTATATATGCGGGTCAGTAGGTATATTATTGTGCGACCCGAGTCTCGAGATCTGTGAATGAAACAAAGTGCGAAGTAATTCCACTAGCCAGAGTAAAGTTGAATGACCAGACCCGTATATCATCTTATAAACGGCGCTGTCAGGCGACCGCTGCTTCCTTACGTACAGTATGAAGCGTACTACGTCCGGGCATTTTATCTATGTAGATTTATAAGTGAGATAGCGTATGACAAATCAGCTGCAGTTAAATGCGCTACACGTTACGTTGTACAGCAGCAAACATTGTTCTTGAGACTATTTTGATCAGCTATATACAGGGTGTCCGGTAAATAATGGACAACCTTCTAACCACGAATAGGGCACCTTAGACTGGTCCAGAAAATCGACTTTTAGGTTTAGTAAAAGTCCCCTGGTTTTCGAGATATTCGCACTTTTATAGCAACATCTTTATTTGTAAAGGTGTAAATGGCATGTGTTATACCATTTTAGAATCAGTATTAGATAAACTATTTTTCAGGAAGTTGGCCACTCTGGTCCTCATAAATTTTTTTTCACCACAAGCAATCAAACTTGTAGAACATTTTAAAGAAAAATGTGATTTTATTAATTAAGACCTAATTAAACAGAAATCGGTCTGGCCACCATAAAACTCTAATACACGTTCATTAGCATCACTGTTAGATAATATTTCCGAAAATTATTAACGTCAGATCATTAAAGTGAAATAAGGTGCACTACTTGCACCACTCGCACCTTATTTCACTTTAATGACCAGGGGGCCGATTTTTGAATCTCACCAAGTGACTAATTCTCACCGATGTGAGTGATTTCTGAAAGTTCGTATTTTTGAAACTCATCGGTGACTTACATTTGTCATACCTATGATATCGATTTACGAGTGCCCCTACCCACTCGTAATTGCAATCACCATGCGATTGACGTATGTGACATCTGCCAAAAGTGCCAAAGTATGTTTTTCGGAAGAATTAGCAGCGGGGCTCGATTGAAGAATGTACACAATTATTTATAAAAAGCTTACAATTATCAAGTAAAACAATATCCAAGTTATTAGTTAATACAATTATTAAGTTACATATACTTGTAAAACATATGCCACTAACAAATGTACATACCTTTTCTTATAAATTATAAAATCTGTTATAGGTATTCTCTTCTCGTTTTCTAGTGAATTTTTCAAAACTTTAATTTTCGTTTACATGCAGCGTTTCGGGCAGATACGCTACGTTTTACGTTTGACCAATTTGATAAATCTATTTTAAGTTATAGTATGAGAAAATAAAAACCGGTATCAAGGATAACACTATAACATCTGCGTAAAAAGGAACGTAACGGGAAGATTGTCTCTGACTGACATTGTAAAATTTCTGCATGTTGGTAAACAGCGTGTGACTTTCAAAAATACGGCTTTTGGAAAATGGTGACATAAAAGTCATCGGTGATAATTTTAGTCACCGGTGACTTTGATATCACCAGTGAGATTCAAAAATCGCCCCCCTGGACGTGCGAAGTGCGAATATCTCGAAAACCAGGGGACTTTTACTAAACCTAAAAGTCGATTTTCTGGACCAGTCTAAGGTGCCGCCCTATTCGTGGTTAGAAGGTTGTCCATTATTTACCGGACACCCTGTATACTTTTAAAGCACCCAAATCCATGCTGCTTTGGACACTGCGTTGCAAAATAAAAGAAGTATTATGTGACAGGATGAATTATTTAGTGTAAAACACGTGTTTGTGTTTATCTCTGGCAACAGCCTTGTGGACGTGCTATGTGTCGCGGCAGCGATGGAAAACACCAGAAAAACGTCGGCATCAACATACCCTCGTCACAAACGCAAGATGCGTCGCGTCAACGTGGTTTTATCCTAAAACGGGTGTACTCAAATAGTAGATTGTACAACAAGCGCATAAAACGAGCCATTTAACCTGAGACGTTTATATAGTTACGTCGAGGGGTTAAATGGCTAATTTATGCCCGAGTTATACACACTGCTTTTCACTTCGATTGCGAGAAAATAACAAATAATTGCAAAATTAAATAAAATAATAGCTCATTCCCGTCACTTAACTTTTTAAAGTTTGTATGTTTAATTTTCGACACGTGATATTCATTTAATGGTTCAATACGTTTTAAAGTAATAATTGACTCCTTTTATCTCGTTTTATTAATTTAGTAATGGAAAACACGGATGTGAAATTTATTAAAGAAAATCAAATCAAATGACAAGTTTATTCTACGAAGTTTTATTGTGTATGTGGTTGTTAGGCCCGATTACCTTATTCTTTAAAACAATTTTACTTTGAGCACATTGTGCAAAAGTGGCATTTTGTGCAGTAGGTATACATCCAGCACAAAGGCGAACTTTGCGAGCATGAGAAGTAAATAACATATTTCAGTTCAGTAGTCTTTCCCCTATGTCAAGTACCAAAACCGTTTCTTTCCTAAGCCTGTCCTACTGCCAGCAGGCGTCCATGTCGAGCAACTCCCGTTCAGCCAGCGTAGCGTCCGTGGTTCCCGCCCTCCCTCCCAACGTACCTCGCAGGAACATTAAAGAGGTTCCTTGTCCTTTCCTATGTTTACCCTTTGAAAGTGGGTAGTCCTAGAATGATAATAATAATGTAATATCTTCATTTTGTAAATTAATTGTTTATCCAATAGAACATTGCTTTTTATAGCATTAATTACTAACGATGAACCTTGTAATATTATTATTTAAAAAAACATCAAGCGTCGTTGCATTTCTTAACTGCTAATGTTCGGTTAGTGTATGTGTCGGCGGCCGATTGTAAAATCCGGCAGATCACGAAATTCCTAGGCATATCGTGAAACGACGCCATTTCATGATTTGGCTAAATGACATCCGCCATATCGTTCAAAACTTAACGTTTAACGATTTGTCTAATGACGTTTAGGCAGATCATGAAATTCCTTGGCATATCATCAAACGCCGCCATATTGTTCAATACTCGCCGTTATACGTAACTAGGGTTTGCAAACAAGTTTTTCCACTTTTTTATAAAAAAAAAAAACTAAATAATAGAGCTAGGAATATCGACGAATGCGTTGCTCTAATAGATCTGCCGTATTTTTTATCAGGCACATCATGATATGCCTGGTCAACTATTAGCCAAATCATGAAATGGCGGCGTTTCACGATATGCCTAGGAATTTCGTGATCTGCCTGATTTTACGTTTCGGCCGCCAACGTATGCTTTGTAGACTGTATTGGTAGGTGTAAAAATTTCATTTTAATTTGAAAATTTCCTAGATGTAGGTGCAGACTTATTTGATTGATAATCGTAAAACACAGACATCGTAGTTTTACCCTACCCGTTTGCTTACCAACCTTGATTAAACTTGTCTTTGAATCTTCCCCATTGATGTCACCTTTACGTCTTTACGCGAACGCCACATTGACACGACGCGTCTTGACTTGGGTGCCATGTCGGCGCACATCTGGCGCGCTTATTTTCTGTTTTTCACGTTTACTGTAGTACACCGTCGCATCAACGTGATGTTCTCGTAATCTTGTAACATGGTAATTGACCGATTTAGAGTTTAAGGGTAACATAATAGTTTACTGTAACAAAGACGCATATTGCTTGTATCTTGCGTTGCTGAGCACATTTGTCACGTACCTACTTCTGCCACATACAAATGTACGAATAGTACATGGCGATCCAGCCAGGGTCTCTAAATGATCAATCACCATCCGCTCCGGATTGTCTAGCTGCGATTAGAATGGGATTAGAGGTGATTTTTTTGTCATTTATAATATACTTACTTACGTCAATGTGATAAATTGACTTATGTGTAGATTGCGCTTAACCTATTGACCGCCAGCTGACGAAGTGACTTGCCGAGACGCCACCGACGTCAAATGACGACCGTCCAAAATAGTAGTTTATCTACACCCATATCATAAATCCTCTAGAATGTGTTCGGAAACCATACACAGTGACCACCATAATTGCAACCAGTAACGTAACATCAGCGTTTTGTATGTGCCAATGTTATTATAATGTATGAAAAATCATAATAACATCGAGTATCGATGTTATTATGGAAATCTGCTATGGTGGTGGGGTGGTGCTGGTCCTGTGGAGTTGGTCATGATTTGAAATCTAGTCGGCCATGGCGGTGCAATGGCGGTTATTCTAATGGTTCCCGAACACATCATTGAGGATTTATAAGGTGTGGGTGGGTAGATAGTGTATGTTACTGTACATATTAGGCACTAAATCACTCGTTGTCGCTCGTTTCATAAACCCACACTCGTGTTTAATGACCTTCATTATGTACAGACACATAATTACTATTATGTGACTGTACATAATAAAGGGCATTAAATAATACGCAGAGTGGTGGCATAAAGTATTCCCATTTGTAGTTCAACGCGCCGAACACGACGAACGTGCTGACGCGCGCCGGCACCGGCGCCGGCGCTGCGTCCAGCACGGTGTCGGTCCCGCACGCCGTGGGCAGCGGGGCCGTGCGCCGCTCCAACGTCGTCAAGGAGGTCGAGCGGCTCAAGGAGAACCGCGAGAAGCGGCGCCAGCGGCAGGCCGAGCTCAAGGAGGAGAAGGTATGCATTTTACCTCCGCCACTGGGACTAGTTTCTGCTTATCTTTAGCTCTCTTTGAGCGGGGTAAAGAGACAGAGATATTCTGCCGTACATTATCCGCATCCTCGCAACTACGAGTATGACCAGACATAACAAATGACAATCACGCCGACGCACAACATAATCGTCGTGTAAGCAGTTCCATTTTCAAATATCCGAATAGCCCTCGATGTGGCCAGTTCCATAAACTTTCAAGACTGCTGTATGTTTACCCCGCACTGCACTGCTTATGACCGTGATTTATAATTCCTTAGACATACCTACATATAAGACGCCGGAGGATAATTCATTGGTCAACCTACGGCTATCTGGACAATGAGAATGCGTCCATATAGAATAGCACTTGCACTGATTTCAGGAAGCCCTAATGAACATGGACCCTGGCAACCCCAACTGGGAGTTCCTGGCGATGATCCGCGAATACCAGCAGAGCATCGAGTTCAGGCCACTAACCGGCCATGAACCCGTAGAAGATCACCAGATCACCGTGTGCGTCCGCAAGAGGCCGCTCAACAAGAAGGAGCTAAATAAGAAAGAGGTTAGTCCAACCAACATCTCTTTGAGCTGCAGCGGTGTCTAGACCACAAAAAGAGAGCTGCCATTCGTTGATCTACATTTCTTACCGATTTGGCATTTTTAGGGACGCCTTACCGGTCTTCGTTTGTTCTGGCGTCTGTCTTCATCACTATAGGGGTTTTGAGAAGTTAATACATCTGCTAGGCTAGCACAACTGACACCGCGGCGCGGCGCGTGACGCGATGATCTATCCTAATTTTTCTAATTTGTGTATTGCTAGTGAGACAGGATTCATCGAATACGCGCAGCGCGACTGAGCAGTATGTTATTCTCTGGTCTCTGTAGCATCAAATTTGGACGACCAACCTTAACTGGAGACTGAGGAAAAGTTGTTAATTTCTCGTGTAAAACAGTCCCCCCACCGGCTACACCGGACTTTGGGAATAGTCTTTTCAACATGTACATCAATGTACGCCAGGATGGCATGCGGACTTCGGGAATTTCAATAAAAAAAAATGGTGAGTGAACCTATTTTTGAAGTTGGTTTCCAAGAGAGGTACACAGAATTTTACCATAGGTACACAGAGGTACACAAAAGGTACCAAATATCTGTAACCATTTCATTGAAATTCCCGAGGTCTGTATTGTTAATGTTTTTCAAACGGTCACCACGGCAAGTGTCGGTCACATGCTAACTTATGTTGTGGTCTGTCCCTTTTAAATGAAGGAATGTTGATGAGTTGGTTATTGTTCCAGGTGGACGTGATCAGCGTGCCGACGCGCGACCAGATGATCGTGCACGAGCCCAAGAACAAGGTCGACCTCACCAAGTACCTCGAGAACCAGAAGTTCCGCTTCGACTACGCGTTTGATGACAACTGCACCAACGAGATCGTCTACAAGTTAGTACCTAGTTAACCTATTTAGTGCGAAATATGCGTACATTTATATTGTGACATGATAATGGCAAAGGTCGCCATGAACTGTTGGACGTTACGAGGTTAATAATAGACGACAGTCAGGAATAGAATGATTCGTTTATTATGGATTACATGGGTTTTTTTATACAGTATCTGACGACCACCCTAGGGTGTATTCACACAGAGACACAGATACTAGTATCTGTGTCTCTGTGTGAATACACACTTAGACATACTTTAACTATTTAGTTTTACTGCTAATTTGATTGGGTAATGTTAGACATAGTATCAGGTTTTAGATGCAATAAAATAGGATCTTTAGATTATACATTAGATAAAGCTTGTGTACCTACTCGTGCGAGAAACATCTGGTCGTGTTTCCCCGCACCGCACTACACCTCACTATGCATCATCGCGTACTAATTTTGTTAAATTGTGACAATTATAAACTCTGTTGAAAAGGTGGTTATTTTGTAAAGAGTCCTTTCGTCAGGTCTCCTTCTACAAGCTAGTAGACTTAATCTTGTGAGCTAGGCCCTATTGCTGGGCGCAGGCCTCCTCAAGGATGAGGGTTCATACGTAATATATATATTTAAACATTAAACTTCTTTTCTTATTTTTCTTAAACATTGCTAAGAATCATGTAATCACCAGCTATTTGTAGAAGAAAACGTCCCTTGGTACAGCAACTCTTCCGTTTGTTTTTTTCACATTATCCTTGGTCACATTATTTTTATAATTTTCCAGGTATACGGCAAAGCCGCTAGTGCAGACGATATTCGACGGCGGTATGGCGACGTGTTTTGCCTACGGACAGACTGGCTCTGGAAAAACACACACCATGGGTGGAGATTTCCAGGTACCATATCATTTGACCGGCCAATCTTTTTTTATTAAACTCTAAGAACTAAATGATACACTCATCATACATTGATAAGTTATATTAATTCTTGCAGCCACAAAGCTGTTTGCCATGTAAAATGTCCTTGGTCTTCTTTTTCTTCTCTTGCCTTGTCGGCGGAACCGAAGACATTATTTCAATATTTTTTTCACAACACTTATTTAGACTTATTTTCATTAGCGATGTCTCGACAGTGGTCGTGAAAAACACCTTATTTATTGACTCGCCTGAAAGTGTTAGTATTCGTTCCTTTCTCACTTATTTTTTTGCTTTTAAATATTTTTATTTGCGATTTCCCGGCACAAGTAGTCGTGAAAAACACTCTGTTAGTAAGCAGTTTGGTGTACACTCAGCGTCAATTACTCTGTAGCAGTCAAAGTGGCCAAATAGTTCGGTACACCATACTAAATATATGGTGTATCTAAATATATGTCTATTACCTAGCCTCTACAGCAATGTACCATTATTCCAGGGCAAGACGCAGGACTGCAAGAAGGGCATCTACGCGATGGCGGCGCGCGACGTGTTCGCGTTCCTCAAGTCGCACAAGTACAAGCCGCTCAACCTCATCGTCTCCGCTTCCTTCTTCGAAATATACTCCGGAAAGGTAACACCTAATATTTTGAGGCAGGGCGCAAACGTTCGGAATCCGCGCACGGTTTCCGAATTCGGTTTTCGACTTGCAGCCCTCTAGAGCGATAATTATTGTTCTGTAACGGCCTGCGAGCGCTATAAGTCTCTGATTCGGAAGCCGTACGCGGATTCCAAAAGTTTGCGCTCTGTAACTCGGTATACAAGATGAAGCTAGTTTTTAAGCAGAAGAGTCGAAACAAGGTCTTCTTATATAAAAAGATCCCATGAACATTGCAGGTGTTCGACCTACTAGCGGACAAGGCGAAACTGCGAGTATTGGAAGACGGCAAGCAACAAGTCCAGATAGTGGGGCTCACGGAGAAGGTGGTCGACAACGTGGACGAGGTGCTCAAGCTCATCCAGCACGGCAACGCAGCCAGGACCTCGGGACAGGTGAGACCATAACGGGGACCTTTACACGCAACTGGGGAATTGCACATCAACAGCGTTTGGTTGCTTTGTATCGCTTCTGTAGTACCGGGATTAAATTGTTGTTTGTGTTTGCAGACGTCCGCGAACTCGAACTCGTCACGGTCGCACGCCGTGTTCCAGATCGTGGTGCGGTCGCCCGGCATGCACCGCGTGCACGGCAAGTTCTCGCTCATCGACCTCGCGGGCAACGAGCGCGGCGCCGACACCTCCTCCGCCAACCGACAGACAAGTATGTGCCATACTCGACGCGGTCGCACGCCGTGTTCCAGATCGTGGTGCGGTCGCCCGGCATGCACCGCGTGCACGGCAAGTTCTCGCTCATCGACCTCGCGGGCAACGAGCGCGGCGCCGACACCTCCTCCGCCAACCGACAGACAAGTATGTGCCATACTCGACGCGGTCGCACGCCGTGTTCCAGATCGTGGTGCGGTCGCCCGGCATGCACCGCGTGCACGGCAAGTTCTCGCTCATCGACCTCGCGGGCAACGAGCGCGGCGCCGACACCTCCTCCGCCAACCGACAGACAAGTATGTGCCATACTCGACGCGGTCGCACGCCGTGTTCCAGATCGTGGTGCGGTCGCCCGGCATGCACCGCGTGCACGGCAAGTTCTCGCTCATCGACCTCGCGGGCAACGAGCGCGGCGCCGACACCTCCTCCGCCAACCGACAGACAAGTATGTGCCATACTCGACGCGGTCGCACGCCGTGTTCCAGATCGTGGTGCGGTCGCCCGGCATGCACCGCGTGCACGGCAAGTTCTCGCTCATCGACCTCGCGGGCAACGAGCGCGGCGCCGACACCTCCTCCGCCAACCGACAGACAAGTATGTGCCATACTCGACGCGGTCGCACGCCGTGTTCCAGATCGTGGTGCGGTCGCCCGGCATGCACCGCGTGCACGGCAAGTTCTCGCTCATCGACCTCGCGGGCAACGAGCGCGGCGCCGACACCTCCTCCGCCAACCGACAGACAAGTATGTGCCATACTCGACGCGGTCGCACGCCGTGTTCCAGATCGTGGTGCGGTCGCCCGGCATGCACCGCGTGCACGGCAAGTTCTCGCTCATCGACCTCGCGGGCAACGAGCGCGGCGCCGACACCTCCTCCGCCAACCGACAGACAAGTATGTGCCATACTCGACGCGGTCGCACGCCGTGTTCCAGATCGTGGTGCGGTCGCCCGGCATGCACCGCGTGCACGGCAAGTTCTCGCTCATCGACCTCGCGGGCAACGAGCGCGGCGCCGACACCTCCTCCGCCAACCGACAGACAAGTATGTGCCATACTCGACGCGGTCGCACGCCGTGTTCCAGATCGTGGTGCGGTCGCCCGGCATGCACCGCGTGCACGGCAAGTTCTCGCTCATCGACCTCGCGGGCAACGAGCGCGGCGCCGACACCTCCTCCGCCAACCGACAGACAAGTATGTGCCATACTCGACGCGGTCGCACGCCGTGTTCCAGATCGTGGTGCGGTCGCCCGGCATGCACCGCGTGCACGGCAAGTTCTCGCTCATCGACCTCGCGGGCAACGAGCGCGGCGCCGACACCTCCTCCGCCAACCGACAGACAAGTATGTGCCATACTCGACGCGGTCGCACGCCGTGTTCCAGATCGTGGTGCGGTCGCCCGGCATGCACCGCGTGCACGGCAAGTTCTCGCTCATCGACCTCGCGGGCAACGAGCGCGGCGCCGACACCTCCTCCGCCAACCGACAGACAAGTATGTGCCATACTCGACGCGGTCGCACGCCGTGTTCCAGATCGTGGTGCGGTCGCCCGGCATGCACCGCGTGCACGGCAAGTTCTCGCTCATCGACCTCGCGGGCAACGAGCGCGGCGCCGACACCTCCTCCGCCAACCGACAGACAAGTATGTGCCATACTCGACGCGGTCGCACGCCGTGTTCCAGATCGTGGTGCGGTCGCCCGGCATGCACCGCGTGCACGGCAAGTTCTCGCTCATCGACCTCGCGGGCAACGAGCGCGGCGCCGACACCTCCTCCGCCAACCGACAGACAAGTATGTGCCATACTCGACGCGGTCGCACGCCGTGTTCCAGATCGTGGTGCGGTCGCCCGGCATGCACCGCGTGCACGGCAAGTTCTCGCTCATCGACCTCGCGGGCAACGAGCGCGGCGCCGACACCTCCTCCGCCAACCGACAGACAAGTATGTGCCATACTCGACGCGGTCGCACGCCGTGTTCCAGATCGTGGTGCGGTCGCCCGGCATGCACCGCGTGCACGGCAAGTTCTCGCTCATCGACCTCGCGGGCAACGAGCGCGGCGCCGACACCTCCTCCGCCAACCGACAGACAAGTATGTGCCATACTCGACGCGGTCGCACGCCGTGTTCCAGATCGTGGTGCGGTCGCCCGGCATGCACCGCGTGCACGGCAAGTTCTCGCTCATCGACCTCGCGGGCAACGAGCGCGGCGCCGACACCTCCTCCGCCAACCGACAGACAAGTATGTGCCATACTCGACGCGGTCGCACGCCGTGTTCCAGATCGTGGTGCGGTCGCCCGGCATGCACCGCGTGCACGGCAAGTTCTCGCTCATCGACCTCGCGGGCAACGAGCGCGGCGCCGACACCTCCTCCGCCAACCGACAGACAAGTATGTGCCATACTCGACGCGGTCGCACGCCGTGTTCCAGATCGTGGTGCGGTCGCCCGGCATGCACCGCGTGCACGGCAAGTTCTCGCTCATCGACCTCGCGGGCAACGAGCGCGGCGCCGACACCTCCTCCGCCAACCGACAGACAAGTATGTGCCATACTCGACGCGGTCGCACGCCGTGTTCCAGATCGTGGTGCGGTCGCCCGGCATGCACCGCGTGCACGGCAAGTTCTCGCTCATCGACCTCGCGGGCAACGAGCGCGGCGCCGACACCTCCTCCGCCAACCGACAGACAAGTATGTGCCATACTCGACGCGGTCGCACGCCGTGTTCCAGATCGTGGTGCGGTCGCCCGGCATGCACCGCGTGCACGGCAAGTTCTCGCTCATCGACCTCGCGGGCAACGAGCGCGGCGCCGACACCTCCTCCGCCAACCGACAGACAAGTATGTGCCATACTCGACGCGGTCGCACGCCGTGTTCCAGATCGTGGTGCGGTCGCCCGGCATGCACCGCGTGCACGGCAAGTTCTCGCTCATCGACCTCGCGGGCAACGAGCGCGGCGCCGACACCTCCTCCGCCAACCGACAGACAAGTATGTGCCATACTCGACGCGGTCGCACGCCGTGTTCCAGATCGTGGTGCGGTCGCCCGGCATGCACCGCGTGCACGGCAAGTTCTCGCTCATCGACCTCGCGGGCAACGAGCGCGGCGCCGACACCTCCTCCGCCAACCGACAGACAAGTATGTGCCATACTCGACGCGGTCGCACGCCGTGTTCCAGATCGTGGTGCGGTCGCCCGGCATGCACCGCGTGCACGGCAAGTTCTCGCTCATCGACCTCGCGGGCAACGAGCGCGGCGCCGACACCTCCTCCGCCAACCGACAGACAAGTATGTGCCATACTCGACGCGGTCGCACGCCGTGTTCCAGATCGTGGTGCGGTCGCCCGGCATGCACCGCGTGCACGGCAAGTTCTCGCTCATCGACCTCGCGGGCAACGAGCGCGGCGCCGACACCTCCTCCGCCAACCGACAGACAAGTATGTGCCATACTCGACGCGGTCGCACGCCGTGTTCCAGATCGTGGTGCGGTCGCCCGGCATGCACCGCGTGCACGGCAAGTTCTCGCTCATCGACCTCGCGGGCAACGAGCGCGGCGCCGACACCTCCTCCGCCAACCGACAGACAAGTATGTGCCATACTCGACGCGGTCGCACGCCGTGTTCCAGATCGTGGTGCGGTCGCCCGGCATGCACCGCGTGCACGGCAAGTTCTCGCTCATCGACCTCGCGGGCAACGAGCGCGGCGCCGACACCTCCTCCGCCAACCGACAGACAAGTATGTGCCATACTCGACGCGGTCGCACGCCGTGTTCCAGATCGTGGTGCGGTCGCCCGGCATGCACCGCGTGCACGGCAAGTTCTCGCTCATCGACCTCGCGGGCAACGAGCGCGGCGCCGACACCTCCTCCGCCAACCGACAGACAAGTATGTGCCATACTCGACGCGGTCGCACGCCGTGTTCCAGATCGTGGTGCGGTCGCCCGGCATGCACCGCGTGCACGGCAAGTTCTCGCTCATCGACCTCGCGGGCAACGAGCGCGGCGCCGACACCTCCTCCGCCAACCGACAGACAAGTATGTGCCATACTCGACGCGGTCGCACGCCGTGTTCCAGATCGTGGTGCGGTCGCCCGGCATGCACCGCGTGCACGGCAAGTTCTCGCTCATCGACCTCGCGGGCAACGAGCGCGGCGCCGACACCTCCTCCGCCAACCGACAGACAAGTATGTGCCATACTCGACGCGGTCGCACGCCGTGTTCCAGATCGTGGTGCGGTCGCCCGGCATGCACCGCGTGCACGGCAAGTTCTCGCTCATCGACCTCGCGGGCAACGAGCGCGGCGCCGACACCTCCTCCGCCAACCGACAGACAAGTATGTGCCATACTCGACGCGGTCGCACGCCGTGTTCCAGATCGTGGTGCGGTCGCCCGGCATGCACCGCGTGCACGGCAAGTTCTCGCTCATCGACCTCGCGGGCAACGAGCGCGGCGCCGACACCTCCTCCGCCAACCGACAGACAAGTATGTGCCATACTCGACGCGGTCGCACGCCGTGTTCCAGATCGTGGTGCGGTCGCCCGGCATGCACCGCGTGCACGGCAAGTTCTCGCTCATCGACCTCGCGGGCAACGAGCGCGGCGCCGACACCTCCTCCGCCAACCGACAGACAAGTATGTGCCATACTCGACGCGGTCGCACGCCGTGTTCCAGATCGTGGTGCGGTCGCCCGGCATGCACCGCGTGCACGGCAAGTTCTCGCTCATCGACCTCGCGGGCAACGAGCGCGGCGCCGACACCTCCTCCGCCAACCGACAGACAAGTATGTGCCATACTCGACGCGGTCGCACGCCGTGTTCCAGATCGTGGTGCGGTCGCCCGGCATGCACCGCGTGCACGGCAAGTTCTCGCTCATCGACCTCGCGGGCAACGAGCGCGGCGCCGACACCTCCTCCGCCAACCGACAGACAAGTATGTGCCATACTCGACGCGGTCGCACGCCGTGTTCCAGATCGTGGTGCGGTCGCCCGGCATGCACCGCGTGCACGGCAAGTTCAAGTCATAGGGCACATGTATACTTGGGTCTTGCCTAAGTTCCCATGTTCGAGTTGTAGGGGCAAACGTTTGACATTGATAGAAATCGGACTTACTCGGGTTGGCTGTAACGATTACAGGCGCTCACATTGCGAAGGTTGACCCGATCGACATTTGTATTACTGTAGCTCTAGTATAAATTTTATAGATAAATATACGTTTTCGAACGCGTTTGCGTTTAGTTTCAATTTGTATGGCAACGCGTAGTTCCTAATAGTTACCACCAGAGGCGCTGTTCGCATTGCCATACAAATACAAACTAAACGCAAACGCGTTCGAAACCGTATTGTATCGATAAAACTTATACTAGAGCCTCTGTATCATTCAATAAAATGTAATCACTGTTATTAAGGTCATATTATTATATGTGCCGGTGTACTTAAATGGTCCAAAGGTGTTAACAGATTGTAAATTAAAAGAAAAGCGTAGTAATAAATAATAGTGACTGTACCTGTGTGTTTCTATTTACAGGAATGGAGGGAGCCGAAATCAACAAGTCCCTCCTCGCCCTCAAAGAGTGCATCCGCGCGCTCGGCATGAAGGGCAGCCACCTCCCGTTCCGCGCGTCCAAGCTGACGCAAGTGTTGCGCGACAGTTTCATCGGCGACAAGTCCCGCACCTGCATGATCGCCATGGTGTCGCCCGCGCTCAACTCCTGCGAGCACTCGCTCAACACGCTGCGATACGCCGACAGGTACTTGTACATCCTTATTCATATATTTTTCTCAAACATGCAATGAAATGTCGTCATTACGTGGGTTATATCAGGCTTCAACGTATTACGTTTCGAGCGGATCAACTCGTGAGAACTGTAAAGGAATAACATACGAAATTGAAGGCCTAGGCCGGGAAGATTTTTTATTTTGATTTCACTATTTGTTGCACAGCATCACGGCATTCAGCCATGAAAATTAGTTTGATTTGAGGAGTTTTTATTTATTTATTTCATTGCATGTTTGAGAAAAGCACTAAACATACCTGGCCGTGCATACATACCGGCTTCGTATAACTATCCGGCCTCCCTACGGTCGGCCGTCTATACCTACTCAACAGGCAAGCCCTTCTTTCGCGGCGTCTGCAGTAATATACTATTTTCACTTCTCATGCTCTAAAAGTTCGTCTTTATGTCGTGCGTAGGCGACATAAAGTCGCTTTTTATGCTCTAGAGCATAAAGTAAAATCTTCGTCGAAGACCAAGGCAATCGCTGCAACAGCCACACGAACATCTTTAACTTCATACAACAACCTCTTTATTTTATTTCGTTTCGTTCGTATTCTAAGACCAAGGCAAAGATACCAACAGCCAAAGTACACAATAAAACTTCATGAAATAAACTTATAATTTGTATTTCGTCTCATTTATTATTTTACGTGTTGCTGTTTCATTTCCTCGCAATCGAAGTGAAAAGTAGAGTGTACAACTCGTCCATAAAACCCATTTTACACTCGACTTTATATCTATCCTCGCTCGCAAGCTCGCTCGGATGGATAAACGTCTCGAGTAAAATGGTGCGTTTTATGCACTTGTTGTACAATCTACTATTCTCAAACTTGCAATGAAATGTTGACATGACTTACTTCAAATTAGGTCCGGAAATACTACGTATCCGGTGCGACTAGTGAAGATGATATGTAAAGGAATTTCATACAACCTTACACATCTAGGCCTGCAAAACAACCGTCTTTTGTTTATAAACGTCAAATTGTGACAGAAGGTCTAGCAACAAAAAAAGGCATTCAATCAACAAAAAAAAAATAAAAAAATTAGGACTAATGTTAATGTCACCGGGTAAAACGTTGCTTCAAACAGGTAAAAAAAAAGTTTGGCGCGTAATTGAAAAAAGTTTTCTTTTCTTGTTGGCCGGATTTGTCAATAATAATTATTTCGTAATTATTTTGAAACTTTCTAATAAAATCCATCGATTTCGTAATGCGTTCGGACGAAAATGATATGGAATTGAACTGTACGCCTCCGGAATTGCGAGCAGAAGTAGCCATGAATAATTTACTGCCCCCGAAATCAAAAGTTAGGTACATGACGGCGTATGAAAATTTCATAAAAATTATAAGTGTTTTCTTTGTTGTAGTGCCTCGTCTATATAGTTAGATATAAGTTCATGTAACTATAAACTAATACTTAATTTAGGGAATAAGCGGAATATTTGTTAGTAAGAAATATGTGACAGCACTGAAAGCTATCAGAAACGTATTATTTAGTGTAACGAATAAAACAAATTGACTACTTTTTATTTCATTGCAAGTTTGAGAAAAGCACTATACAAATCTCGGCGAGAAACGGGGTTGCCGGCCGCGTATCCCTATCCGGCCTCGCTACGCTCGGCCGTCTATATCTACTTGGCCTGCTACCCTTCGTTTCCCGGCCTCTATAGTATAAATAAAATAAAAAAAATATAAATAAATATTTTATGTACTATTTCTCAAATATGCAATGAAATATTCTCTTTACGTTACTAATAATCAGTGATCGGATCTAGGATGCAATTTCCCGGGGTTTAAGGCCGTAATATTAAGATGGATATGACTTACAATCCCGCAACTTTTTTTGTTACCTACCTTTACAAAAAGGTAAATAACTTTTAATTTTAAGTAGTTTACAGTATAAAATTTACAGAAAATGTAAAAACAACAAAAATGTTTACAGTACCTACTGCATATAATAGAATAACTGAACATAACTTGTATGTCTTATCTTTTATGTATTTTTATTATTCTTGTATGTTTACCAGGGTATACAAGTAAAATTAATAATTTTTATTAGTTATTAGTATCACCATTTTGTTTATCTTATCACCAGGGCTCGAACTTTTAGTACTAATGACGTTGCACTGCACCGCACATAAAATGCCTTCTAATAGTATATTCGTAAACAATTACCACTTATCAACCTCTTTTATTAAATGAAATGGCCACTTGAAATGAGCAGTAGGTATATAATGTCTTGACTGACATTGTCATTCAAATCGAGCCCTGCTTATCACATTCTCAACATATCGACAAATAATAATAATTACAGTTATAAATACCCATTATTAGACAATTCTAGTGTTCTTTAAGTGTGCAAATAGTAACGTATTTTTTTAAAATTTACAATAGCCCATTTCCCAAACTCCCGGGAAATCCGAGACACATCCACAATAACCATAACGTTTGAGGTCGTTCACCCCAAATTGCATCCTAGATCCGATCACTGCTAATAATAGACTCTGAAGTATCCTTTTTCGGGCGCAGCATCTCGAGGCAGCCTGAAATGGGATATCATACAACTTTTCAGGCCTAGGCTTGCAAAGTAACTTCTTAATTTTCATTCCACTATTTGTGGCACAGCATTACGGCATTCAGCCATGAAAATTAGTTTGATTTGAGGATTTTTATTTATTTGTGTCATTGACGCAGCCCAACCCAATCCGACGGACTGACCAAATCCGCGCCACCCTTCATACTGTACTCCACGAGGCCCTGCATGTCGTCGAAAACGGACTGACTTATCGAAACATTAGGGAGAGGCCCATGAGGCCACTACCCTTGGCATCAAGGAGAACTTAAGGGCGTCCCCTATCTGAATGACCTTGCTCGTTCCAACTTTGTTGACCCCCCTTCCTCGTTCTTCACCTTACAAACTTTACGTGATTACGCGCGTGCACCGCCATCTAGTAGATAACAGGTAAACTACGACGTACGTATATGATTACCATCGACATCTAGCGGATTTGTTGCGTATTATTACAACGCGCATTCGTTACTCGATTTTATAGGCCGAGAGTTGACAACCCAAACACTAGAGTTAAAAATAAATATATTTTATTTAACCTTTTGACAGCTATTTAATATGGTATTGAGCGCTCGGAAGTTAACAAAGGTTTCTTCTTAATATTAACTTTGTATACTTACCGATTTTACTGCCTAAACTAGTAAATCGATCGAAGATCGAGTTTTAAGTAGTAATATCGGTTTATTGAATTTGTGTATCACCATATACAGCATGTTAATTTGCAATTGTGACACATTGTGTATGCTTGCTATGACCATCAATCTCAACAAATTTAATTATGGAAGGAACGAAAAAAAACAGATGTTGCATATATTTTGGTCAAGTACGTAATAAACTTTTGTATGAAACAGCTGTTTTTTTAGTGAATTCAGGGTTGCCCCTATAATGAATGTTTTTAAATTGATCGATGGTCTGAGCAAGTATGTATACTAAATTTGGAAAAGAAGCTTAACATTTAAGTATCTTATCGCTGTCATTGACGTGACAAATTCAAACTACTTTAATTTACTACGTTCCTATGACAAGGTTCTTAAATGTTCAGCTTAATCTGAGTTCATTTATTTTATGGGAGTACACAGGGTTAAAAATACACTCTTTGATTTTTAAATACTTATTTTTATTTATATAGCGGTAACATTTTTTGCTTTTGTATGATTGAGTATGTATGTACGATCAACCAATTTGATTCCTAGGCCATCATATAACCTTACCGTTGTAAATGCTATGTCAATACGGGTTACTAGGATTATTGCGTCGCTATGTAGCAGTTAAAGTGACAGGGTTCTACGGTGGCCTAGGAATCAAATTGGTTGACTGTACGTATTTCATGTCATCAAGATTTGGTTACGTATATTTTTTTATGAAAATGTAATAAAATGATGCACTATTTCGTGGCATTATAAAGGTACGAAATTGTCTCTTCGGTAGGTACGTAAGCTAAGAGATTCGTTTGTACTAAAATGTTACGCAATAGTGCACTTTTTCAAAATGGTGACGAGTCCCTGAAAAAGTCCTGAAGAGTTCGAAACATGTAGCGACATTTAATACGTGAGTTCAAACTTTTAAATTATTGGTATTAGTTATTTTTTTATGGCGGTACGAAGTTCGCGGAGTAGCTAGTTATTTAATAAATACGAGCATACATTTTGAGACCTACTCGCAGGTTATCTAGTCGTCTCTTTTTGTTTATTATTTTTCTTAACTTCTTTTATCTTGATTGCTTCTTCTATATAGGCTGGATCTCTGATGGGCATGTTCCGAGGCTGACGAGGATCAACCAGTTCGGGTAGTATGCAGTCGATATAAAAATTTTGCAACTTTCGTTCCATCTTCTCCTGCCAAAAAATATCGTCTTTGTTGATAATTTCAAACCTCAGCGATTCATTTTCACTGCCCCATACAGCAAATATACATTTTGAGCGTTGTGTTACACGTAACTGGCCTTGAATTTGGTAATACCAATTATGATTTTTGTTAACTTCGTATTGACCATTTTTATTTGTTTACGCGAGCAAAGAAGTATCCACTTCAAAACAAATGTACTACACTACATATATATATACATAAATAAAAAAACCGGCCAAGTGCGAGTCGGACTCGCGCACGAAGGGTTCCGTATCTATAAAAAAACTATTTTATTCTGTGTTTTTTGTATTTGTTGTTATAGCGGGAACAGAAATACTTCATCTGTGAAAATTTCAGCTGGAACTATCACGGTATCAGTGAGATACAGCCTGGTGACAGACAGACGGACGGACGGACGGACGGACAGCGGAGTCTTAGTAATAGGGTCCCGTTTTACTCTTTGAGTACGGAACCCTAAAAACATAAGCTACATACAAAAAGTTATACTACTACATATTCAATACATTTTATCACCGCACCGCCCGCCCAGTCAGAAAATGGCTAAAAACGTAGTTTGGCTCTTGGTCTATTTTACTTACCGTGTGACATCGCAAGATTCGCAAGTTTGATGCTGACAACTTTCTGCGGCTAAATTTTGATTTTCGATATTTACATCGAGTTGTTGTAGTGCCTGTCTCTTTCTGTGAGCTCTGTATAATATAATAAAATGTTTATTTATACATACAATTTGTAAATCTCTCTATGCGTTACATAGAAAATACGTCGCGCTGACACCAAAGGAAAAAGAACCGTGCTCTTTAGGCAATAAGGTTGATTTTCTTTCTACTTGTTCAGAGTAATCGATATTATATTATTTTGTACTACTAAGATCTAAATTATTGTATTTGAAATAACAAATGTACAATGCAGATATAAAATTAAGACACAGATTTTAAAATTACGTAGAAAATACGTTGCGCTGACACCAAAGGAAAAATAACCGTGCGCTTTAGGCAATAAGGTTGATCTTCTTTCTGCTTGGTTAGAGTAATCGATATTATATTATTTTTACTACTAAGTTCTAAAGTATTGTAAAGTCGCCGTCAATAGAACTTGCTAACTATGTAAACAAACAATGTATTGGAATTGGCATTTCAAATGTCAATTCCAATACATTGTGTGTTTACATAGTTTGCAAGTTCTATTGAATGACACTTTAAAAACAAATGTACTATCGGCAAAATTTAATCCTGACCCAGCATGATCGTGCGTATGTTCGTTAATTGTAACAAGGTTCTATGGTGGATCATGATTCAGTTGGTTCGATTATACAATGCAGATATAAAATTACGAAAAAACAAACTATGACATTAAGTTGGTACTTACACTGCTATTTTTATTTTCTTGAACTTTTCTTGTTGATAGCGTTTCACTTTTGATGCTTTCCCCATCTTGAATTTACACAAGCTAACAAATGATTGCGTCCTTTCGCTCACTTAAAAACTAAAATAAATTGCGTCCTTTCGCTCACTTCTAAAACACCTATCACTCAAAATCGTAGGAACTATTCTAAAAGAGAATAATTGCGCGCGCGTCGCGTCGAATGGCACAGGTTCCTCGTCCAACGGCCAAGCGGCGACTGCCCCGCGTCGCCCGCACAGACACCCGCTAGCCGGGGCTACACACGAACTTGAATAGTATCGATTTCTCAAAAACTATTTGTATTATTTAAAAATCCGTACACCACATTGAAGTAATCATCATTATTCACCATTGGTTAAAGTTTCATGTGTAAGCGTTGCATATTAAGGGAGTTCATACGGATTTAAGGTTGAGAAAAGGGTTCACGGAAGATTCATTTCCTTGTGATAGAGAATCTTGTTTGAAATATCAGTACACCAAATTAAAGAACAATTACCAAGCTAAAATATTGTCTACGGAACTTTATTGTTTGTACAACGTTCAAGCATACTATAAGCGACGAAACAACAGCGAATTTGGCCGGTAGCCCCTTAACGACGTTCTCCTTAACTCAGTTGTAAATTTTTTTGAGAAATTCTGCCACCGTCCCGCGCTTATCGGGGCAAAAAAACAACAAGGAAAAGTTGATCGCCCCAATCAAATAAATTGGTTCGTAAGAATGCGGATGTGATGTGTGAGAGAGAGAGAGAGAGGATCGATGGTCCCTAACTATGTACGGAAACCAGTTCTTAGGCAAAAAAAATCCCCATAGCTTTAATCCACAACCTTTTATTTTTAGCCTTTTTCGGAAAACGGTGGATTCCCACTTCGGAGCAATTCGGGACAAAACATAGTTGATTTGGAAAAAAGAAACAAAAACTACTTCCGCCATACAATTTTCTCTTTTTTAGGACCATTATTGCAATGGCGTTCTATGGTTCCTTCGCTTCGGTCGCTCTTAACTAACTCTCGCATATATGTTCCAGAGTGAAGGAGCTGGGCACGTCGGAGGCGTCCCGACAGCGCGTGGAGTCGCCGGCGGGCGCGGCCGACGTGGAGATGGAGCCCGAGCACGACGACCTCGCGCAGCTGCGCTCGCTCAACGTACGTACATGACGGACACGCTACCGATCAACCGAGATGCTCCTGATCCATCCATCCATATCTATTCATCCATCCATAACCATCCATATCCATCCATATCCATCCATCCATCCATAACCATCCATCCAATATCCATTTATCCATTCATCCATCCATATGCATCCATCCATATATCCGTATACATCCATCCATCCATATATCCGTATCCATTCATCCATCCATATCCATCCACCCATATCCGTCCATCCATCCATCCATCCATATCCATCCATCCATATCCATCCATCCATATCCATCCATCCATATACAACGTGTCCCAAAACTCAACGATAAGCCGGCACCAGAGGATGGAGCTGCTTATGATTAGTCGAGAAAAAATAAGGAAAAAAATATATCTAAATAAGTAGCTCCATCCTCTGGTGCCGGCTTATCGTTGAGTTTTGGGACACGTGGTAGATATATTTTATTTTATATATTTAGATATATTTTTTTCCTTATTTTTTCTCGACTAATCATAAGCAGCTCCATCCTCTGGTGCCGGATTATCGTTGAGTTTTGGGACACGTTGTATATCCATCCATCCATAATAATTCCATGTCCATCCATACATGTCCATCCATCCATTTCCATAACCATCCATCCATGCTATTTATAAATGCGAAAGGTGTCTGTCGGTCTGTTACCTCTTCACGCGTAAACCGCCGAACCAATTTAGATGAAATTTGACGTAGAGGTAGTTTGTTTCCCGGGGAAGGACATAGGATACTTTTTATCCCGGAAATCATCTCCTGGGGACGAAATGGGATATATATACGAGTTCCACGCGGACAGAAGCTAGTACTCAATATATCAATCCGGGTCATCATCATCATAGTCATTGGCTTTTAAGAGCGGTTGCGCACGACGAATTTGCAGCGATAGAAACGTGACAGCGGCGTGACCCTAGGCCATGGATCACCTGTCAACATTACCTGTATCGACACTGCATCGCAATTGTAGCGTAAATCTAAAAGCCAAAAACGGTTTAACTAATATTGCTTTATGAATATTATGTTGCATTGTGTAAGCTGGAGGTATGTCACTTCAGCTATTATAGACCAATCAAATTAGCTTACCCTGGACATAATTCGTAAACTCGTTGTTTTTATTGTTTTATCGGATTTTACTATTCAGTATCATATATTTATCAAATATATTAGGTAAAAAATCCGCGATCGTAACCGTATTTAAAAAAAACACGAGTTTACGTACACTACCTAACTTTTTCCTAAAAGTAAAAAAGGTAACCAAATACCTTGTTAGTATAACTTTGAGGTGCATTAAAATGCGATCACTTAAGGTGGTTCGATTGCCATACAAAACGTTATTTGACATTCGCAGGCTAACGGCGTGATATTTTAAGAAACTTGTGTAACAAACTTTCATCAATTGGCTTCCCATTTGCGCCAAATTCCCCCTTTCCTAGAATAAACTTGTTTAAACTAGATTAATTTGACAAAAATGGTTTTCCCAAAATATCACGTCCCAAACCAATTTCTCAAATTAATCTAGTTTATACAAGTTTATTCTGGGAAAGGGGGAATTTGGCGCAAATGGGAAGCCAATTTATGAAAGTTTGTTACATAAGTTTCTTAAAATATCACGCCGTTAGCCTGCGAATGTCAAATAACGTTTTGTATGGCAATCGAACCACCTTAAGGTGAGGCATCTCGGGTGAAGCTACATACGCGACACTAAAAACCTACTAGGCGGCGCAACATTATCGTAATTCTCCCCAGAAACACACACCGCTACATTTCACGCACACTATCTCACTTTACTGTGACAGGTCACTGACCTCGGTATTTTTTTGCTTTCGTGATATTATACATGTAAATCAGTCACCAACCTCCATACAGAAAGTGAAATTGTCAAAACATCTTATTGAAAAATGTCAGACTTGTTGACATTTCCTTATTCTGCGATGATTCTGCGTATGTTTCTTAGGTACATTTTGGTATATGAAATATGTACTATTGATAAGTCAATAGATTAGTCTTTAGATTGGCAATGTCATAGCAACTCTATTCGGTCTTCGCTAAGGTGCAAAATTTCATGAAAATAAGCAAGCGAAAATTTATTAACATTGCTTGACAAAAGGGGTAACATTATGGTAAGGTAAGGACTCAGATCGAACTGGCTTTTTGGGGGGCTTGAGCCTGGATGGATAATTAAATTTGAAAATTCAGTTTAATTCTCAAGTCTCAACTCATCAAAATAGAGGGGCCATTAAGCGATCACGTCAGTCAGAATGATCGAGCCTTGTTGGTACGTACCTATTTGTACGTTACTGGGTAGGTATCTATATTAGGTAATCCTTATTTTGCTCCTTAGTTTTATAGTGTGAGAATGCAAAAAAGTAGGTACTACAAATAATACTAAGTATAAAAAACCGTCCTAAAACATAATTATACATTCGGTTTCTGCTGCTGTTGTAAGTGTTATTATGAAAGTGTAACACCAATGTATACCCGTAAACCAATATCAGGCCAGAATATAATTATACTAAATAGACCTAATAAACTCGTACCTACATATATTAATACGTATTTAGTACTCTTTAATCACTGTCACTGACACCCCCTGGTGCCTCTATGATTGTGATGTACGGTAGGTAGTGTCGTCAGCAAACCGAAAGTGAGTAATGTAGTCGCAGGTGATGGTGATACCTACATCATAGGGTAGACACTAATAACATAATTATAGTAATTTGTTAGTGCTATGTGGAAGTCATTTGTATATTCATGAAGATCATAAAAACTTTCGGTGCTCTCCAGTACCACATCCAATGAACCTGGTTCAAAGCGATGCGTTGTTAGGACTATAGAATTCGACATTAAAATCGCAAAGCACGATGTAGTTCTGGTTTTTACAAGCTTTATATTAACTTCACCTGTTTGTATGTAGGTTAATTTTGTTAGTAACTTATTTGGTTTTGTTTTATGGATCAGTTAGGGTAGTGTAGACACAAATTTGCGACTTCGAAAAGCTTGTGCCAGTTGCGCGACACGCGTAAAACTGCGAAATTTTAGGACTTTTTTTACAAATTTACGCCTGAATTTTAAAGTTGATTAAAATGGGGAACTTGCATGGGACTTCAATTTCGAATAAATGGCACTCAATTGATGCGGATATACGTAGAAATATCATACAGAAGAAAAAAAAACGATTGTATTAGTTTTATCTCACGTTAAAATGACGAAAAAAAATTATTATTGTTTCGATAAAATAACATAACAGTTACACAGAATATTGAATTGGCACAGAAAATGATATTTTGTATGACAAGTATAGACACAAATGACAAAAAAAAAAATGTTGTGGAGATAATTGCAAATTAATGACTTACTCCATAGTAAACGCGCCGAGAATATATGTTGTGACGTCATAGCATAAGCCAGTTTAATATAGAGCATTTTCGGGGGGTGCTGGCGCGTGCAGATTTCAAATGCATATACAATCAGAAAAATAAATCATAAGAAAGTTTTAGTGCTACAGTTGTTTTAATGCTAAATTATACATTTGATTTTCGCAATAAAATAAAAAGATGCAAGTTCCCTATTCCAACAATTTTATTTGAATTAAACTGCAAATCTGTAAGCTCTAAGGGGACGAAGCTATTGCCCTTCGAAAATTATATATTTTTCCGAACTTCGTCGATTTTAAATTGCCCTGTCTGGACCAAAACATAATCATAAATCCCTCGCGCTATGAGAAAAAATATTATTAATAAAGTTATACTCAATTTAATTTGCTTTCATTAAAACACAGAGAGGTCTGTGAGACTAATAATTCAATCACAATCTCGAAAACACTAAAATAGGTAAACATTGATTATCAAATAATGAGACATTTGGTGTTACTATGTATAGAATATACAAATGTATAGGTATTCAAAGGGCTTTGCATGCACATTTGCCACCAACTAAAGTGGATAATGAAATTAAAGATAAAAAATGTAAACAAAGAACTGTCAACGTCGAAGTGACGTCGAAGTGACGTCTCAGGGGCAATCAACCAGGTTTTGGTTTTAACTAATAAATATATCGTCACTACTTTTAAAACAATCTTATATTTTACTTTGATCATTTTAATGTCGTAGGTTGGTATGAATAGGTACTTAGTAGGTGACGATAGTCCGGGTACGATATACAGCAAAAGCCTATTGCCTGCAGCCACTAGAACCACACCAAGCGATGGAAGCAAGACGTGCCATATTATATGTCTTATTAGGACAGGAAAACACAAAGAAAAATAACACTAGATTTTTAATTTTTTATTTATTCACTTCCACTCTCGCTTTCTGAGGAAGATGTCGAATCCTCCTCAGTTACATTTATTATTAATGTCTCTGTTATATTGTATATTAGGTGGTCAAGTTGGCACAAGTTATCCTCTCCTTTTATTACATGAGCCACACAATCAGTTTGAGGCGTCACCAATTTTAAACCTTCTTCGAACATTAAGAATAAGGAATAGGAATATCCAGGTATATTAATTAAATTACGAACCAAAGGTTTACAATTCCTAACCATTGCCAGTGGCGTAAATATAAACTGCACATATTTATGAATATAAAATAATTACGTTTTCATTTTGCTTATTTAAATATTTACGAATACTTTCCAGGCATTGTTTTACGTATAAATTAGTCGCATTATTTTTTATCTCGCGTATTTAACGAATTTTTAGTTTCAACTTCTTGGGACTGATTTTATTGCAGTGGCAACACATTTGTTTACATTTTTTATCTTTAATTTCATTATCCAACTTAGCAGAGAGCTAAGCTCAAATGCTCAGTTCTATGCTTAATTTGCTCAGGAAAATTATTCGAAATCATCGCTTTGATTTCGATAGGCGATGACGAGAACGATCTTGAGAAAGCCCAGGCACAACACGAACTCAAAAAACTGAAAGAACCTGAGGAAGAAAGCGTGGAAGAACCTGAAGAAAAGCTTCTAGCTGAACCAAACCAAAAGAAGTCTGTAAATTAAAAAGTAATTATCGTTTTTACATGATTTATAGCCCTCCGTATTGTTTTTAAAAGGCAGAGGGCGGGGCACATTATGGTGCGGCGGGACAAACCTTTTAATCGGCGCCAGCCGGCAATCCAGTATTGCGTTCGTGTTTCAGCATACAATAAAGAATTTTGTTATTTCACAGTAAACACTTGTACTTCGGTAATCACTTGTGGTTTTTGTATGCACACTTGTAGGATTTTTGAGTTTTTTCAATAGTTTTTGATTGAGCGTTAGCGCGCGCGCGATGGGTATTTTTAGTGCACTGTGGTTTGGGGTGGGGGTGAAGGAAAGTTGCCAGGTATGGTGTGTAATAGGATGCGTTACACACCATACCTGGCAACTTTCCGAGACTCTGGAAGGTAAACTAGATGATAAGACACACAGACCTCACAACATCACAGAGTTAGAGGAACAGGTAAACACATTCACACAACATGTAACAGAAAGCTATGAGAACACATGTCCATTATCGACACCACCAGTTACTGGAAACAACTCCAACTGGTGGGGCTCGGAAATGGAACGAATGAGAACTAAAATGAGAAAACTTTTAAACAGAGCAATGAACACAAAAGCAGAGGAGGACTGGGACAAATCTAAAACAATCAAAGCCGACTACAAAAAAAGAATACGTTATAGAAGGTCTGCCTCCTGGCGGAACTTCTGTGACAACATATCTAGCAGCACACAAGCAAATAGAACGAGGAAGATACTAGCCAAGCAACCTAATCAACTACTGGGCACACTGAGGAAACCAGACAACACCAACACCAGCAATCCATCCGAGACTGAAAGTCTACTGGTGGAAACCCATTTCCCGGGGTGCAAAGTAGTTGACACACAGACCTGGACAGAGCAAGAGGAAAACCATCATCCAACAGACAATGAGTGGAATATAGCAAAACGAATAACAGAGAAAAACAGAACGGCCTGGGCGATAAATAGTTTTGAGAACTATAAATCCCCAGGCCTGGATGGCATCTACCCTGCTTTACTAAAGTGGGGAGGGCAGACGCTGATCGAGCACTTATCGAACCTATTATGCAGTTGCCTTGCATACAAATACATACCAACAAAATGGAGAGAGGTAAAGGTAATTTTCCTACCGAAACCAGGAAAAAGCGATTACTCGGACCCAAAATCATTTAGACCCTCGTTCATGTTAAAGACTCTGGAGAGACTCTGCGACAGGGAACTAAAGGATACGGCCCTTAAAAACATAAAGATACATCCAAACCAGCATGCCTATAGCCAGGGCAAATCGACAGACTCAGCCCTCCATGCTGTAGTAACCAATATAGAAAACGCGCTAGCTAGAAAGAACTCCTGTCTAGGCACCTTCATTGATATAGCGAGTGCTTTCGACAGAACGAACTTTAGCAGCATAAGACAAGCACTAGAAAGACACAAAACCGAACCGCTGCTCATAGAATGGATTATGAACATGCTAAAGAAGAGAATCATAAGACTATCTGAAAACCAAAGTCACCAGGCATTAGTTATAAGAGGATGCCCACAAGGGGGCGTCCTCTCGCCACTACTGTGGAACCTGGTAGTAAACGACCTTATAACAAAACTAAACAGTAACCGTTTCCTAACTATAGGATATGCAGATGACATAGTGATACTGGTCAACGGCCTGGTCATAAACACACTGTGTGAACTCACACAAACAGCACTGAAAATAACAGAGAAATGGTGCAAGGAGAATGACCTATCGGTAAACCCAAAGAAAACCGACACAATTCTCTTTACAAATAAACGAAAACTGGGTACCTACGAAATGCCAACTCTATTCGGTACCAAACTAACACTCTCGAAGGAGGTAAAATACCTAGGCATAACACTAGATGATAAACTAAACTGGAGCAAACACCTAGACAGCAGACTAAACAAAGCAACAGTAGCCTTCTGGCAATGCAGAAGGATGGTGGGGAAAAGATGGGGCCTGGCCCCCCACATCATACTGTGGCTATACAGAATGGTGATAGTACCAATGATAAGCTACGGTGCCATTGTATGGTGGCCCCGCACCCAAACCACGAGTGCAATTACCAAAATTCAGAAAACACAAAGACTAGCATGTGTCGCTGCTACAGGTTGCATGAGAACAACCCCAACAGCAGCACTAGAAGTCATGCTAGGGCTACTACCTCTACAAATGCACATACAAAAAGAGGCGGCTGCGACGGCAATACGCCTAAACAGCCTCAACCTATGGATGAAACTAGACATACCCCACACAAAGATCCACAACAAACTGATCACAAGCATACCTATGATGGAAGCTTCAATCGACAAAATACCAAAAACTGCAGTCTTTGGGAAAGACTACGAAATATTACTGACAGAAGACTCCAAAGAGGGGTTAAACCAAACAGACCTCAGAATCTTTACAGATGGTTCAAAAACAAATACGGGAACAGGATGTGGTGTGTTCTCAGAGGATTTAAACATACACATATCCAAACCACTGGGTGTACAAAACACGGTATTTCAGGCTGAATGCGTAGGGATACTTGAAGCCTGCAATGCCATAAAGAGACGACAAGTCGAAAACACAAACATACGGATACTCTCAGACAGTAAATCGGTACTACAAGCACTGAGCAGTGATAACATCACATCTAGCTTGATATACGAATGTCACCAAAACCTCACAGAGGTGTGCGCAGATAAAAACAAAGTTACAATACAATGGATCAAGGGGCACAGTGGCTCAAGAGGAAACGATGCAGCGGATGAACTGGCCAGGAAAGGCTCAGAAACAACGGCATACGGACCGGAGCCAATCTTGCCCCTGCCACAAAGCTACATATACCATCAACTGGACCAACACACCAAAGACCTACACCAAAGATACTGGGAGGAGATAGACACATGCAGACAGACCAAAGAGATTCTGTCGAAACGCGACCACAAACTCACAACCACACTACTAAGGACACATAGAAACCAACTGCGCAAGATAGTGGGTATAATAACAGGACACAACACCTTGAACAAACACCTCTATAACTTAGGTATCACAGACAGCCCCATGTGCAGAGCGTGCATGGAGGCAGAAGAAACGACTAAACATATACTACTGGACTGCAGGGAGGTAGAAGTATACAGAATTAAGCACCTAGTTTCTCCAAACACACTACGGGACGCAGTCAGCAACACCAAGGCACTCACCAACTTTTTAGACGAGCTGGGGTGGTTAGAGTAGCGCCACACCGCCGTTTCACGCAAAATAGGCACAATGGATGTCGACTTGCGGAAAACGCCCAGTATAACTAACTAACTAACTAGGATGCGTTCAAAAATGTGTGGTTGTATATTAAAAATAAATAAAGTAAATGAGTAAAATTAATAGTAATGTGTAGGTATTGGCGCCGCCACATTGCACATTTGATATTATTTCTTGTGTAACATTTATGTTGAATATTCAAATTTAGGTACCTAATGCATAAATTGACATTGTTTATTTCTGTTCAATAGTAAGTGTCTATTAGTTGTTAAATGACAATCCTTAATTGGAGATACAATTTCCACTTTGTGTATTAACATTTTGAATATTTTTTTATTTTTATTACTTATTATTGACGATCGTGATAAGGACCTATATTGTAATTTTTATCTCGAAAGAAATAAATCTAAACCTAAATCACGTCGAACCGATGGCCGTTGGGGCAGAAAGGTTCTCAGATGGGAACCGGACTGATGACCTGGTGAAGGTCGCGGGAGTCCGCTGGATGCGGGTGGCGCAGAACCGGTCATTGTGGCAATCTTTGTGGGAGGCCTTTGTACAGCAGTTGACGTCTTTCGGCTGATATGATGATGATTATTTATTGCTTTTTTCCATTGATACTTGGTACTCGAAGGCCTTTTGCACTCAATTCTTCAAAAAAGCTATTTTTACCTTTTTTTCGTATTTTCAAGATTGTGCGTGTAGTCTTACAGAATTTATAAAAGGTTTGTATAAAAGAAAATTACATATTAACAAAACTTTATATCCAACAATTTTTCTCATTGGACGAGGGATTTTGCCAATATTTTGATCCGGACGGGACCATGACTTAAAATTGACAATCTTCGGGAAAATAGACTATCTTTGAAGGGCCATCGCTTGAGTTTATAGACCTGTGGCTTAACTCAAATTGTTTTAAATTTATTTATCTTTTAAAGTGTACTACAGCTTGATGGTCAAAGTAGCATAGTTTATGACTTTTAAACCAAAATTTCGTGTTCACACTATCCTAACTATATATCGGTTCAATATACCGAAAAACCATGCCCTTGCGGTTTAAGCCTATTTTGTGTCGATTTCTACTGACCTATATCTACAAAGAATAATATAGGTAAGCAATATTATATCGTAAACTAGTGAATATCTGTGAGTTAATTCAAATGAACCCTAAGCATCCTCCAATGTGTGAATCCTCTTTAGTAGCAAGCGTCCATAGGCTTCGATATCTCGCAAACCGTGTGTTTGTTTGCAAAATACATGGTATAAAAAAAATGTACTAATAATAATTCTTTGATAATTGTACTGACTGCCGTACTTCCTGGATGACCCCTCGATTTCGATTCCTGCTTGTAAGTAATGTATTTTATTTACTCATATTTCTTTTGTACGCATAGGATTACAAATGATATGCCATTTTATACTATATATGTATGTATCACATACATACATATAAACCTGAGCTCTGCTTGGGTGAAAATAGAGAAAAAGAATTTCCCAGATATGAGACTTAGCTGGTAAGGCGAAAAAATTATATATTCTATACTACTATATATAGAATGGGTGGCGCAGGACCGGTCATTTTGGCACTCTTTTGGGGAGGCATATGTCCAGCAGTGGACGTCTTTCGGCTGATATGATAATGATGATGATATATAGAATATTTTTCTTTTTCGCCTTATCACAAAGGTATAAGGTGCCAAATTGTAAACATAGCTCGGAAGTCGATTTTAGCTACCTAATTGTATTCTCATTGGCAAGATCCGTCACATCATTATATCCTTCCCATAAAGCTTTAAAGGCCTGGCCATGAGTTTCTGGCTAAGCAGCGAGCGGCAGCGGGAACGTGCTATTCCGGATAGGCATACCAATTCCACCATAGCGTTTAAGATACGGAACCGATTAATAAGGTGTCAATCGATTCATAATAACGCTCCGTGTGTCCCATCTACGTTAAACTAGACATGCTAATTAGCTTGAAATCTTGCGAGTATGGTACGGAACCCTCGTGCACAAGTCCGACTCGCACTTGACCAAGACGCAAGCAGATTACAAAATCAGCATACTTAATCTAAATATGTCTGTTCTAGTGAATTCCTTAGCCTCAGAGTAGGTAAAGAAAATGAAACAAATTCTTCATTAGTAGAAATGTTTTATACCACAAGACTAAAAAGTATATCATTCAATGTAAATAACATCATACAATGAAATCATCCTACTTCATTATTTGTAGGTAAAAAAATATGTTAGGCAACAAAATTATGCAAAACTATATATTATGCAATGGAATACTTTACTGTTTAGGCATATTAATTATTATAATTATTTACTACTTCTTCTTCCTCACTTGACTTTCAAACTCTCACTCAGGTCTGCCATGAACCCGCTTAGCGGGCGCCTACGCCGTAGGCATCGCTCCTTGTAGTGCGTAGATATTCTGGGCAGTGAATGTGTTCAAAACTTGGAGTTGAAGTGTAGTTAGGAGGTATCTTGAAGAACTGTATCCAATTGGGTGACACTAATCCGTCTTGATTTGACCACAATAAACACAAATTACATCATGCTTGCAGATTCCGAGTAGGTATAAATATTCTGACAATGTCTTTCCACATTCAATTGGTTGGAACTGCAGGGGATTTAACTGGATGGCGTCATTATTACAGCGGATCACAATATACTATCATAATCGTTATAGTTTGTACACTATACGATTTTCATTGTATTTAATATATTATTATTTTATTGAAAACGATATATCTAAGTCCTAAGACAGCGTAAATGCCAAATGTCAAATCTTTCTATATGACAGATCGCTGCCCCAATATTATAGGGTTCTATGTTGCACTTTTATCAACTTGAAATTTGAAGTCTGTCAGAGTGACACTAGGTCTAAATTGAAGTACCCCGAGAATGTAACATAGAACCCTATAATATTGGGGCAGCGAGATGTATCGCACATAAACCGTACTAGACAATGTGACCCGTGTGATAAAAAAATATTCCACATTCTAAAGAAACGTATTCGAACTTCTTTCATTAATAACGGGATCTTAAGATGAGAAATATGAAAAATCGGGTTGTAATCGTAGGGTTTGTGAACGAACTTTTGTGTTTTAAATTAGAACAAATTGTAAAAATGACCGAAAATCTATTTTAAACGTTTATCCACCCACATGACACCCTATTAATTATCCCTGAAAACGTATTATTTTCTAACAGCTGGTATTAAACTAGCGAATTTTACAGTTGTCAAAATGCAAAAAATCGCGACAGACGTCCGTCCAGCCCGAGGCCCCTTGGCCATCTGCCTACTAAAATTCAAACGAATGACTTACGCGCATCCGTTTTGAGCGAGATTTTATATTTATGTGCTTAATGTTACTAATTTACGTTAATTAAAAATAAAATTAGCCTACTACGTTGTCATATATATAATAAGGAATAAAAGGATACAAAAATAAATACTGAACATTGACTAGCAAAAAAATGGTTCTGGTTTTTAGTCAACTCGACCTACCGAAAAACGCGCAATCAGAGCTAACTTTGCGAGCCTAATTCATCGAGGCAAATTAATCAAATCGTGTGTTGGGCATTATATAATTGTAGCAAATATCTTCAAATAGCATTTAAATAAGAAACCGTTACATTTTATGTAGTTTTCGCGTAATGAAGTAGGAATTTCCAAGCCCATTTTGGTACTTTTCTGAAGCTGCTTCACCTTAATAGAAAAATTAAACTGAAATGAAATTCGCATATACGTTTTTTTTCACAGTTTTCCTCTGATCTCATTATCTAGACAAGCCAAAATGGTAACTATGATATTTTTATTGTTTAAGCTATATTGAGTGTTTTTAGACATTTAAGACAAAAATTTATCATTTATTTTTAACGTTTTAATAATAATGTATTTCTCGGTAGTTATAAATAGTAACTATGAAATTTTTGTTTACTAATAGCTTTTTGTGTACGATAATCATGTTTTCATCAAAATTAAGCATGTTAATTTCACGCTTAAGAAATTGAAAATTTTATTGAAAATACTCGCGACCTTGTAGTGGAGCCAGGTGCATGCGGTGGGTGCGAGGCGGGGAGAGTGTGGGGCGCCAGCGGGTGAGCGCACGGCGAACACGTCATAACGAGTTTATTTCAATTACGTGTTTTGCACCGACCGCGCCGTGTACAAATAAAACAAATACATATAATGGAATATCCTAATTGTAGGATTTCACTAAGTACGTATTCACATACTTAGTGCGTGTCAGTTTATACTGGACATCAAATTTTCAGTGATGTAACTAAAAATGTACGGTTTTCGCAATTTTTACAAGCTTTATATTAACTTGCACTGTTCGTATGTATGTAAGTTGTCCGTCAAAATTTGTAATCCATTTTTCAGTCACTTCCCGTTATCCAATTGAGCTGAAATTTTGCTTGCATATGTATATCGCATGACAATACAATATTATGATGATTTGGAGCTAATCTGATGCTGGAGCAGGAAGTTGGCCATAGGAAATCCGCAATAAAACGTCACAACCCCATCGAGTTTAGGCTCGTTAGAATAGTCTTAATGTGTAGTTAATGATGGTATGCAAAAAAGTACAGTCGGCAATAAAAGCTTGTACTAAAAATGAAATTTTTGACAAAAACTTATTCCATTAGTTATGTGCTATAAATGCTTCGTACTAAATTTCAAGATTCAGAGTTCACGGGAAGTACCCTTTAGGTTTAGATTCCCTTGCGGGTTTTGACAATTTGCGGAAATTAAACGCCTGTATTTTTTGATTTCGTTGGCTTAGAAGTTTGTTTTTTTCACAGCTCCAAGAGACAGTAGACTTGAGTATTTGATATAAATTTCAGCTGGATACCTCCACGCGTTCCTGAGAAAAAGGGTTTTGACAGACTGATGGACGGACGGACGGACAACAAAGTGATCCTATAAGGGTTCCGTTTTTCCTTTCGATGTACGGAACCCTAATAAGTTAAAGCTAAGAATTATTCGATTTATGAAATTACAAATTAGCGTATCCAGACTTATTTAATATTAAAAACAAGAGTATTTTGGTGTAACAGACACATTTGTGAAAAAGTTCACAAAGCAAAATGGCGTATCGTACAATGAACTGAGAGTTACGACAAAATGTATCAGAGACGTTTCTTATTTGATTGGATATGACAAAAATGCTCGGTAAAATTGAGTATCAACGCAGTATTTTTCATGGTTGTAACGGACAATTTTTTCAAGCTATCGTGACGTTATCTATACCAACCGATAGAGAGAAAAAAACTGAGTATGACTGCATTTTAGCTCATTTTCGATATTTTGTCCCTTACGCCCTTTGAGCCTACGGTAGTCGATATGCTTATTGCCACCCACCCAGAGATGGGCAAAATTTATTCGAATACGAATAACGTTTAAGAATAAATAGGATTATTCGCGAATAACTTCTTGATTCGCATAACCATTCGTAATGCTTTTCGGGAATATCATTTTTAACGAATATTGTAGGAATGCTTTTTAATGAAATATATCTCAAAAACGTAATATTCTAATACAGACAGAACAGTGATACCTAGTTTTAAAATTTGTTAGAAAGAGGTGACCGCTTAATCAAGGGTACCAATTAACATCGCCGTGCAAAGGTGAAACGGATATTAATTTGACTGTACCGTTATTCGAAGCTTATTTAATTGAGAGAGGCACGTTGTTTCCCGCCATGTTATTGCTATCTCTTTCTTTCACATTTCCCTCTCCAACGGGGACCCCCACCACCTGGCAGTGGGGATAAGTCTCAGTTTAGACTATATCCCATTTTGTTTCGTCATTGGCGTCTAGTTTCCCGCCGCGGTAAGTCGCACTAGCAAAAGTACGACTCAGAGTAATTTAGTAACGGACAGTGTTCAAATAAGTATCTCTGAACCAAGTGAAAACTACGCTGTTTAAAAATAGTACATTACTGCAAAGGCCGTGAAGTAAGGGATTGATGGACGAGTTTGGGCTAGACGGCCGAGTCGTAGACGAGGCCGGATACAACGAGTCCACCAATCCCTGTTCCGGCCGAGGCTTGTATAGTGCTTTTCTCAAACGATGTGAGGAAATAATAACCGACCGACCGACCGACCGACCGACCGACCGACCGACCGACCGACCGACCTACCGACCGACCGACCGACCGACCTACCTACCTACCTACCGACCGACCGACCGACCGACCGACCGACCGACCGACCGACCGACCGACCGGCCGACCGACCGACCGACCGACCGACCGACCGATCTACCTACCGACCGACCGACCGACCGACCGACCGACCGACCGACCGACCGACCGACCGACCGATCTACCTACCGACCGACCGACCGACCGACCTACCTACCTACCGACCGACCGACCGACCGACCGACCGACCGACCGACCGACCGACCGACCGACCGACCGACCGACCGACCGACCGACCGACCGACCGATCTACCTACCGACCGACCGATCTACCTACCGACCGACCGACCGACCGACCGACCGACCGACCGACCGACCGACCGACCGACCGACCGATTATAAACGATCACTAAAATCACGAACATTAAAAAACAAAAAAATTAAAAACAAAACAATTAAAAAAGAGCACCTACCTAGTAGTGGTTGGCAGTATGTAATTTTCCCTTTGTCTGTTTAATATTAGTAAGCAAATTTAAAAAGTTAGAGTAGCGGCCAATAATGTTTTTAGTTAGGGTTTTCATACATTACTTCTTGGCCTAGGCCAAGAAGTAATGTAGGGAGCCATAAACATGAAACTTCATGTCTTGATTTCGTGACATTAACGCATACATTTCCGAGCATGTTTGAGAAAATATAATTACTGTGGGCAAATCATTATCCGCAAGTATAATCGTAAGTTGTGACTTGTGACAACGAATTCACGTAAGTAATTCATTTATATTGCTATGAGAGCTATTGCGAAAGAGTTTCCGAGTATTTATCTACCTTCAGTAATCATTATAAAAAGAAAAATTTTGATTAACGGTTTTACCGTTCGATATGTATTGTTAATTTGATTTGTAGAATATGGAGGGTGATAATGGAGTACAGGAGGACAAAGAAGGTGTCGCAAATAAGCAGGCACCGAGATCGCAGTAAGAAAGGGGGGGCAGAAAAAAGGCCTCTCACCAACTGCTTATATTAACGCAACAGGTAAATGAGCTACGAGCACTTGTTAATCCTGATAACATTCGTAATCACGACGATGATTTTGATGTACATTCCGTAGTCTCAGACAACGTCAGTCGTGATCTTTATGACGAAAACGAACCCCAGCCGGGTCCTTCGAAACCCTTTGTTTTGGGTCTTGGTACTAAATTAAAAGATCCTGCAATTCCTGAGGCTACGGAAGACCAAGTAAAACTTTTGTGTGATGTGCAGCGCCTCGATAGTAAAGGCTGGAATGATATACGTTATGCCGAGACACAAAAAGTTTACAGTCGCACCCCGGGTTACACCGATTTGGAGGTAAACGAGGAGGTTAAACAATATGATACAAACCATCATTTAGTTCACTCTGACAAAGCATACGGTGCATTGACCTTTTGTATAATAAAACAACAAGAAGCACTGCACGCTGCAGTAGCGGAAATACGCAATTTTACCAGATCGGGGGGTGAATTTTCGTATGACACTTTCTGCGACAAGGTGAATAGCGTTCTTCTAGGTGGTGACCTTTTAAAGGTCTCGGAGGACTTATTACAGCTAGTTTGCGGTCACCGAGCAGAGGTGATAAACATGAGGCGAAATGGAATAACGAAACATATTAAAGATCCTTTGGTCAAGGCAGCCATTCGCAAGATTCCTCCATCCAGCTCTTCGCTTTTTAGCACAGAATCGTTCACATCAAAAATTGAGAACCATGGTGGTGTTCGTAAGTGCTTCTGGCCCCTGAAAAAGACTACTGTTTCGCAAACAGATGAGACTAAGGCCGTCGCAGCCGCTCCCTCGCAGGGAACAGCGCTCCACAAGGTACCCTCGCAGGGTTACTACAATCATGCACAGGCCGCTGGTAGCACACCTTCGTGTTTTAATCACGCTTACCGGGGATATGCCCCAGTACAGCAAGCTCCTCCCCCGCGGGGAAGTAACAATTATAACTATCCTTCGCAAGGATACAACAATGCATTTAAGGCTGGTCCGAGCATTTCCTTTCGAGGACGTCAGAATAAACAATATCAGTCAAGACCTCAACCCAGAAGCGCACGTAAGCGACCAGCATCCCCCACAGAGTATAATGCATATAAACGAGGTAAGTATTGACAAGAGGTCAGGGCAGGTCGACTGACGCAGTTTTGAAATACTTGGGAGATGATGGGCGCACCAGATCACTTACTATGGATATTGAACGGGTATCGCATACCCTCTATGCAAAAACCACCCATAGTTTTTCCAAATCGTTGCAGCAACAATTTAGAATGCCCGCATACACAGGAAATAACCAAGATTATCAATCAAATGAAAAAACAGGGCGTTCTAGAGGCAGTGAGTCTGTCTACCAGTTTTCTGTCAATAATGTTTTAAGTGCCCAAGAGCGTCAGCTCGTCCCGACCCATTTTCAATCAGAAGGCATTAAATCGGTACATAGAGACCAAAAATTATGGATTAATAAACGTGCACCGCTTGCCGAACTTCATCCAACTTCAACAAGAACTTCATCAAGATTGGCTGTGCAAGATAATTGTGGAGAAATTAGAGGTGCTCGGTTGGCTAATCAATTACGAAAAGTCTCTATTAACGCCTCAAAAGGCATTGGTATACTTGGGCGTATGGTGGGATCTCTAAAAAAATCAAAAAAGTCTGCCAGTCGAAAAAAATCCTATGTTAATAGACAGGATCCACCGGATATTTTATGTCAAAAGAACCAGCCGGAAAGACTTATTAAAGAGGTTAGTGGGACTCCTCAACTTTGCAAGTTTAACAGTTCCACGGAGGAGATTAAACTACCGAGCACTTCTAAATGTCCTCAATGCAATGCCAAGGTTCTCGAGGTCGATATACGCCATTCTCATCAAAGCGAAGGAAAATCTGACATGGTGGTTGCGCAATTACCACTACCCTTCGCCGATCCCCCTGCCTCCATCGTCACATTTTCTAACGACGGACGTCTCATACCTTGCCTGGGGAGCCCAATTAGACGATCATTCTCTGACTGGATTTTGGACCAGATCGGAACAAAAATTGCACTGCAATCAAAAAGTGATGCTTGCTGTTTTGAAGGTACTAAAAGGTCATTGTCGGTACCTGACCTCTCTAGTAAATGTTCAATGCGACAGCAAAACGGTACTAGCCTACTTATGCAATCAGGGTGGAACAAAATCGAGCCCCCTTCTGGAACTAACATACTAAGCGTTTCGAATACTGGATCAACATCACATCCACTTGAACTTATTCCATATTCCGGGAAAATACAACAGCCACGCAGATCACCTGCCCAGAAACCGGGCATCAGTTGTGTATCTCCTGGTAGTACCACGATGGAATCGGGTTTGTTGGCGCGCGGACATCAAAGCGCGCCCCCTTGCAGCCTCCTTCACGATACAATCTCTGGGCAGATTCCTGATCGATGTCACGACGGGGTTACCCCCTCCACGAGTTCAGGAAATGGTACTAGAGGTCTGGAAGTGTGGGGGTGGTCTGAAAGCCTAAGCGATTGGAGTCCAGATCAGATAAAACTTCTCGAGCAATCTTGGCGAGCTTCTACACGTAAAACATATGACATAGCGTGGAAGAAGTGGGTTCTTTGGGCTACTAGTCAAGGCGTTAATTATAGGACACCGTCAGGTTCAGATGTAGCAAAATATCTATCAGATCTTCATCTAGTCCATAATCTGTCGTATAGGACTATTTTACTTTATAAGTCAGTTGTGTCAACATTATGTAACGCTGAAGCGTCTGGCCAACTAAGTTCACACATTCTTGTGAAACAAGTCCTGAAGTCTATAGCTTTGCAGAAACCCATTAGCAAAAACCCGCCTATTTGGAATGTTGAGATTCTTTTGAACCATCTAGCTAAAAGCAATGTAAACCTAGAAAGCTGTTTCGATACGTGTAGACATACTGCAATGTTACTTCTTCTTTGCTCTGGCAGAAGGATTCATGATTTAACATTATTAAAAGTTGATTGTAAGCATTTTGTGCAGTCAGATGATTTTGTTACTTTTTGGCCGGAATTTGGCTCTAAGACAGATTGTGACAGATAGCAAAAACCCGCCTATTTGGAATGTTGAGATTCTTTTGAACCATCTAGCTAAAAGCAATGTAAACCTAGAAAGCTGTTTCGATACGTGTAGACATACTGCAATGTTACTTCTTCTTTGCTCTGGCAGAAGGATTCATGATTTAACATTATTAAAAGTTGATTGTAAGCATTTTGTGCAGTCAGATGATTTTGTTACTTTTTGGCCGGAATTTGGCTCTAAGACAGATTGTGCTGATATCGACAGTCTGGATGGAAATTGTTATATAATCCTACCTGTCATAACTTAAATCCAGTATTCTGGGTCAATCACACTATTTCAATTTTAAAAAATAGGCGAGATTTAGTCAATATAGATAGTCTATTTGTCACTTTAAGGGGTGAAGTGAGAACGGCCTCCCGGACAATAATTTCTGGATGGATAAAAAGTGTGTTTAAGGAAGCAGGCATTACAGCGACGCCGGGCAGCGTCCGTTCCGCTGTAGCGTCAAAAAATTGGGTTGATAATTTTCCTGTGGATGACATTCTTGCCCGTGGTAATTGGCGATCAGAAAATACTTTTAGTCGTTACTACAGGCGCGAGGTAATGCCTGTGTCTTCTAATGATGTTTCTATAAATGTTTCACGATTGTTTGAAGCAATTGAATAATCCTTGAGTACCTAAATATGTAATAGTAGGTTACAGAACCTTTTTGTTTGAAATAAATGATTTTCTCAACATATGCCTTTTATATTTTTTATAAAAGTATATCACAAAACTAACAGATCACATTGGCATCTTCTTTTCCACCACCACCAGGCGATAACAAACAGGTCTCAATTAAATAAGCTTCGAATAACGGTACAGTCAAATTAATAGACGCGTTTTACCTACCAATAAAACGCATATTAATTTACTTACCTTATTCGAAGCTTATGAGTAAACTCTGCCTGGTGGAATTTAATTTCGATCCAATGACGAAACAAAATGGGATATAGTCTAAACTGAGACTTATCCCCACTGCCAGGTGGTGGGGGTCCCCGTTGGAGGGGGAAATGTGAAAGAAAGAGATAGCAATAACATGGCGGGAAACAACGTGCCTCTCTCAATTAAATAAGCTTCGAATAAGGTAAGTAAATTAATATGCGTTTTATTGGTAGGTAAAACGCGTCTATTAATTGTAATCATTTCACATGTTTTATTTTATCTATTTCGGCTTTACCACGGGTGACAAAAAAAACCTGTGAAGTGCGAGTCAGACTCGCGCACCGAGGGTTCCAGACCACCCTATACAATAGAAACAAGTCCACTATAAACTGACACTCACTAAGTATGTATTCACATACTTAATGCGTGTCAGTTTATACTGCACATTAAATTTTCAGTGATGTAACTAATAATTTACGGTTTTCGCAATGTTTTCCTTTATCTGTTCTATAAGGCGTTGCTTCGCACCAAATTTCAAGTTTCTGAGTTCACGGGAAGTACCCTGTAGGTTTTGATTAAGGTCAATGTGGGCAAGTCCGGCTTTACTTTATTTAAAGTTATGTTTGATCGGATTATACAATGTTATTATTTATTCCAGGATAAACGGCCTAGACTTATAGGATGATACATATTATATTTTACAATGTCGCTTTAACAAATTGACAAAATAACTAAAACTTATGCAAAAAATTAGGTTTTTTTAAAACTCGGCGAGTAGACGGTCTTCCCGTGATGTATAAGGTAAGGCCGTCTAGTACTCCTTGCCGCGCTATTTGAAGGTCAATAGGCATGTTGATTACATTGTTGGTATCGTAATTTTATGCCATTTCAATTTGAACAAATTGACCCTGCCTACGTAGCCGGAGGTCCCGGGTTCGAATCCCGGTAAGGGCATTTGTGTGATGAGCACAATTATTTGTTCCTGAGTCATAGATGTTTTCTATGTATTTATTTAATTATATATTCGTGGTATCTATTTATTCGAATGAAATGAGAATAAATCATTCTTCATTCGAAAGTGTAGACGAATAAATTATTCGCGAATAAATTAGTGACGAATAAATGATTATTAGAATAAATGTTTATTCGAATAAAGAATCATTCGAATAAAGCCCCTTTCTGCACCCACATAAGTAACATATTTTATTTAAATAATTATGTACAGAAAACTGAGCGCTTATAAATAGGTAATCGAGATTCCACGACAATTATGTCTCATGCTGAACAATTTAGTTATTATCGATATAATGAACACAATATTTCAATAAATCTCCACCCTAGCCGAACCGTGGTGCACGCCACGTTCGTGTTTATAAATGTTTGACAATCATTGACCTACCCATAATAAATGAAGGCCGAAACGCATTGACAGCGGTGGCGAAGCGGCGCGGCGCAGCGTGGAGGTGGTACCGGCTGTAATGTTCTTCTCTAATACGAAAGCGTCCGCACAGAATACCGGCCGGGAAAAAAGCGTTCGGATCCTTTCATATTAGCTCGAACATTACAAGTAACGCCTCCGCGCCGCCCCGCGCCGCTTCGCCACCGCTGTCAGTGCGTTTTGGCCTTGAATGCCTGCGACTCGCCACAGCACGGTCGGTAGTTGAGGCACAAAGCAATGACGGCCTTATTCTGTAAGATATAACGTTCATATTAAAACTTAAGTAAGAAAAATAGTACATTACTGAAGAGGCCGTGAAGTAAGGGATTGCTGGACGAGTTTGGGGTAGACGGCCGAGTCGTAGACGAGGCCGGATACAACGAGTCCAGCAATCCCTGTTCCGGCCGAGGCTTGTATAGTGCTTTTCTCAAACGATGTGAGGAAATAATAAATAGTTATTTGTTATACAAGGGTGCAGTTATATTTTAACCGCGAGGGTGGAATTGAAACACGAGCTAGCGAATGTGAGTGGTTCAAAAATAGAATCCTTTTCACCTCACTAAATTGAGGAAAATTCTACATAAAAAAATCAAAGAAATAAAAAAACATTAAAACAGAAAGAAAGTATTAAAAAAAAGAGAAAAAAAAATAAAAACATTAAAAAAAGAAAAGAATTAACATACATAAAGGGAAACAAACATTTAAAAAGGGAAAAAAACTTGAAAAATAACATTTAAAGACCATACAACATTTTCAACATTAACAAATAGACTAAACATCAAGAAAAGGAAAAGAAAACAGCTCATTATAAAAAAACGTTAAAAAACAAAAAAAAAAACGAGAAAAAAAACAGCTCATTAAAAAACATTAAAAAAACCAAAAAAAACGTTTAAAAAAAGAAAAAAAAAGGGAACAGCTAAAACCTTTAAAAAAAACATAAAAAACGTTAAAAAACATTGAAAAAAGAAAAAAAGAAAAAAAAAACATTAAAAAAGGGGAAAAAAACATTTAAAAAGGGAAAAGATAGAAAAAACTTGAAAAATAACATAAAAGACCATACAAAAATTTCAACATTTAAAAATAGACGGCAAAACAAGAAAAAAAAGCATTTAAAAATCATTAAAAAACGATAAAAACAAAAAAAACAGGAATAAAGAAAAAAAACAGCTCATTATAAAAAAAATGGTAAAAAACATTGAAAAAAAGAAAAAATATTTAAAAAAACAAAAAAAAAACGAGAAAAAAAAACAGCTCATTTAAAAAACAAAAAAACCGTTAAAAAAACATTAAAAAACAAAAAAAAACGTTAAAAAAAGATGAAAAAAAAGGGAACAGGTAAAACCTTTAAAAAAACATAAAAAACGTTAAAAAACATTGAAAAAAGAAAAAAAACATTTAAAAATTGGAAAAAAACATTTTAAAAGGGAAAAGATAGAAAAAACTTGAAAAATAACATAAAAGACCATACAAAAATTTCAACATTCAAAAATAGACGGCAAAACAAGGAAAAAATACATTTAAAAATTATTAAAAAACGAGAAAAACTAAAAAAAAAACAAAAAAAACAAAAAAACAACTCATTAAAAAAAACAAAAAAAGGTAAAAAAACATTGAAAAAACAATAAAACATTTAAAAAAAGAGAAGTAAAACATACAAAAAGGAAAAAAAATAGAAAAACTTGAAAAATAACATAAAAGACCATACAAAATTTTAAACATTAAAAATTAGACATAAACATCAAAAAAAGAAAAACACTTTTTAAAATGATTATAAACGATCACTAAAATCACGAACATTAAAAAAACAAAAACAATTAAAAAAGAGCACCTACCTAGTAGTGGTTGGCAGTATGTAATTTTCCCTTTGTCTGTTTAATATTAGTAAGCAAATTTAAAAAGTTAGAGTAGCGGCCAATAATGTTTTTAGTTAGGGTTTTCATACATTACTTCTTGGCCTAGGCCAAGAGGTAATGTAGGGAGCCATAAACATGAAACTTCATGTCTTGATTTCGTGACATTAACGCATACATTTCCGAGCATGTTTGAGAAAATATGAATTAATTAATAATCGTGGATATTTTTTGTTTAATTTGTTTCTTATAATACTAATAATATGTTGACAGGATAAATCAAACACTTTACAAGTAGTTATGTATTTTGGTTTTCCAAAAACTACCAATATTTGTGACTTTAGAATTCCGCAAAGAGTATCTGTTTAATTTTTTATAATTTATTAACACACATAAAATACCATTCAGAATAAATTGTAAAATTGTAGTTATCTATAATTTCTGGTAAGATAAGCCAGAAAATGTGTAATTTACTGAACTTTCTTTCTTAATGATAGTCCCGGTTGATTAATTAGTTTAATTTTGATTTCTTTAACTGAAATGCAAGCATCCTATCATAATAGAGGCACTTTTACAAAGTTACATATTATGCGGCACTTATGAAATCAGAATTTGTAAAAAATTTAGATTTTTGGTTTTTTTACAGCGACGCGGAACCCTAAAATGTTTAATTCTTTTTATTTTAGCTATAACTAACAATACTTTTCTCAAACATGCTCGGAAATGTATGCGTTAATGTCACGAAATGAAGACATGAAGTTCCTTGTTTATGGCTGCCTACATTACTTCTTGGCCTAGGCCAAGAAGTAATGTATGAAAACCCTAACTGAAAACATTATTGGCCGCTACTCTAACTTTTTAAATTTGCTTACCTACTGATATTAAACAGACAAAGGAAAAAATACATACTGCCAACCACCAATACTTTTTTATAATTGTTTTAGTTTTTAGTAAAAAAAAAAATTGTTAGTTTTTTTACATTTTTTTTGTTATTTTTCGTTTATTTTTTAGTGTTGTTTATCGTTTTTAATGATTTAAAAAAAAATCTTTTCTTTTCTTGATGTTTGTCTATTTTTTAATGTTAAAATTGTTGTAGGGTCTTTTATGTTATTTTTAAGTTTTTTTTATCTATTTTTCCTTTTTGTTTTACTTTTTTGAATGTTTTTTTATTCCTTTTTTTTTGTTTTTTTTTAATGTTTTTTTTTTTTTTTTTTTGTTTTTGTTTTTTTTTGTTTTGTTTTTTGTTTTTCTTTTTTTTGTTTTTTTTTAATGTTTTTGTTTTTTTTTTGTTTTTTTCCTTTTTTTTTGTTTTTTTTTTAAATGTTTTTTGTTTGTTTTTCTTTTTTTTTGTCATTTTTTTGGGCGTTTTTTTTGTTTTTTAGTTGTTTTTTTTTTTAAATATTTTTTTCCTTTTTGTTTTACTCTTTTGTAATGTTTTTTTAATATTATTCTTTTTTAATTTTTTTTTTCTTTTTTAGATTTTTTTATCTAGAATCTTTCTCACTTTAGTTAGGTGAAAAGGATTCTATTTTTAAACCACTCACATTCGCTAGCTCGTGTTTCAATTCCACACTCGCGGTTAAATTATAACTGCACCCTTGTATAACAAATAACTATTTATTATTTCCTCACATCGTTTGAGAAAAGCACTATACAAGCCTCGGCCGGAACAGGGATTGCTGGACTCGTTGTATCCGTCTAGCCCAAACTCGTCCATCAATCCCTTACTTCACGGCCTTTGCAGTAATGTACTATTACATCATAGGAAAAGTAAATTACAGTTACCGAATTATGTCCGGGTTTAGCTAATTTGATTGGTCTATTATTCTACTATTAGTGAACGACCGCAAGCTGTACTTTACTACTATTAGCTTACAGCTAAACATAAAATTGCTTGCCATATCATACCTTAAATATCTTTGTTCTGTGACGTGGTAGAGTTTTTAGCTCTTCGCTTCTATATGGAGTCGAATGACAGTTCTAATAAAAAAATATTCAATATTCATAAATATAAATGCCACATACACAAATTATTCAATCAAAGATCAGTTAAATGCAGCAGTATCTATAAACCATTTGCGAAGCTCTTTTACTTACTTTATTTTCATAGGCGCGCTCGCTCCTTACCCGCCAACTTAAATACCCACATCTAATCATAGCTGATTATAATCCAGGAGGGCGACATGTCCGCGGAGATGTACACCTTCCACGAGGCCATCTCCGAGCTGCAGCGGGCCGAGGACGAGGTGCTCGACAACCACAAGGCCATCTCCGACTACATGCAGCACGCGCAGCAGCGCTGTACGCAGCTGCTGCAGCTCACCAGGGCCGTGGACTACGACCAGGACGGTGAGTACTGTACTGTGTGTAGCCCGTTCGCGCTTTGATGATACCGACTAAAACCCCACGGTGTTCCATCTCGTCAGCAAGGTTACGGGCACGCCGAAGCACTCTTCCGCGACCCGACGGTGACTGGCCTTGTTAGGGGCCCCAACTCTGTAGCAGGTTACTACCTGCGCCAACGCAGTTAGTGGCGCGCGGAAACACGCGCAACGCCATGTCGGGCCAGTTAGTGACGCGAAGAGTGAAGCCTGCGCAGGGAGCTGTTAGAAATTGCCGAGAGCAATTTTCGGCTATATGAATTTTACAGTGCGATATATCCCTGATACGCTGATTGGAAACTGGTAGCACGCCACTAATAAGGGGCGTATGTATTTCGCAGCTGAGAATTCTATCGTCGCGTGAGCATGGATAAGACGCACTATATAGTCTGGAAAACGCAAGTTAAACATAGTCGGTTCAACCTGTTGAACATAGTCGGTTTAACCTGTTGAACATAGTCGGTTCAACCTGTTGAACATAGTCGGTTCAACCCTGTTCCATGTAAGATAAGACAATCCTGCGTTAATATGAGAATTTAATTACGCGGCAACACTGTTGGTCAAAATGTATGTGCATGCCGTTAAGTGTTGGCGCGTAATTGAATCTAATGGGATCAACTTGCGTTTGCCCCAAAACACTTAGATGAGAGCCTGCCATACTCACTTGTTTATATTACAAATACAAATACAAAATTTGTTTATATTGTGCTTATATATGTTGTATTGCCTATGTAGTGTTGCATGTGAGCATGTCGCGACGTGTTTCAGAGCGCTCGTACTTGGCCCGCAAGCGGCTGCGGCCCACGAGCCTCGGCATTGGCGCGCGCGACCGACGGAAGTTAGGTCTGACACGAGACACACCCTCATTAACACGACAGACGTTTGCGGACACCATTGCTATTGTTTCTATTTTGTTGCTGTGTCTAAAGTATTGTTTCTATTTTGTTGCTGAGAGTAAGGCTGTACGTTGACGTCAAAGATATGTTTACACTTTTGCACCTTATACAACAGGGTATTTTCATTTATCAAATCCTGTAACAGTCGGGTTGCCCACTCACTTGACAAAGGGGGCACAAACAGGGGACACTGAACGTGTCCCCTGGGTGGTACTAAAGAGTGACAAACTCAAAGGCTAAATAATGTATGCCTTACGATTAAATAAATAAATCTATCAAATTAAAATTATCAAAGTATTTTGTTCAAATTATAGTTTTTACCATAAGAAATACGAATATTGTGTTGTAAAAACATAAGTTATATTTTTAATTTTTGAAAATAAAAATCGTAGTTTTATTATCTGTATGTCACGTGATCGAAAACGCCGACCGCCATTTTGTCTTCTGTAACGTCAGAATAGCAAATGCAAAAATCAGAAGGCGTAGAAGGGAACGCACATTTGACGTTTCTGTGTTTATTTCTAGTTATGACGTCACAATAATGGCGGCTGCCTTTTGGGCGCGAATATATAACGTTCAAATTTCAACCATTATTTATTTGCATACAGCGATATTATTTTGAGGAAATAAAAAATTCAGTTACTATCGAATCTATACGAACATTTTAAAATATTTAAAAAAAAATCTTAGAATTGCCTATGTAATAAGGCCTAAAATGTAAACCTATTATAAATTTGACGTTGACTTTACATTTGGAATAAATATAAAATGTTATGATATGATTATATTCACTTTTAAAATATCCTATTCACCTTGCTCAAACTTATGACAATATTTTTTTTTGTATTAGTGTGGAATATCTTTATTAAGGGGGTTCGATTGCCATACAAAGCGTTATTTGACATTCGCAGGCTAACGGCGTGATATTTTAAGAAACTTATGTTACAAACTTTCATCAGTTGGCTTCCCATTTGCGCCAAATTCCCCCTTTCTTAGAATAAACTTGTATAAACTAGATTAATTTGAGAAAAATAGTTTTCCCAAAATATCACGTGACAAACCAATTTCTCAAATTAATCTAGTTTATACAAGTTTATTCTAGGAAAGGGGGAATTTGGCGCAAATGGGAAGCCAATTTATGAAAGTTTGTTACATAAGTTTCTTAAAATATCACGCCGTTAGCCTACGAATGTCAAATAACGTTTTGTATGGCAATCGAACCACCTTAAATAAGCTAATTGATTTTACTACTTGTCCAGTGTCTGAACTTTTATTAAAATTTATCGGTCTGACACGGAAATTGGATTTGAGGGCCTACCGCGAACGGCATTCGAAGTTTTCCCTCTCTGTGGCACTTACGTATGAACTCGTAAGTATGACAGAGAGGGGAAACTTCGAGTTCAATAGTATAATTATAGGTTTTTTTCATGTCATTATTTCAATCGTTATTTTATTATGTAAGTAGATAAACGTGTCCGCAAACCGATGTCGGTTCATTTGTCGAAGTTAACAATATTCATTCGCGCGATCATCGCTTCGGAGATGTAACGCCAACGCTGACGCTCATACCGGCTTTTTATTTCTTTTCTTAAACATGCAATGAAATTTCGGCTTTCCGTGCGTTATAGGGCTTCAAAGTATCACGTTTCAGGCGGAAGAAGAAGAGTGAGAACTGTAAAGGAATTTCATAGGAAATTGAGGGCCTAGGCCGGGATGTATTTTTTTTTAATTTTCATTCCACAATTTGTGGCAATGGTCACGGAGTTCAGCTATGAAAATTTGTTTGATTTCTTGAAGTTTTTTTTATTTATTTCATTGCATGTCTGAGAAAAGCACTATACATGCCTGGCCGTGAAAAGGGCTTGCCGGCTTCGTATCACTATCTATACCTACTCACCCGGCAACCCCTTCTTTCCCGGCGACTGCAGTAATGTACTATTTCCCCATACAGTTGCATACGAATATGACTTTTCAAATTTGATGATAATTTATAATGTGTTTTTATTAATTTTGATTAATTTTGTTTCTGATTATATGGATGTAACCGTGTTTAAACAGTATTTAATATAGTGCAAAAGAGCTTCTGTAAAATTTAGACTTTAAAAAATGCAGGCGATCAAATCAACACTTTTTATAAGTTCATACATTGTTCCTAATTACAGTATGAACTCGTAAAAACTGTCCATTTGACCATCCGTATTTTTTTAAGCACAACTTTTACAGAACTTTTATAAATATAAACTAAATTAAATCTTATTTATACACAAATACCTCCATATACTCAGAAATAAATTGGCCAAACATATTTTAAATCATCATTTCTTTGTGTACCCCTTATATATTTTTTTATGCGACTGTTTGTGTTCTAAATAAATAAAAAAAAAAATAAAAAAATCATGTTCTTAATTATCTGGCTATGACTGTAATTAGTTTAGATTGTGATAATACTGATAATACTTCCTACAGCATTTAATTTGGCTCGGGGCTTCTAATTGTAACTATAATAACTTCTTTCAAAGCGTTGTTTGTCCTCATCCTTGATCATAAAAGAGCCCTAGGGTTGGCTTGCCAGTAATCCCAGTGCTTTCTTTGTACCCCATTTTACATTTATTTCTTCCAGGGATGAATGGTCATCATTCCTTACAAAAAACACATTGATTAACAGTAAATGACACCAGGAGGGTCAACACAACTTACTGCCAGGTCGTATAGCGCGTGATTCTTGTGTCACTCGACTGTAAATTAGAATAAGGAGGGTAGTTTACTTGTCCCGCGTCGCGGCGGCAGTTGTTCTAGTTCCGCAAGCACCCAGGCAATGGACTTAATCTGCCAATCCGCCAAGACGAGCCATCCTATTGTTAGCATCCGTTAATGCATTAATTTCTGTAGCTCACTTATTAATAGCGCATTACACGTTATTTTTATTCGCCTAATAGGGGTGTAGACACAAAATAAAATAACCAATAATGATGATTTTTTTCGAAAAAGGATTAAAAATATTGTCAAATGGAGAAAAAAGTAAAGCATTGGAATAAATAATCACAAAGTTATGAGTGTCCAGTTTTAAGAGGGGGTATATATATTCTGTCCCTTTTCCGCAAAATGCCTTTTTTCTTTTGGAGTAATAATACATTTTGAGTCTACACCCCTATTTTAATACTTAACCAAAACAAATTACACCATTCATATATTCGAGTTCCATGGTTTGGTTCGTTTAGCTAATACCTAATACTCTAAACGGCCTAAACTCTACAGTGATACAATATAAACAAAGTACATAATAAAAGTAAATAAATAAGATTGTTTCGTTATCCCCCAGCATACGCCACACAATGGGAGGAGCTGCTCAACGAGCAGCTAGCCGTGCTCGCGCAGTCGCGCGACCTGGTCGCAGAGTTCCGCTCCAGGATGCAGCAGGAGGAACACATCTCGCGCCGCATGCAGCCGCCGCACCACTAGTGGGCTCATACACATACCTTCAACCACACAAGTGCTGGAACTGCAAGGGTACTGATGTGCCGACGGGAACTTTCCTAAATCGCGAAAATTTTCTCCAGTTTAACATGGGAAAATTTCCTTTATTTCTTGTGAATCTTAGAAATTTCCGAGAACTTTTTGGAAACTATCCGCAATTTGCACATCCGTATGCCGATGGCTTCGATGTGTTACGTGTACACTAGCGAACAGGCACACTTATCAACGGCTGTGTTATTAATCGACCGCCATAGGTTTGGGCATATACTAATACTTCAGGCCATCCCTTGTGACTACAATACTGCTTACATGATACCAGCACGGCTGTCGCATGACGCCGCGAGCTCTCTCGATTTATCTCGCACTATCCATCTCTCTCTTGTTTATAATACTAAGAAAGAGACGTATAGTGCGAGAAAAATCGAGAGAGCTAGCGCGCCGTCTTGTGATAACCGTGCAACAGCATAGGCTAGTAATAGTAACGCCATCTACATATAAGTAGTATTTTAGTAGCAAGGGATATTAGTCTTATGGTTTAATAATGGGATAGCTGTCGACGTTCAGTGCGTAACTACATTGAATTACAATATCAATCAGCCACACAAATGATATACTTGCGCGATATCTATCCACATTTTGTTACTCGGAGTGTGATGAGTAGCGTTTTTACATAAGAATATGTACAGGTGTGGTTTGTATTACATCTCCTAGCACGGCTTAGAGCACGGGCCGGGTCGGTTCGAGTTACGTGCTATGGACGCGTTGTTGTGTGAATTTGAGTCGTATCATCCGCTATAGAAAAATCGCTGTGAAATTTCGCCAGTCGCCTTTCATTTTCGTTTAATTCAAACCAGACTATAGAAGCTAATACTCTCAGGTATAACTAATTATGACGAGAATGCGTCTTTGGTATTAACTATACGGATATTATCCTGAGCGAAACTGAGGCATAGTGACAGCTTTTTTTGTCGAGTTAATTTTTTATTTTATATGACTTTGTTTTCTGCTTTTTCCCCGTGTTGTCTCCTTTATTCCGCCATTCGTTTTTGTATTTTTGTATCGAATTGAAATTTACAAGTCAGTTTTTTTTAATTGTTAAATTTGTTTTGTTATTGTATTGTATAATTTGTATAATGATATAATACAATGATAGAGTTCTGTAATCAGTTTCGCAAATCATTAGAAATGTTTATACAATGCTAAGCATGCGATAATGTCACGCAACCTCGCAAAACCACTACCAGGCGCCCATGTTTTTGTAAGAGATCGTATTCGGACCTCAAATCTCGCCGCAGTGATACTAAGGGCGTTGACATTCACGATTTGCGAGCGAGTTTCGAGCGAGGCGGCTTCGATCGCTTGGCTAGAAACTCGCACGCAAACCACTAGTGTGATAACGCACTGGAATCTCAGCCGCTGCCCGCGCCCGGCGTTCCGTTCCAAATTGGCTACTTTCATAAACTTCAAAGGAAAAATTTAGGCTCCGAGCCGGATTCGAACCGGCGACCACAGGCATACATGGCCCGTCGCTACTAACCAACTAGCTATCGGAACAATCTGTCTCAGCCCCTAAATCTTTCAATCAGTTCTTTCTTACAAGCTCAGTTGGTTAGTAGCGACGGGCCATGTATGCCTGTGGTCGCCGGTTCGAATCCGGCTTGGAGCCTAAATTTTTCAATTTTTCCTTTAATTTGAAGTTTATAAATATCGTTAGCAGGCGTAACTGCATTATAAATGAATTTGGCTACTTTCCTAATAAAAACAGTTTAGTCCGTCAGATTATCAAAAAATATTGGACACGTATTTTTTATTTTGTCAATCAAACTAAAAAAATTGTAGATATAGCCCAATATGACGTCACGCGGAAGTTTAACGGGCTATTTATCTTCATATTTTTGCTTGATTGATAAAATAAAAAATACGTGTCCAATATTTTTAAACTGACAGACTAAATAGAATTATATTTTTTTTACCCAGGAAAGTACCCAATTGTGCAATAAATCCAATCTATTACTGTTCGGACGGTGCTCTAGAACGCTCCGTGGTCAGTTTGATGGCTGTCTAGTGTTTATTTGTTTGTAATATTTATTTATTAGTATTTTTTATTTATTAGAATGTAAAATTTCTTACTATGATTTTCATCTGAATTAAAATATGATTATTTTGTTGTTCTCCTAAAACTTGTCCCTGACCAGAATGAAGTGGTGTGACAAATGTTTGCCATCAGACTGGTTCCCTAGACGTTCTGAGACCCTCCCTTCTGATCGTAACATTATGTAAATATATAGCTGGCCTGTAAAAGTATCCTCGAGTGTGTTATCTTCCTAGAACAAGGACCAAACTCAAGTCCGCGCAAGTCAATCTTTCCTTTACACTCGCCTTGGTGTGAGTGAGAGAGCTGTAACTTGCGTGAACTCTAGTTTGGCATTAACATGCCTATTGCATACTTTGACCGTCACGTCTACTGTATCGTCGAAATATGAACTTTATTTCGAGTGCAGTGAGAGAGTGTTGTGTTTTGAAAGTGAGTTTGACGAAGTATGCAGTAGGATGTAAAGCTTAGTGTACAATGACATTCTCGTAACGGATGCCGTCGCGTGAAATGATAGACTGTTTACTGTAAGTGTTTGAAGCACAAACCGGCGAAAAGTGAGAGCGCGCTGTGTATATATGATAATGGTTGGAGACCTAGAGCTAGTGCACATACTAGTGTACATAGAGTTATTTACGTAACTGATGGTGATATGGGTGATGTAAATCTTTACATTGAGAATGTCCGAGCAGTTACTGAAGATACTGCACTAGATCGGTGTCTTGGCATCTATTCTGGAATCTAAATATGTACGGTTTTATCTCTCTTTTATTTATTAGAAACGAGTGAAAACAATGTTTAAATTTCGGAGTAGATTCTCTGGTGTGATCATAAAAATGATTTCCTCTTAACATAAGTGACTTACTCGTTGCATTTAACTCATCTAATGGCCTATCTCTTAGGGTCTTGCTGGAGGATTATTTTACGGTTAAACGCTTCCTCTATTATTTGTCGTCGTTGTAGAGTTTTATTTATACAAAATTGTTTGAATTCTCTTCATTGCATTCGGACAAAACAGTTATGTAATGAACCAATGCATTTGTCGCATACTATGTAGAAAAAAAACTCAAGATTTCCAGTTTTTTGAATCACCGCGGCCGATAATAAAGGTAGCTTTAAACATGTTTAAAAGAATTCTCTAGAGGACGATAAAATTGTAGATATATTCGTATTAAAATCGGAGATCGGATGAGTACAAAGATGAGGCCTCGGCGTGTCCACTTATTTGCATGACATTTAGATTTAAAATTTGTAGTAACGATTAGTTGACTTGATCTAAAAAAACTCTTCTTTACATGGAACTTAATTTGGTGCATTTGAACGCTGGTGCTTAGTCGTAATTTATACACATTTGATTTCTTGCGTTTTTCAGATCAAGTTAAAATCGTAGAATTTAACGATTTACCGAGAGTAGATCAAAGTTTTTGTCAGTGTGAAATTGAATTGGTTAAAGCCAGCTCAAAGTGGTTTATCCCGTTACATTACGATATACGGCGAATGTGCTGCCTTATTCTGCTTGTTATTAATCGTTGTTTAAATTGTAACTATTATATTCATATCATTGACATTGTGTTTCGATGTACAATACCAGAACTAAGCCGCGGTGTTGTATATTCGAGAGAGATGGACGTACAATGGGCCTTCCCATTGTTCTCAGTTTATGAAGTTGTAGAAAGTAGGTAAGGTTTGCAGTTCGATATTTTAGTGTTTTAAATGACCATAAGTCCCGTTATAATGTATTACGCTCCCTCGAATATGTAACACTGGTCTAGAAAGATCACGGACGGAAGGCACATTTATGAGGCTTCTAAACGGGCCATATTTTCACTGCAATATGTGGCCGGCAACTATTGGTGTCCCTCTCTTACTCACATGTTAGAGAGGGACACCAATAGTTGCCGGCCACATATTGGAGCGAAAATATGGCCCGTTTAGAAGCCCCATTACAAAGCAATAATAGACAGCATGTCAATGTTCTTAAACTTGTTTAACTTATTTTCGTGGTATTTCTAAACAGTGCTTTAAACTATATTAATTGTGCCTAACAAATGAACTAAAATCCATATACAATGTGAGATCGACGTTTAAGTGGTTGTGTAAAGAACTTAGTAAAGTTAGACTTCATTCCGTTGCTTGTTTTGGTGTTCCTTTGATATCGCGATGGGAGGGAACGGTTGTATGACAGCGTTGAGTTTAGGAATGTTGCGAAGGAGTGTGATTATGGATCAGAGTAAGAGCCCGTGGAGACCTAGCGGATCTCTTAAATAGAGTTTATTCCAAGATAAGTCCATACAGTTTTGACGTTTAACTTCATAGAGAGAGAAAATAATAGAGATCATTCGCCGTCAATTTTTTTTTTATCTCTAGCCAAGGATCCTAGGGCTTTTACCCCCTGATATTATTTGATAGTGTCAACACTAACCTAATAGAGGCCCGAGATACCGCCCAGATCGTGACTTGAGCGGCATTACCGCGACTTCAGCGCCTTGTTAGCAATCTACGATAGACGTGACGTGTGCGGAGTTGACCCTAACCAAAGTTAGGTGATAGTTTTGAACCGGGCGGTATGTAAAGTTAACATGAGCAAATGAATTTAATTTCTACACACAGATTTCTCAACATTTTGTATTTAATCGTAATTTATTTTTACATTTACCAATAAAAAAATAGCATATGTTATTGTCATAAAAAGTGTAAAAGTTTTTTTTTATAATAAAAAGAGTAAAACTGAACTCGAATATGTAAAAGGTCGGACTTGCTGTTCTTTGTTCGAAATAGTTCAGATTTTACAGTTAGCATTGCCAATATGTTCATGAGATGTTTTTGGTTTGCCGCGGGTGCTAATATTCGCTTGGAGCGGGCTCCGGTACCGACAGCTGTTGATGTCGGCCATATTTATTTCTACGTGTGTTTAGGATTGATTTCGAATTCCGTCAACGGTTGTCGGCAAATTTGCTTGCTAGTCCTCCTAGGATATAGCTTATCGACGTATTAGATAGTGCTTATTAATTAATAAAAAGAACTAAATCAGTACTCTGTATCAGAGTCACTGCGTTGCGGCGATTTGATTGTACTGAACGAAATCTCTCTTTATTATTATTATTATACATGTTTTAATTATTATTAATTGTAATATTTGCGTTGACGGTTCGCCGGCGGCGGGCTTAGACTAGGCGGCCGCCTGGCCGCTTTATTGTAATAAACATATTTTAACATCGCACATTATAATAAATTAATCGAAATTGAGCTTGCGTTGTTTTACTTTTCTTTTGTTTATACGTTATGAAATGAAATGAAATGAAGTTATAAGGGCACAGATTATATACTACTCAAAAGAAAATAGGGGCCACTAAGTATTTTGATTGCTACGTGAAAAATATAGTAAACAGTAATGTATATTTATTAAAATAACATGTAACAAGGCTTTTTTTTTACTTATGCTAATAACCATTTAATTGTGTAGTCAATTGTTTCACTTATTTCAATTAACATGAAATTAGTCCATTGTCAACAGCAAAAACAAAACAGAAACTCTTTGCAAAACAAAACAAAAACTGACACAAGCTGTTTTTTCCAATGGTTTAGTGTGTCCTCCTCTCCTGTTTTCACACTCCTGGAGCCTTGAATGCATACTCTCGATTAAGTTTCTGATGTTTTCATCAGGTATCTCTTCCCACGCACGTTTCAGAGCATCCATAAGCTGTTGCTGGTTGTGAACCTCTTGCTCATGCTCCCTAACCCTTCGTTTTAATTGGTCCCACATATGCTCTATTGGATTTAAATCCGGACTATACGCTGGCTATGGTAGGACATGAATATGGGAGTCATCCAGTACAGTCTGAGTGGCCCGAGCTGTGTGTGGGCGGGCATTGTCATGCATTAACCAGAACCCTGGCCCCACTCTCTGTGAGAATGGAATCACATGAGGCCTGATGACTTCATCGATGTACCGTTGTGCAGTTACTGTGCCTTGATTTAAGAAAACCAGCTCAGTTTTGCCTTGTAAGCTAATCCCAGCCCAAACCATCACACTAGGACCTCCAAAGCGGTCAATTTCCTTGATGCAGACATCGGAAAATCTCTCACCCTGTCGTCTCCATACTCTAATCCGCCGATCATCACTACAAAGCTTCACTTTACACTCATCTGTGAAGAGCACCATACCCCATTGATTCATGCTCCAATCTGAATTTTCGCGGCAAAAACTTAAACGATTTCCACGTTGAACCCTAGATAAAGGAATTCGTACTACTCGGCGTCTGGACATTTGCTGGTCTTCATGCAGTCGATTACGTATCGTTTGGTCACTAACACGAGTCCCCGTTGTCAACCGTAGGCGATTTTGTAACTTACGTGCCGTCACAGAGCGCTCTCGACGGGCACTCAATCGGATGTAGCGATCCTCTTGTGCCGTAGTCGCTCGCACCCTGCCCGATCCAGGCCTTCTTGCAACACTGCCAGTCTCTTGGAACCGATCCCACACATTTTGGATGGCTCGGCGAGAGAAACCCAACGAAAAAGCTACAGACCGCTGTGAATGACCTTCAGCAATCAATGTAACGGCTCTGGTGGCAGAAATGGTATCCATATGCCTTCGTTGACGTGGCATTATTAACAAAAGATGTTAAATGAAGCAAAAGATGGACAGAAATAGTTTTTTAACAGAATAAAATTGTGATTCCATCTGAAAGGAATTTGACCTGAAACTCGTGTTTTTTATTTGCTTCAATTTCTGGCCAGCTGTAAGACTTAAACACCAGCATTAAAGAGGTTGGATACTGAAGGAGGCCGGACATCATTAATTAGTCACTTATTAATTAGTTTACATCTAAAAATTTACTCAAAAACAGAAATATGTAAGTGGCCCTTATTTTCTTTTGAGTAGTATACCTTGGTTTTTAACCGCCGCCTAACGTCAAAAAGTGACATTTAGCTTACGTTAGTGTGCGTAAATCCGCCTCACAGTACCTACCGTTTTGCATATTTTCGGACTACATTTTAAAAGGAAGCCTTTCTTTTGATCATCATCCTCCTAGCGTTATTATTCCCGGTTGTGCCCCTAAAGGAGCCCGGGGTCCGCTTTGACACCTAATCCCAACATTTGGCATAGGCACTTTAGTTTTTACGAAAGCGACTGCCATCTGACCTTCCAACCCAGAGGGAAAACTAGACCTTATTGGGATTAGACCGGTTTCCTCGCGATGTTTTCCTTCACCGAAAAGCTAACGGTAAATATTCCGTACATAAGTTCCCAAAAAACTCATTGGTACGAGCCGGGATTCGAACCTTTCTTTTGATATACATTGTATAATTATATGTATAATTCAATAGCCTCGAATGGTTATTTTTTTGATGGCTATTTTGAAAAGTCTCATGTTATACAATTGAGTTTTAAATACATAAGTTGTATATATTTTTGAAATCGCCTTTTCAAACTCCTCTATTTGATACCCCACTTGATCAACTTGATGGGATAGGATTTTTTTTTCTTCTTCAGTTCCACACATTATTGATCATATAATCCGCCATATTATAATTATAATTCATTTATTTATTCAACCAACTTGGATCATACATTTAACCCCTGGAACGCCAAGCCGACAAACGTACTTGTACCCGTCAGATGCCCAGTGCCGGATCCGTCCCACCCCCCTCAACCGCCGGATAGGCTCGCGTACGTGCACCCGTCAACTGCCGCGAGTTTATCTCACTATAGAACGCTGACGTATGGTTACAGATTTTATAGAAAAAATGCATTATTTTCAAAAGTATGTATTCATGTAGCGTTTTTTATCGAAAGGCCGATAACTAAGAAACGTTTTGCACTATATACTTACTACAATATTTGTTTTATTTATTTTCCACAGGTCCTTGACTTCAGCGTACGATGTGAAAACGTTCTCATCATCGTTGATATCCATATTTCAATAAAAAACTCTTTTTTACCAGTTTAGTTTTAATTTTCCTAGATTGTCAGATAACAAAGCAAACAACTGGTATATAAAAAAAGATAAAACTACTGGCATGTGATACATAATTTCTATATTGAAAATTGCAAGTTGGATACACAACTTCGCCATTTTACACTTAGTTTTAGCGATATTTATTATGCTCCTGTGGCGTAATTATTTCACCTATAATGCTTATTTTCTCTTTCTTAGTTAAATTAGGTATCCCGGTTCCATTTTTTATACTCAAAACACACCTCAAACCATATAAAATTAATTCCAAGGCAAAAAACTGAACCTAGGACGTATGCGGCGAACCCTCAGTATATACAGATTCTGAAGAAGTTATGAATGTCTATGCTCCATAAAAATGGCCTCGATATAAAGAACATGAAATTTGCTATCTGTGGAATACAACAGATTCCAAAATGTATAAAATATTCGTACTAAAAATGATGAAATAGTTTTAGTTTCGAAGTTACTTATAAAGCAAGCATTGTTTGTATGTGTGCGTGAATCAGCTATGCCACACGACTGCCTTGTCCCGTATCCGGCCTCTAGAAAGAACTGTTATCTGCCTAGTTACGGATCCGTACCAGTAAGAACAACCGTCGATTGCCTAGTGACAGATCCGACCGCATGTATAGGATGTTCACTTTTTGAAAATAAAACACTGCACATTTTGTTCATTTTCAATTTTATTCAAATACATACTTAAATCTAAACGAAACGTTTCTAATTTTTTCATCCTAATCCTATCCTAATCATCCTAATCATATAATAAACGTGAAAGTTTGGATGGATGTATGGATGTACGTTCCACTTAATCTCGGAAACTACTGGACGGATTTAGATGAAACTTTGCAATAATATAGCCTTTATATCAGAATAGAACATAGGCTATAGGCTATAAAACGTTTCACATTTCATCCCTTTAGGGGGTGAAAAAGGGGTAGAAAATTTGTATGGGAAGCAAGATTTGTTTCAAGTGTGAGACTTGAAACTTTAGAAATAGACTAAGCGTAAACAGACAAATAAGCCTGTAGAAGCGTTTTTGAAAATTCGTCCTCCAAAGGGGTGAAAAAGGGGTGGAAAATTTGTATGGGGATAAAGATTTTTTCAAGTGCGAGGCTTGAAAGTTTGGAAATAGACTGAACGTAAACAGACAAATAACCCTGTAGAAGCGTTTTTAAAAATTCGTTCCTTAAAGGGGTGAAAAAGGGGTGGAAAGTTTGTATGGGGATAAAGATTTTTTTCAAGTGCGAGGCTTGAAAGTTTAGAAATAGACTAAGCGTAAATAGACAAATAACTATGTAGAAGCGTTTTTAAAAATTCTTCCTTCAAAGGGGTGAAAATGGGGTTAAGTGTTTTGTATGAGACCAATTTAATGTAGTTTTAAAGACAGACGGTTGAAACTCGAAAATAGACTTTCGTTTTGGAAATTAATCCTCGAAGGATGTTTGGGGACCTAATCTTTTTTAAATCGAGAAAATTTAAAACTAAGGAAATAGGCCTAAAAAGCAGTCAGTCATTTTAAGTTCTGGGTATACGATACATTATTGCAATGATGCGTTAGAAAGTTAGAAATGTGGATTAAATTTGTGAAACTTTGACGAACATAAAATACTTCCTTTTCATCTCCCAAAGATATAAAAAGGGACAACATTGAGAAAAGGTAGCTCACGCGTATGAAATCGCGGGCAAAAGCTAGTTTTTAAATATTTTCTAACGTATGATAATCACTCCAACATTGGCCAATGCAGAGAAAAACCTTACATCCTTTACATATAACGTTTGTTTTTGTTTGCTTTTTAAAAGCTGCGCATCGAATGCAACGCATCCGCTTAAACCGTTCCTGCTTTGCCGTTCGTTCTCCGTCAACAGCCACGTATTCAGGAAAATGATCCAAGTCTTTATTTAACCGGGCGTTGAGGTTGGCGATGTTGTTAGGTCTTGTGCGAACATCTGTACCAAATTGCTGTGCCAGTTCTTGTGCCAACTGGTACCTAAACTGCCGGTGCGTCATTTTTCTCTGTTGGCCAATGTTGGAACAATATATAATGTACGAATTTAAGATTGTGATGTTGAGCAAGCGTTTAAATACCTTCATGTACCACTTGAGACCGCGTTTTCTTTCAAGAAGGTACATCGATAACTTTTGGTCTTTCATGTCAACCCCACCCATGAAAGAATTATATTCCTCCACCACTACAGGCTTCATAACGGTTACTCCGGCCCGCCTACCCTCCACAACATCGGCGTTGTGATAAGTCGACACTGTGGTGACTAGTTTAACATCTTTCCATGACGTAACAGAAATGTCACCACAGTGTCGACTAACCACTGTGCCGCGAGGCATCCTTTTGTCGTTTAAAGTTCGAATGTCCACTGGTGTATCGAGCCTGCGCCTATTTAGGGTCCCAACGACATCGGTTTTATTCAATTTTAAAAATCGGCTTAGCCGGACCGAATTGTAGAAATTATCCATAAATAGGGTATGGCCTTTGTTAAGATATTCCTTTGCGAGGGTAATCACGATTTTGGACGTAGCATTAGTGAACCCTGCAAGAGGTCCCGTTACTGTGTTGTCTTTTCCCGTGTATACATTTATGTTTAGCACATAGCCAGTTATCCCCTCGCAGAGCTCATAACTCTTTATACCGAATCGCGCTGCTTTGGTTCGGATGCATTGAACCCAACTTAAGCGTCCTTTCCAAAGCAGTAACGACTCGTCTAATGAGAGTTCTCTGCGAGGAGAGTAAACGGCTCTAAATTTTTCGTTTAGGAAATCTAATAACGGTTTTATTTTTGCTAGTTTTCTTTGGGCTCCGCGGTCAAGAATTGAATCGTTGTCCACAAAGTGCAAGAATTTGTTCAATAATAAATATCGATTTTTCGACATAAGTTCCCGGAATCCAGGCATACCTAAAATTCCCTTACTCCAATACTCTTCTATTTGCCCACGCAGGCACATCGCCATCAGAATTAGGACCGCAATGAAGCGGTATAATTCTGAAGACGATGTTTCTATCCAGTCGTGAAGGCGGGAACGGTCTGGTATGCCCTGCTGGCTTTCGCTGGCCAACGCTATGTTCGTCCAAGCATATTTATTTGTTTCCATGGCGATAGACTGCATTAAACTTTCATCCCATAATTGAGTAAACAAGCCCGATGGACTTGTTCCCTCAATTGTGGGGCCAACATCCCTATCGAAACGTTCCCGAACACCTGAAAATGTTTCGTAATCGGCCGTCCATGCGTAATAGTCACTCATCTCCGCATTATCAAATTGTTGGTTCAAGAGGGTATCATCATCGTGATCGTTCTCCTCGAGAAGTTCAAGAAGTTGTTCTTCCGTCAGCTCTTCATCGTCGTCTGCCTCGCTGCCTGAGTCCACGGCGAGGTTTTCGGCGAGCTGAGCATCAAGAAGATCTTCTTCCTATAATAAAACACCACACCTCACACACAGTGCCAAACTTAATCACTATGCATGCAAAAAAACACACCCATAAGAGCCACCATTCCAACCATTGGCATAAACATTCAATTGGTGCATACTGCAGGGTTATGTTTAGTTAATGTGAGCGTTGTGCATACCGCAATCAGAATGGAAAGAAAAATAACGGTTGCAAAGCAAGTAATCAATAATCGACACATTAAAAAAGCTAAAATCAAACTTGACCTAGAATGTTACCGTCTGTTATGTTACGGTTTTAACTTTCTAAGTTACCTTTAAATAACTAAAAATAAATTTAAACTCACATTTTCTGTACAAAAATTATATAACTTTAATGGCTCCAAACGACATTTTGAACGTTAAGTAATTCGCAATTAGGTGGTAGTATGTCAAAATATGTATCTTAACGTGTCAATCACTGGTGCCTTAATGTTATTTATAAGAACAATATCAATATTTTTTAGTGTTAGTAAGATAAAGAGAAACAATTAAACCAAAATTAGTAAATGCAGCAAATTATGTTAAATGTTATAAAAAAGGAGAAAGTCAACATTTGAATCAATCCATATCGCACCCCCTTAAAAATAACATCACACGCCTATAACACCCATGCCGTGCGTTGAAGTTGTAGGTAAATTTTATAAATATGTCGACACTTACAAGATTATCCTTATTTTCGCTGTGATTAAATCTGATGAAAAATTAAAGTCCTAAAATTACCGTAATTAAAAACAAACGTTAATTTTACTCATTATAGTTTATAAAAAAAACATCTAAATATAATTTAATAAAAGAACTGCGAAACACTTACGTCCTCGTCTCCATCGGAGAACAACCTCCGGGGCCTAAGTGCATGCTGTTCAACCACTTCTATGCCTTCTGCTACATCTATATTAGCTGGACGCCAGTGCTAAAGAAATCAAAAAATTAAAAATATGTTGGGTATAAGAATATAACTCGTAAGGATATTAGGTACTTGTATTTAACTTACGCGAACAGATCCGGAAGCGGTTCTTTCCATGAGTACATCCTCCCCAACCGTTAAAGATCCATGGGGTGACCTCTCAACCTGCATTGCCACTATCAGCCGTGATGAAGGCGTCGGGAAAGGACCGTTCATTTTGACTCACTGACTTCACACACTGTACACAAATACAAATAAATATCAAAATCTTTGAGATCTCAATGTCATTTAGTCTTCATTAGACCCTGAATACCTTTCCAAAGAAAATGCCTAAATTATTATTTATCACTTGATTATTTTCCTCTCTAACTTGATCTCTTCACTACGCTCTGAATTATACCTACTTTAGAATCCCTCGCCACGCTTAGGGTTCTATTATAGAATCCCTCGCCACGCTCAGGGTTCTATTATAGAATCCCTCGCCACGCTCAGGGTTCTATTATAGAATCTATCGCTTCGTTCAAGACTCAAATTACACCCTCACCGTAAATATACGAGTATATATTATTTTGCTCTCTTGTGATATAATCTACTATTTAAATTGTCTATCTAAATATATCACGATATCAACAAACGACAAAAAATATTCACGTGAATTAAGGAAATATTGTATTGCTGTGTATATTCGTATCAACCGAGTGAAAAACATGACATTATTACGACAGTCTTTTTAAGAAACACCCTTTGTAACGCATAGCAGACGCCGTGTACAGACACTGACTGTCCGCCATTGATCTTTATCTGTGTGCGTGCATTTTCAACTCGATTGGTAAATAATGAATTTTACAGAAAAAACTGGATGTAAAACGTAAAAATCTAATAGTTAGTGATAAACTTAATAAAATTTGCGTTAGAATGGTATAAATTGCTTATTGAAAAGATCGCACTTACTAATAGAAATTTACTATACAACTTACGATCAAGGTAAGTACTTTGTTGAGTGAAAGTTCCATCGTGGGATATTCTTAAAAATAGACAATTTACATTTTTATAGTTGATTATAGAGCTTCTCTATATAATCAATAACAATTATAAACAACATTTACTTACCTTTTCTTAGTATTTATCCGTTTTTTTCACTTTTCAATAGAGCGACACCACTTTGCACGCACCGGTAGCAACAACAAAATTTGAATGCTTGTAACGACCGAACGGTTTAAATTTTGAAGTAAGGGAATGTTGTCTATGGTAGATAGGTGTGTTCAGATTTAAATTCAAGTAATATTAAACTTTATTTGTCAGTTTTTAGATGTCAAAATTGCTAAAATATGATTGAAAAAAATTGGTTACGGATACGGCACTAGGCAGTTGAGACAGTGTGTACGGATCCGGGACTAGGCAGTGGACGGGTACAAAAATTGAAAAACCTTCGGCATTTGACGGGACTGGTACGGATCCGGCACTAGGCGTCCCAAGGGTTAAATACTATACACAATTTGTTTTTGTTGTGACGTCATATATCCTATGTCACCCGGGTTGACGTAAGGATTCTAACGATACCCCACTCATCTAAATCAAGTTCTGGTGGATTAAAGAATAAGACATACATACATTAACCCTTTGAACGCCTAAAGGCGTCGTGTATTGTCGTGCCCGAAGCGCCAAGAACGCTTTTATAAATAAAAATATGTTTATTTCATTTAACAAATAGGGTTCAGTTTAGTTAGAGTAAGGTTGAGGTCTCCTAGTAGGTATAGGTACCTGTATCAGGAGATCTCGCTCTTCCAAAGATAGTGAGTACATAATAAAAACCTATAGTTAAATTTAACTTTAACGTAGATTTTTTAATATTAGAGTAGAATTTAAACTTATAGATTAAACAATCATACATTAACTTTCTTTCTTTTTATTACAGTATAAGGAACTAATGTGAAGCAGAGTGCGTGTGTGAGTGTCTGTACATGCGTATGAGTGTGTGTATGTGTGTGTGTGTGTGTGTGTGCGTGTGTGTGTGTGTGTGTGTGTGAGTGTGAGTGTATGTGTGTGTGTGTGTGTGTGTGTGTGTGTATGTATGTAGAGAGTGTTGAATGTGTTCAAGTGCGGGTGTGTGGTGGTTATCTTTAATCTTTATACAATGCTATTCAAGTTAAGACTTAATTTCCTATGTGAAGCAGCGCTTCAGTTTCATCATAGCCAAGTCCATTTAACCATCATACCCACTCACTCATCACTGTCAGATTTTAGTGACATTAAGATACTAGCTACTTCCTGGGGGTCAGTGTCCAGGAGGACAAAAGATGAGTTAGGGGGGTGTATTAGACGGTGTGACTGGGTGGCTTTTGAGGTGGGCATGTCTCCAGGCGGGATGCTGGCAGCAAGATTTCTACCAATGCTGGTAAAAAAGTCATTAACGTGGTTAACAGACTCGTCAGGAGTAGACTTGTATTTTAGCAGTTCAGTGTTATTTGTTTTCACTTGTTTATAGTTTGTTATGGCCTTAATTGAGGTCCACAGGGCCTTAGAGTTTTTTAAGTTTTTTTCAAGGAGCTGTCGGTCATACTTGCGTTTTAGTTTCTTAATAAGGTTGTTTATGTAGTTGCGGTATCTCCTGTACGTGACACCCAGAATCTCATTTTCCGGGTTGGATCTTAGTTTAAGCTGCATTTTATTCCTGTTTTTTATACAGCGCAGAATACCCGGAGTAATCCACGGTTTAATAGTTCGCTGACATCTAGGTTTAAGTTTTATACTTTTACTCTCATTTATTGATTCGTTTAATTTGCGTGTTAGATTGTCAATTACGAAGTGGGGGTCGTTACAGAATAGTACATTACTTACCTAGGGCGGTTAAACAAAGAATGTCTCAGATCGCAGGTATTTGACGCCCGAGCCGAAGGCAAGGGCGATAAATATGCGCTCTGAGGCTTTCTTTATTACCGCCCGTGGTCAGTACAAAAATTTACGTCTCTATCTGGCCAGGAAGTAGGGTTTTCCGCACGCATAGCGTGTGGTAATTCCTACTTTATGGCCAGGTATGACGTAAAAGAAGTAATTCTATATTTTCTTCAAGGAGCTTGGCTGCAGCTGTTTCATAATTAATTAGTCTAGTAGGTTTAGAGGTGTTATCAATGTTATAACTACAGTGGTTGAATAAGGCTAATAGTGTAGTACAATGGTCCGTAATGGATGTGTTGAGAACAGCTGTATGTGCAATATTAAGTTTCTTATTTATTTTTAACATGAAGTGGTCGAGACAACTACTCGCTCTTGTGGGTAGAAGAAGCCCTGGTAAGATGCCATGTGTACTAAGCATGTTTTGATAAATTTGTCTGTTTGAGGATTCATATTGTTGTTCCTGCAGTCGGGGCAGAAAATTAATATTTATATCCCCAGCAATGATAATTGTACTTACTAATTTTAGTTTATCTAAGTGTGTGTTAAGCGAATTTATAAAGATTTGTATTTGAAGGAGATCGGTAAATTCCAAGAATAATAGTATTTTTTAGACGAACCTGTACGCAGGATGCGTGGTCTAGTTTCACTTCGTCTATAATGGCGTTCAGGTTGTTTTTTACAAAGGTGACTACTCCGTCATTTTGGTTAAGATTATGCAAAGTTGACAAAGAGGTGTAGTTAGGGATTTGAGGTACGGGCTTTGATAAGTGTAGTCGGCATTCGGTTAGAATTAGTACATCTGGTTCAAAAGATAGTTGTGAGAGGGTTATCTGGAAATCATTTAAATTACAATATATATTCCGGATATTCTGCGATATAATAGTTAAGTTGCATTTATTAATATTAGGAATATGTTTATTGAGATCCTGGGGGTCACATTCAGAGGATTGTGCTATCTCCGTGCTATCAATTTCATCAATAGTACTTAGTTGACTATCCATTGCCTGTGGATAAGGATAAAGTGTGGGTAGACATCGAAAGTGTTATGAATAGAATATGTTTTAAATAGTGGAGTTTCAATTGCATATGACCGGTTCCCTGAGTCTGTAAAAGAATCGGGTGTGAGATGTGGACTTTAGTTCTAGAGTTTGTTACATTAGTAAAAGACACGGTAGGGGTGTATTGGGTGATGTTTATGTTGTTATTGGATGTGTGTGTGTGTCGAGTGTAAGTAGAATTAGGGTGGCGTGTTTGGTGTTTAGATTGAACCCGTGTTTGGTGTTTAGATTGAACCCGTGTTTGGTGTTTAGGAGCACAAAGCTCGCAACGGGTCATAGCTACTAATCACATCAGCCTGCGAGTGCAACTATAAGGTATTGCTAATAATTCCGGTGAGAGGATACGCTTAATGTTACTAGGGGTACAGAGAGTTGAGGTGGTCGAAAAAATGTTACTTCGGGTCCGGATCAGCAATTGTTTTACCATGTAGGGGGATAGGTTGCAGTTACCAGGCGTGCATAGATCGTTGGTGCAAAGCTAGTAAGTGGATGTGCGGTTAGGGTGATAGTATAAGCAATTTGAATTTCGGAGGGGCAGTACCAGGAGAGCATGGATGGTCGGTATTAGATTGTAGCTGAGGACCGATATATTTAAGACGTATCTCCGTCGCAGGGTAATGCTTTGGGTTACTAGGGAAATATGAAACAAAGGTATAATTTAGTCTTTGGTTTGTGTGCACGTGGAGTGTGGGTGTGAATACAATAGTTGGTGTATTTATAAAGCAATTATTCATTAGAATAGCAGGTGACAGCCCACTAGGGACGCATAGTGCAAGGTAAGTATTACTTAAATACAACAATACTACCTAGACACATACCTATTATCTATATTTCTGATGTTATCCAAACCACAAGGGGCAGTGTTGACTTTGCGGGTACTAGGGTGACATAATATAGTAACAAGTTTTAATGATTTATGGTTTTGCCGATGTTGGTGGAAAGTTTTGCAGTAGTAACACATTGACCCTTGTGTGTGGCCCGGAGCACTCAAAGATACTAACGATATATAATATAATAATAAGCACTAGTCACTTGTTGGCCGGGCGCGCCAGTCGGGGTCCACCATGGCCAGCGGGTGTGTTAGAACTTGATTCTCTTGCGTGACGACTCTCATTTCCTAAGCGTTGGATCTGTGCTTCACTGGTCACCGGAATGATCGTTGAGCCGTCAGTCTTCCTTAGATAGACCTTGCCGTAGCTTGTCCAGCAGTGTTCATAGTGGCCAGCTTATTTTAGCTCGCGCGCCAGGAAGAGGAGCCTGGATGCTTGTGGGGTTAGCTGCTCAGCGACATAGATAGGGGTATCCACAGAGGCCTGCAGGCCCATATGCTTCGCGCATAGTTTACCCGTGTTTTTCTTATTGAATTCCTTACATTTTTTCAGCACGTCATTTTTTATAAGCGTGGATGTGGTTTCCACTATGATGGTTGATGTTGTGGAGTTTTCTTTTTTGCTTTTTATACGGTAAATATCCTTAATTTCCGATTTGGTAATGGGGTAGGTAATGGTGTCTCCGAGCTGGGCTACCATGCTGATTAGATTTTCTTTATATTCTTTTTTTTGTACCGGGACATTTTTAATTTCAAGATTTGCTTTTCGTCCTTCCCGGAGCATGTCCATGATTTTATTTTCAAGTGAGGCAATGTACCGCCTGTCCTCCACAGCTTCCGATTCTAATTTTACAATTATTTCTCTGGATTCCTCATATTGGGCTGACAGGAAGGACATTGCGTCCTCTATGCTGCGATTTGATTGTTTTATGTCGTTCAGCATTTCTGTGTTTTTCTTAATTTCAGTCATTTGTGATGACATCATGCTAGACATCATGGCCGCTATGTCTTCCTTGAAGTGTTCAAAATCATTCTCGCGCTGCCTTTTTTGGGATTTTTGGCGCTGTGTGACAAGCTGCATTTCTGTGGTCTTTTGCGTGTCTTTCATATTAGCCAAGTCTGAGTCTGAGAGTGATTTGTCGATGGGGCTAGAATGCGAGTCCATGTCTTTTGCAATGTCGCTACTAGGTGCAATATGAGTGACGTCATGCGCGTACGTAATTAGCTAGCGATTAGTAGGGGGCGGGGTCGTACCTGTTCACAGAACGCCGATCACGTGATAGCTAGGCGTGGCTAGCTACAGGAGGCGGAGCTATCGGTCCGATGCGCGGCGCTCGCGCAAACCAACTCACAGTATGCAGGTACCAGGGCCGCAGAACTGATTTGCAGAAACTACGTAGTGTCGCCTTATCGTTTATGCACTCCTATTTTTTTGCACTGAATTTATTAACTGTTAAATTGATTTAATTTTGAAATAAAATTGTTATAGATTTGTTGACACGTTCAAGCCCGAGGGCGGTCCGGAGGGAAGAGGAAGTTTTAAGTGTTATGTTATGACGTCCGCTGTCAAAACAGCCTTCTGTCTTTCGTATAAGGTCCATAGTTACTCTCTTATGGAAAAAAGGTTGGCGTGTCAGTGACACTTTAGTACGTAATGAAAGGCGTTCAAAAGGTTAAACCTGGAAACATAACACTCCTTTTCGTTGAGCAGGCGTGTAAAAAAAGGTTGGCGTGTCAGTGACACGTTAGTACGTGAAGAATGGCGTTCAAAAGGTTATAGGTGAATATTATTGGAATTACATTTTTTTTCATTATGTAGTTTTGTCCGTCAGCATAGACAGGATTTACAATTATTTAGGTAAATATATATAGTGGGCTTGACTATTATATTCGTACAATGAGCGATCAGGGTTCTTAACTATCAAGAAGGAAATAAAATATCCAAAAAATCTGGTATTTCAATGATTTATTAAGAAACGTACGAAGTAATTTGTACTGGTATCATGAAAATGCTTTAAATAAAACGGACAATGAACAACATTAACAGGAAGACGATTTGCGACCCTGACTAAATCATAGTAATTAATAGGAGATATATTAGGGTGGTATTCCAGCACTTGGCCAAGATCTTTGTCCAATGTGTATTTACGACGCAATGCACATTGGACAAATATATTGGACAAGTGGAATATCACCCTTAGACAACAGCAATATAATTATTATGGATATTCCAATTTTAATGCGTTTCTTATGGGAAGCCTTATTTTGAGAGTTGTAAGACGATTTTGCTTTAATAGAAATTTGTAGCAAGGTATAATTAATAATTTTCAACACGGCGCCAATGTTCCATAAAACTTATTCGTTGCTAATGTTACACGGCAACGTTTATACTTCGATAAGTTATCTACATTAAAAAAACACTATATACTCGTATCAACACGAATAATAATTAGAGAACTCAATATACAGGGTGAATCCTAAGTCGTGAACCGAAATAGCAAAAGGTGAATCCTAAGTCGTGAACCGAAATAGCAAAATGTGAATCTATCCATGATTCTGAGCAACTTTTACTATGGGACCAACATTGTATTATGTTAAAAAAAACCATCTGTTCATACAATTTTGTCAGTCTTAAATGAGCTAAGTGTATGAAATAGTTGTTTTTTTTTTGCATAACACAAAGTTGGCCCCATAGTAAAAGTTGCTCAGAATCATGGATAGATTCACATTTTGCTATTTCGGTTCACGACTTAGGATTCACCCTGTATAAGTATCACAGACAAAAGGTCGCACTAGAACGTGATGTGGGACGACAAAATAAGTACCTATCAAAATTCTTTGGTAAAATTAAAATAAACTTGATTATGTGAAAGACTCTAATGTGACCTATTTTATTAGGCGGATACATCGAGGACTTTACTGTACTAGCCGACGAAGCAGAGTGGACAAATGAAACCTGTAGCTTTTCTTTCAAGACAATTATCTACCTATATTTTTCTTTTCCGGTTAGTAAGTATACGGGTAAAGAAATTGTAACAAGGATTATTTTCGATTTTATGGTCACTGTGATAAGATATAAAATGGTCCTGTAATGGAACCTTTCTGACAAGTTTAATGATTATTGCCGAAAAATAAGGGTACTTCTTAATGCTAAAAACGAACACGCTACATTGTTCATAGTTCTAAAGATGCTCCCAAAAACCAAGAGAGCCTAATGAATCATTGATAATTAATTAAATTATGGCTAACCTATTTTCAAACGGTTTTTGGAAGCGTAACATGTGAATTTACCGGCAAGGCGGGACATTTAAGACCGAGATTTACTAGAGGTGAAGTCACCCACAAAAATAACATTAATAATAATTTAGAACCACGCCACATTGAGCAACCTCGAAATACTGTGCGTCAAATCTAAACACTTACTTATAACTAATTTTAAATAACCAAATAACAATGTCACTTTACATAAATGCTAACATTCACGAATTTAACAAGATTTTTATATATTTACATTTTACATTTACATCTATGGATCGATTTCCTTAGTAAAATAGCTTAGCCCGCCAGCAGGCTCATTTTGGAAGCGTCACGTAAGTGGTACATACAGTGAAATTTATATAGTGAAAATAAATATGAAGCAAGTAAATAACTATTATAAAGCCAGTTTTTTTTCAAACATTAATCACATTGAAATGAAGAGATAGCTACGCGGGTGAAGTCCTCATCATTATTATTTTATTTATTTATTGGAAAATTCACAAAACAGGTTAACATCAGATATAAAAACAGGAGGCCAATTAAAGGTTTTCTATTATTCTTTCGTCAACTAAGTCGAGAACAATTAATTTTCAGACTTTCATGCGCGCAGCTGCTATGGACGATGGTTTTACCGTAAAATGAGCACCAGATAGACGGGTATAAAAACGTTTTAGGGATAGGTTTAAGCATACAGCGTTTGTCCCTCACTAGCACCTACCTATGCAAGTGCGAGTGGAGCGGTAAACGTCGGACATAACATAAACATAAGGGAGATTTTTTTTTAATGGAGTCGGGACTTTAAAGCCTCTGCTAGACAGTCGCCAACCCGCCCCTCCGACCGAGCGACCTTGGTCCGCGACCGTGTAGACAGTTGTTTGGAGCAAAATTTCATACTACAGCGGTCGGTGCCGACCAAGGTCGCTCGGTCGGAGTGGCGTGTTGGCGGCCGTCTAACAGAGGCTTTAATCTACGCTTTATTTTTTTCCATTCTGTAACGAAAGTTACCCATATAATATATGCGACTCATTGCCGTTACACAATAGAAAAAATACAGCGTAGATTAAATTAAGGCCCTAAGTTTTTTTTGCAATTGATCCACAAACGCGATAGGGTCGGCGCTGGTTATGTTATTCAAGTGATCACAGTGGGTCGTCCATCTCTAGTTCCCCCGCCAGGATGTGCGGGTCACCGATGGCGGGCACCATGTGCGAGAACTCGCTCGTCGCCCACAGGTACAGGTTGAGGGTGCGCTCCGTGCACTGCGCTATGAACCTGGAAGATAATATGTTTCTGTCAAAAAATATTTCTTTGGTACAAGCTTTTATTGCCGACTGTACTTTTCTGCATACTCAGACGATTCTAACGAGCCCAAACTCGATGGGGTTGTGTCGTTTTATTGCGTAGTTCCTATGGCCACCTTCCAGCTCCGTGTCATCATAATATTGCATTGTCATGCGATATATATATGCATGCAAAATTTCAGCTCAAACGGATAACGGGGAGTGACTGAAAAATAGATTGCAAATTTTGACGGACAACCTACATAGGTACTTACATACATACAGACATACATACGAACAGTGCAAGTTAATATAAAGCTTGTAAAGACACAATTCGGTATTTGACAAAAGCCAAATCAGCTTCTTTTTATGCAACGTCAGTAACGCTCCGTTACTATGGAATTTGTAGGGATTACTATGTTGTGACGTCACAGTCAAACAACGTCCTTATTGTTAGTTTTTAGGGTTCCGTAGCCAAATGGCACAAAACGGAACCCTTATAGATTCGTCATGTCCGTCCGTCTGTCTGTCTGTCTGTCCGTCCGTATGTCACAGCCACTTTTTTCCGAAACTATAAGAACTATACTGTTGAAACTTGGTAAGTATAAGTATTCTGTGAACCGCATTAAGATTTTCACACAAAAATCGAAAAAAAACATTAAGTTTTAGGGGTCCCCTTACTCAGAACTGAAACTCAAAAAATTTTTTTTCATCAAACCCATACGTGTGGGGTATCTATGGATAGGTCTTCAAACTTTTCTAAACTGAATAGTTTGCGCGAGAGACACTTCCAAAGTGGTAAAATGTGTGTCCCCCCCCCCCCCCCTGTAACTTCTAAAATAAGAGAATGATAAAACTAAAAAAAATATATGATGTACATTACCATGTAAACTTCCACCGAAAATTGATTTGAACGAGATCTAATAAGTAGTTTTTATTTAATACGTCATAAATCGTAATCCGCAATTTATTTCACGGAACCCTTCATGTGCGAGTCCGACTCGCACTTGGCCGCTTTTTTATTATGAATTAAAAAATCTCAGAATAGCAAACATAAATGAAAGCTTGATACTTTCCGAGTATTTTTGTAATTTTTATCTGTTGCTAATGAAAAGCATTTTATTTTCACTGTTGTCAAAAACCCTATTTCATAAGTATTATCTACGAATCTGAATACGAAACTTTATTCCACCTATCACGTATCTGGGCCTATTCCTACGTCGCAACTACGCACTGAGGGACCAGTAAATTCCCAGTAGTTCGCACCCTCGATTGTGCAAGCAATAGCACGTGATCTTGCTATAGAAGAAGGTTACAACTGTTGGAGAACTTGGAAGAAATTGGAGCCAGCTCCATTCTCAACTTCATGGGATATCCTCGTCTTGATTTCCGTTGCGCTATGACAGTGTTCTTCAAAAGTGATTAATAAGAACCTAAGTTATTAATAAGGGCTCGGCAAGTTTATAGTAGGTAATAAGTAAGAGAGGTATAGGGCACAGCGGAATGTCATCTCGCTCGTATGTGGAGCAGCCCAACTGGGGAAGTACCTCCACCTTACAGAAGACCGCAGCCAAATTAGCACCACTGCTTTGTAGTGTTGCTATATTATTGCATGATGAAGTATGTGGTGTTGTGTTCCTGGTGGTGAGTAAGGTCGCCAGAGCTCCCTAGGGAACGTTGTGTTGGGAGTGAGGGCACTGCATGTTTCTATCTGCCAACACAGCGAATCCTCAAGTGAATAAAGGGTCGGAAACGCGCTTGTGATTCTTCTGGAGTCACAAGTGTCCATAGGTGACGGTACCAGCTTAACATCAGGCCGTAAGCTCGTTTGCCACGATCGTAGTATAAAAAAAAAAGTTAAAGGAGCTCACTACAATATGGTTTGCCTAACTATAAGTGGCGGCGCGTGTACATTTTCACTGGACAACCCGGTGCACAACAAAGGGCTGTTTTTGATGATTTACGAGTTTGGTAAGATAAGCAAGAAATTTTAGGCAAGCCGGTGGGAATCGGCTTGTATGGGCGCTCCGCCACTGCTAACTATCGTAAAAGGCGAATAAAGGTGCGCATGGGCCAGAACACTACACGACTAACGAATCCAGAAAGTGCGGCGCTGCCGCCCCTGTACAGTCGCCATCACATACATCGGAGCAAACAAGCACGTCACAAACATCGGAACACACCTCTATTTTCAAGGCATTAGGGTGCATGTGCCGATATTTTTGAACACCTAAAGTGTACCTATGTATGTGATGGCGACTGTACGAAACTAGTGAACGGGCGCGAGGAAGTCTCTAGTGCGTTAACTCTGAGTCGCAGACCACGACAGGTAGGTATTTTCAAAGCTCTTATCAAAGAAAGGCGTTACAACATGGTGGTTCTCGTAATAAGACTGACCTAACAAACGGGCGCACGTCGCCCTCGTTGGCCGTCTGCAGGTGCTGGTAGTAGAGATGTCGGTGCTGCTTGGGCACGATGACGGGCGGGAAGCCGGCCTGCATCAGCGCCAGGTTCATGAGCAGCCGCGACGTGCGCCCGTTGCCGTCGATGAACGGGTGGATGTGGACCAGCTTGTAGTGCGCTAGGGCTGCGTATCTGGAAACATTATGTATATCCATAAAAAATATCGTCGTCTAGTACCCATAACATTATAACACGGTCAAGCCCTATTGACCTTATTGTGGGGCTAGTTCGATTTGTGTAAAATTGTCCCCTAATATCCTATACTATTAAACGAGCAATATTTGTATATATATATATATCTCTTCTGATCACTTTGCATATACTATGTGTTTACAACTTCGTTCGACTAGCGCGGCATTGCCGCTATGATTTTGTCAACTCACCCGCATTCCTTACTTATTGTTAGTGTCCTTAAATTTGTCAAATAAATCATGTTTAGTAAGTAGTTAGTAGTTAGTTATTTAAGTTAAACAACATTTAAACAGCGATGATGGTGAATCCTGTTCCACCGTGATACAGTATAATTACTAGTACGGGGAACAGAGGAAGCTTACTCGTAGTATTACAAAAAATGTATTTACATACGTAATTGATTACCTACACCATCAGCAGTCAATACTTGCGTATGCTTACCTTATAAAAGTTTTTACAGTGTAAGTAGTAGTAAGTCTTGTTCCTTACCAATAAAGTTATTTTTATTTTATTATTTATTTCAATAATTATTTCTTGGGATTAGGTGCCAAAGCGGAACCGGGCTCCTTTATAGTCCGTGAGCCCGCTCCCAAAATGATGACACCACGATAAAATACATATGGCACACGGTCAAAAGATTTGTGCTGTGCGAGGATCAGAAGTTTATCGCACCTAAAATTGACCGGAAGTTTAAGAACTTCCTTCACTTCTGGTCAAAATTTTAAGGGTATATTTACGTCATGTGACATCAGTACGACACACGTGGCATCATTTAGCTATTTAATCGTAGAGAGAGTAAACATAAGTCTGTCGGTTAGTCAATTCTGAAATTGCCGGAAGTATGTTGACAGACTAGTTTGATTTGTGTAAGATTGTCCCCTAATATTAAATTATCATTTGTTAAAGCTTAATGAATGTAATATAACACTTTAAACTCTCGCGCTTCCGTGTAAAATTCCGTTTTACACGGGTCTAACGCGATATTTATAAAGGTAAATAAGTATCGCGGTAGACCCGTGTAAAACAGTATTTTAAAAGTGTAATGAATGTATTATTTATTAAACAATATTAATTTCCAGCTTGCCTAATGTTGGCTGGAAGGGATCGCTTTAAAGTGATAGCATATTGTTAACATTATATATTTTACCAAACTCTTGTAATATTTTTCTCTTGTATTGTGAAGCATGAATTAATATTTATTACTACAAGCACCCATATCATTAATATCATCATTTCAGGCATTTATTTGTGATCTTTTATTGTAGAAATGATATCTAAAATATGTTTCTTTTTAGGAATGAAGACTTATGTCTGGTAAAGAAGACTAATTTTGCCTTACATTATCTTATTGATTAGTTGTAAGGTGTGAAAACGTGGTATTAACTAATAAATACCGATTCTACTTCATTTGATCTGATTATAATATTATTTATTCAAGTGGAAAATCCACAATTACCTACAAGGCAACTATATATATCTCTAGTTGCCTTGTAGGTAATTGTGGATTTTTCAAAATAACGTTTTCCAAAATAATAACATTATTGATAACAACATATCAGGTTAAGATTAAGATGCTATGTAAGATATTATTAAAGAACAAACTTATTGTAGCCATTAAATTACAGATATGTTATTGTTATTGTTAAATTAGTATGGAATGACAGTGATTATAAGCATGCCTTATGAGAAAACATAAATAGACGCGTTTTACCTACCAATAAAACGCATATTAATTTACTTACCTTATTCGAAGCTTATTTAATTGAGAGAGGCACGTTGTTTCCCGCCATGTTATTGCTATCTCTTTCTTTCACATTTCCCCCTCCACCGGGGACCCCCACCACCTGGCAGTGGGGATAAGTCTCAGTTTAGACTATATCCCATTTTGGTTCGTCATTGGATCGAAATTAAATTCCACCAGGCAGAGTTTACTCATAAGCTTCGAATAAGGTAAGTAAATTAATATGCGTTTTATTGGTAGGTAAAACGCGTCTATTAATTTGACTGTACCGTTATTCGAAGCTTATTTAATTGAGACCTGTTTGTTATCGCCTGGTGGTGGTGGAAAAGAAGATGCCAATGTGATCTGTTAGTTTATTGATACCTTTATAAAAATATAAAAGGCACATGTTGAGAAAAATCATTTATTTCAAAACAAAAAGGTTCTGTAAATACAATTACATATTTACTCGAGGATTATTTAATTGCTTCAAACAATCGTGAAACATTTATAGAAACATCATTAGAAGACACAGGCATTACCTCGCGCCTATAGTAACGACTAAAAGTATTTTCTGATCGCCAATTACCACGGGCACGAATGTCATCGACATGAAAATAATCAACCCAATTTTTGAGGCTACAGCGGAACGGACGCTGCCCTGCGTCGCTGTAATGCCTGTTACCTCAAACACACTTTTTACCCATCCTGAAATGATTGCCCGGGAGGCCGTTCTCACTTCACCCCTTAAAGTGACAATTAGACTATGTATATTGGCTAAATATCGCCTATTTTGACCCAGAATACAGGATTTAAGTTTTGACAAGTATGATTGTATAACAATTTCCATCCAGACTGTCGATAATCAGCACAATCTGTCTTAGATCCGAATTCCGGCCAAAAAGTAACAAAATCATCTGATTGCACAAAATGCTTACAATCAATGTTTAGCAATGTTAAATCATGATTTATTCTTCCAGAGCAAGAGAAGTAACATTGCAGTATGTCTAGACGTCTCGAAACTGCTCGAGAAGTTTTATCTGATCTGGACTCAAATCGGTTAGGCTTTCAGACCACCCCCGCACTTCCAGACCTCTAGTACCATTTCCTGAACTTGTGGAGGGGGTAACCCCGTCGTGACATCGATCAGGAATTTGTCCAGAGACTGTATCGTGAAGGGGGCTGCAAGGGCGCGCGCGCCAATAAACGCGAGTCCATCGTGGTACTACTAGGAGATACACACCTGATGCCCGGTTGAGATGACATAATACTTTCGGAATTAGGTATGGGGGTGGAAACACCCAGGCTAGATCGAACGTCCATACTTGTGAAAAGGCATCATGGAACAACGCTCTCGGGTCATTTTGATCTATCGAGGCATAGTTGAACACTACATGCGCTCTGTGAGATGCAAATAAGTCTATCTGCGGAACACCCCACTTTGCAAAGACTTTTTCTGTAACTCTGGGGGCAGACGCAGTCTGGACAGATGATCTGCGTGACTGTTGTATTTTCCCGGAATATGGAATAAGTTCAAGTGGATGTGATATCGATCTAGTATTCGAAACGCTTGATATGTTAGTTCCAGAAGGGGGCTCGATTTTATTCCACCCTGATTGCGTAAGTAGGCTAGTACCGTCTTGTTGTCGCATTGGACATGTACTGTAGAGTTACTCAGGTACCGACAATGATCTTTTAAAACCTTCAAAACGGCAAGCATCTCTTTTTGATTGCAGTGCAATTTTTGTTCCGATCTGGTCCAAAATCCAGTCAGAGCATGACTGTCTAGTTGGGCTCCCCAGGCAAGGTCTGAGGCGTCCGTCGTTAGAAAATGTGACGATGGAGGCAGGTGGATCGGCGAGGGGTAATGGCAATTGCGCAACCACCATGTTAGATTTTCCCTCGCTTTGATGGGAATGGCGTATGTCGACCTCGAGAATCTTGGCATTGCATTGAGGAAATTTAGAAGTGCTCGGTAGTTTAATCTCCTGTGTAAGTGGAACTGTAAAACTTGCAAAGTTGAGGAGTCCCACTAACCTTTCCAAGTCTTTTCGGTTGGTTCTTTTGACAGAAAGCATCCGGTGGACTCTGTCTATTAATATAGGAATTTTTTTGTCTGGCAGACTTTTTTGATTTTTCCAGGGATCCCACCATACGCCCAAATATACCAACGCCTTGTGTGGCGTTAATAGAGACTTTTCGTAATTGATAAGCCAACCGAGCATCTCTAATTTCTCTACAACTATCTGTACATGCTTGGCAAGCATGTCCCTGTCTTGGTGTGCTATTAGAAAATCGTCGAGATATACTATTATTCGTATATTTAAGTCCCTTAGTACTTGAGTCACCCAGTTCGTGAAGGATGCGAATGTTTTTGGAGCTGTGCTGAGCCCAAACGGCAAGCAGGTCATCTGTAGGAGTTCCTGCCCATAGACAAGACGAAGAAACCTCCTGTGAGTATGGCTTATGGGCAAATGAAAATAAGCTTGGGACAAGTCTATCTTGCACAGCCAATCATGTGGTTGGATGAAGTTCGGCACACGGTGCACGTTTATTAATCCAAAATTTTCGGTCATTATGTACCGATTCAATGCCTTGAGGTTGAAAATGGGTCGGGACGAGCCGTCGCTCTTGGGCACTAAAAACATTGTTGACAGAAAACTGGGAGACGGAGTCACTGCCTCTAGAACGCCCTGTTTTTTCATTTGATTGATAATCTTTGTCATTTCCTGTGAATGCGGGCATTCTAAATTGTTACTGCAATGATTTGGTAAAACTAGGGGTGGTTTTTTCATGAAGGGTATGCGATACCCGTTCAATATCCGTAGTAAGTGATTGTGTGTGAGTGTGTTGTAAAACTGCGTCAGTCGACCTGCCCTGAACCTGTTGTCAATACTTACCTCGTTTATAGGCATTATACTCTGTGGGAGGTGCCGGTCGCTTACGTGCGCTTCTGCATTGAGGTCTTGGCTGATATTGTTTATTCTGACGACCTCGAAAGGAACTACTCGGTCCAGCCTTAAAGGCATTGTTGTATCCTTGCGAAGGATAGTTATAATTGTGACTTCCCCGTGGGGGAGGAGCTTGCTGTACTGGGGCATATCCCTGGTAAGCGTGATTAAAACACGAAGGTGTTCTACCAGCGGCCTGTGCACGATTGTAGTAACCCTGCGAGGGTACCCTGTGGAGCGCTGTTCCCTGCGAGGGAGCGGCTGCGGCGGCCTTAGTCTCATCTGTTTGCGAAACAGTAGTCTTGCTCAGGGGCCAGAAGCACTTACGAACACCACCATGGTTCTTAATTTTTGTTGTGAAAGCTTCGGTGCTAAAAAGCGACGAGCTGGATGGAGGAATCTTGCGTATGGCTGCCTTGACCAAAGGATCTTTAATATGTTTCGTGATTTCATTTCGCCTCATGTTTATGACCTCTGCTCGGTGACCGCAAACCAGCTGTAATAAGTCCTCTGAGACCTTGAAAAGGTCACCACCTAAAAGAACGCTATTCACCTTGTCGCAGAAAGTCTCATACGATATTTCAACCCCTGATTTGGTAAAATTGCGTATTTCCGCCACTGCAGCGTGCAGTGCTTCTTGCTGTTTTATTATACAAACGGTCAATGCACCATACGCCTTGTCAGAGTGAACTAAATGAGGGTATGTGTCATATTGTTTAACCTCCTCGTTTACCTCCAAATCAGTGTAACCCGGGGTGCGACTGTAAACTTTTTGTGTCTCGGCATAACGTATATCATTCCAGCCTTTACTATCGAGGCGCTGCACATCACACAAAAGTTTTACTTGGTCTTCCGTAGCCTCGAGAATTGCAGGATCTTTTAATTTAGTACCAAGACCCAAAACAAAGGGTTTTGAAGGACCCGAATGGGGTTCCTTTTCGTCATAAAGATCTCGACTGACGTTGTCCGAGACTACGGAATTTACATCAAAATCATCGTCGTGATTAGGAATGTTATCGGGATTAACAAGTGCTCGTAGCTCATTTACCTGTTGTGTTAATATATGCAGCTGGTGAGAGGCGTTTTTCTGCCCCCCCTTTTCTTGCTGCGATGTCTGCACTTGTGTTTTGGACCCGAACTCGAAGAGTCGGAGGAGCTGGAGTCACTACTATTAAATTCGCTAGATGCACGTCGCGGCACCTGCTTATTTGCGACACCTTCTTTGTCCTCCTGTACTCCATTCTTACCCTCCATATTCTACAAATCAAATTAACAATAAATGTCGAACGGTAAAACCGTTACTCAAAATTTTTCTTTTAAAATTATTACTGAGGGTAGATAAAAACTCGGAAAAATCTTTCGCTCATAGTAATATAAATGAATTACTTACGTGAATTCTTTGTGTCACAACTTATGATTATACTTGCAGGTAAAGATTTGCCCACAGTAATTATATTTTTTTAACAACAGCGTAGTTTTCACTTGGTTCCGAGATACTTATAATACGAACACTGTCTGTTACTATATTACTCTAAGTCGTACTTTTGCTAGTGCGACTTACCGCGGCGGGAAACTAGACGCCAATGACGAACCAAAATGGGATATAGTCTAAACTGAGACTTATCCCCACTGCCAGGTGGTGGGGGTCCCCGGTGGAGGGGGAAATGTGAAAGAAAGAGATAGCAATAACATGGCGGGAAACAACGTGCCTCTCTCAATTAAATAAGCTTCGAATAACGGTACAGTCAAATTAATATACCACAAATGTTGATGCAAATGTGAAATTGGAAAGGAGTCTTTCTGCCTGTTAGCTTTTTATGCTTAAACCACTAAACCAATTTTGATGAAATCTGGAAGGGATAGCTAAGGCTTGATTTCCTCCTACGCTGACGTCGGTCGGGCGTACCAATATACACCATGTTCTATGGGACACCGCACAGCGACGCTGACTGAAATGTATACATTCGTACGCCCGATCGACGTCAGCGACCGACGTCAGCGTAGGAGGAAATCAAGCCTTATATATATTTTATCCTAGAAACTATGAGGGGGGGTGGAAGGTTGTATGACAGTATATTGCACTAAATATTCCACTGGTTCAAATTAATAATAATTAAGTTAAAAATAAAATTAAAGTAATAATTACTGTTTTAATTTTGTAATTTATTGTCTTTAAGGTATTTGTAACTATGGGCCTCAGATGCCTGAATTAAATGGTTATTATTATTAAAGTACATTGCAAAACCTGGCCCCAACATTAAAACTTTGTATATACATCTGATTAGCATATTTTATGCAGGCAGTGCCGCGGACACAACCAGTATTCTATAACATATTTTCCAAAAGTAGCAGCACCAACATATATATTGAATAGTTGCCAGCTGGCAAGTTCAGCGCTCAGGGTTGGTGACAATGACCTTATTTACAAAACTAAGCCCAGTAGTAAGAAAATAATCCACATTTAAATTTCCAAAGAAAGGATGGTTAACCAGTTAACACAATATTATTGCAGAACAACAGTAATGCTGAAAAATTACTGAGCCATAACTGTGAATAATGTAGATTGTTTTCTTGATTACTATACTCCATATCGTAGTTTGATGTTCAGTGGATGAAAGTAATATAAACTTATGACCACCAGTTTTACCCAGTTGGTAGTGACACTGCCTACGAATTGCGTTTACGTTTGAATCCCGGTAAGGGCATTTATTTGTGTGACGAGTACGAATATTTATTCCTGAGTCATGGATGTTTCCTATGTATTTAAGTATTTATTTATTTTTATCGTCGTCTAGTACCCATAGTACAAGTTTGCTTAGTTTGGGACTAGGTAAATTTTTGTATTAAGATTGTCTACAAATATTTATTTACAATACACTTGCTCTGGAAGTGCGCCACTTATTGAGAGGCTCAGCAGCATGCATGTCGGATGCCGCATACAAGATACCAGTTTTAATAACCTTAGTTATGCGGATGACATGGTGCTGCTGAGCCCCTCAGTAGGAGGACTTAGAAAACTGTTGCATGTGTGTGAGCAGTATGCTAATGAGCATGGCCTTAAATATAATTGTATTAAAAGTGAAACTATGATTTTTAAGGCTGGTAATAAATGCCCTTTGAGTTTTCCTGCAATATTATTAAATGGGGTGCCCTTGAAAAGGGTGTCTGTTTTTAAGTATCTTGGACATATTATATGTGATGATCTCAAGGATGATGAGGATGTAAAAATGGAGCAGAGGGCCCTGGCAACCAGAGCCAACATGCTGGCACATAGGTTTAGGCGATGTACACTACCTGTTAAATTAACTTTATTTCGAGCTTTTTGCACAACATTTTATACATGTGCCCTATGGACCAGCTTTTCGCAAAGGGCGCTGAGTGCTCTCCGCGTCCAGTATAATAACGCGTTCAGGGCGCTGTTGGGGCTGCCACGCTGGTGTAGCGCGTCCGGTATGTTCGCGCACGCGCGCGTGGATGGTTTCCCGGCCATCATGCGTGCGCGATGCGCAGCCGCGCTCCGGCGCCTGCGGGACAGCCGCAACAGCCTCCTGGCCGTTATAGCTGACAGGATGGACAGTCAGCTTGTCATACATTGGACCAGAGTACACTCTATAGTCACCTCGTACACGTGAGTGTCCTGGTTCTTTTACTTTGAAATAACTAACACTAGTAATTAAGTAGGTTAACCTAGATAATAATTTTAACATGTATGGACCCATGGTTGTCTGAATTAAACGAATTTTATTTTATATGGTTTAACATAAACACGGGAAGTCGTTTATGGCCTGGGCGGCCGGCATGAGCGTTCGGGGCGGAGCCAGCCCATGCGGGAATGGATTTCAGGCCAATATTCCCGCACACTGTGCGAGAATGAGATGACATGGCAATTAAAATTTCACCTTTTATGTATGTATATTTGTTTATTTCCTTGCATGATGCATTGTAAAATGTTGTATAATACACATGCAGATAGGTAATTCCCAATTCGCCACTCCTTAGGAAAATTTTACCTACTTTCGGCACTTGTATCATAAATAACTATTATTTACTATTGCTGTTATACTGGGATTCAATATTTTTGTACTTATTTTAGTTGTGCAATAAAGTTTAAATAAATAAATGTTCAATAGTTACCAGTGCATTATTATGAAATAACACAAACTGTGGTTGAGATAATTTAATCTGGCCGACTTTTAATAAAACTGATATTGTAATCTTCTACTTTGGATTGGTAGAGTGGCTTTTTGAATGGATTACTTTGATACCATTCAGCCAACCCAAATAATCCCACGTATACACAGTGTGAATAATTTAAAAGTAGTATGTATCTGAATCCCACTACTCACCTTACAGGATGCAAGTCTAATGCATCTTCAGAGTTCATCCATTCTAAAAACTGCTGCATCAGCCGCTGTATCTCTGTGGGCCCAGGCGGGATGTGCCCGCCAACATAAACCTGCGTCCGTCTGAACTGCCCTCCTTCCACTGGGTCCACATGCCCCAATACCCTCTTATGTATCTCCAAGATGTCCCCCATCGTGATATCCCTTAATCGGTAAAGCAAGGTTGAATTAATATACTTCATAGCTGCATCCAGACCCAAAATCTCATTATGTTCATCTATGCTTTTGCCAGAAACAGCTATTCTTGTCTCTAATATACTTCTTGTTTGCTGCAGTGTCATTGTGTTACCTTCAATGCCAACGGTGTGGTAAATGTGTTGAAAATAAGCCTCTTTCTTAGCTCTACGTAAAGCAGAGTTGTTCTCTGGTATTGATGAGAGTGCATCTCGTTTTTCATCTATTTTCTTTAACATTTCTCTATCTAAATTTTCAACTATACTGGCTGTGCGCTGCCGGTTCATCAAAGCCCCTGTATGTTCTGGATAATTACTTAATGCTAATGTGTAAAGTTGGTCAGCTCTGACCACATCTTTCTTTGTGTCTTCTAGAAACTCCCCGTAGTGGTTTAAGACGTCTGCATGCTTAGGGGACAGTGCAAATGCATGTTGGAAGAGTTTTAACGCTTTGTCTGCTTTCCCATGTTTCTTCATCTCTAGTGCCGCAGTCAGCGACACCACGGCTTCCGCATCGCGTACGGTGTCCCTAGGCTTGGCCAACGGCAGCGGCGCCTCCTCGGGAACGGTCTCCAGGTAGTTACCATACAACCCAATTGGTATAGGGAAGAACGGCTTAGCGAACTTTGCTTCGTAAGTAAGTAATTTGTGCAAAGAAACGACCACAGCCAACGTACACACCACACTAGAAAATATCAACACCGTCCTACACCTTTCTAAAAACATTTTTGGGTAAATATACTTTGTATCACTGCACTTCATTTCTTCTGACTTCGGCGTCCTACCTATGAACAACATGGTACTGAATATTTGTAAAGCAGATTGATAAAATATGCGAGTCAGTCACTGGAAATAATTTAGATTGCATCGTGTATTGCTAAAATTGTTAGTGAGCGCTAATAATGTGTAACCACGTAATTCCATGGTTTGGTGACGGCTGACAGATAAATGTTTTGACAAATGACATTAGACAGCTGTTGACACTGTTTGAGCTATATGTAAAAACCCTTCGAGCTTCTGCTTTAGCATGGATTCAATTAATAAAATATCTAGAGCATAAACTCAAGCAACACTGGTGACAATGGTGGTAAAATTCAAAGTTACTCTGAGTTTTGTAAACTTGGCCATTCATCAAATTAACCAACTTTCAAAAAAGTTAAGGTGGATCTCATTTTGTACATCTTTTTATTAATTTTATTACCTATATGTACTTACTTCAGAGCTAGCTCTTACTTCAGAACTCCGTCATTATGAAAGCCTGAACTGCTGCCTGCTGTGATCCTGATGATGATGTGATCACGGAGGAATCAGTAAAAAAGGAAAAAAGGAAACCTTATGGTGCGACTCTGTCCGTCTGTCCGTCTGTCACAACGGTAAATATCTCAGGAACTACTTATGCTATCAATTTGAAATTTGGAACAACTGTTAAGAAGGTAAATACACGTGTATGGGAAATAAAAAAATTAAATAAGTATACATTTTTATTTTCTGTGTAAATGACGAATATGAGGAGGGTTAAAAGTTCAGTCTAGTTAATAGATCAAGTGGGGTATCATATAAAAGGGCTTGATTTGCGCTTTCTAAAACCGTTTTTTTTTCTACAGTGTTAAATTTTGATTTATTAAGGAATATGTTGAAAAAAAATACACCCCCCCCCCCCCCCCCCTATCTCCGAAGTTTACCAAGTGAAAATTCTGGAATTATTACATATAATTAAGAGTAACATAAATAATACAGGATAAATAAAACGATCTAGCGCATTTTTTATTTATTTATCAAAAATCATTTCTTAATAATGTTTTTGTAATATTATTACTTTTGTATGAAATATTATGTATTCAAATTCCTATGAGATTATCCTTAACGTCCCTCCTTTCAAATAAAAATAATAATAATCAAAATCGGTAATTATTCAAAAATATCGCTGATAAGTTAACAAACATACCTACTAGGTTGCAAGTTCTACAAGGTCGCTGTACAACGGTAACTTCTACTATGAGCTGTTAAGCTTCTTCAAGAATGAATGGGGTCGTGACGTGACGGGTATGGTGTATGAACACGTTTGTACGAAACCCTCGGTGCGCGAGTCAGACTCGCACTTGACCGGTTTTTTTAAGGTGTGATACCTCGACATGTTAAATTAAGAGGAGGAGCAATAATACATAATGCCATTTCTGTTTGGTCCAATTGGTTGACTGGCAAGAGAATGACTTCAGAGATGAAGTCGTATACCTACCTATGTATTACAAATATAAATAAATCACTATCACTATCTTGACTATGATTAATCTCCACAGGGCAATTGATTCAAAATGATGGCGTGTTAAATGTTATCGTATAATTTATCAGATAGGATTCTCCGAATAAATAAGCAGGATTAAGACAGCTGGGAAATAATAAACACGGCGTACTTTGTAATCTTGTATTTCAATGCTTTTTCATTCTTTCAAATAAATAACAAAGCTTACACGCTAACATTCAGATCATTGTTAATAATAGAATACTAATGATTGAACATTACTGCTTCAATGCGTCTTAATTTATTGTTATATTTTGTCCTAGTCTGCATATACATACCACACCAGTGGCGGAGCGCCCATACAAGCCGATTCCCACCGGCTTCCCTAACATTTCATGCTATATATTACCAAACTCGTAAATCATCAAAAAACAGCCGTTTTATTTGGCTCCGGGTTGTCCAGTGAAAATTCTTACGCGCCGCCACTGATACATACCTACGACTCACAGCCCAACTAGCATGATTAGGTTTTATCGATGTGTTTTACAGCTCACGCCTAAGTTTTGTCAAAAAATTTACATCACGTGCTAACATGGTAATTGTCACGGACCTAAATTTATGTAAGTCACTCTCTAGATAGGTACCTACGCCAACATAGTTACGTTGTAATAACCATGTTAGCTGAGATAAAATTTCCACGGGCGTAAAATGACGTCAGGTTTACCTAGAAGCATATACTTATTTACGTTGGGATTAACGAACTAGTTGGGCGGTTTATCGATAGAGTCCTAAATCAGGAGCTATAGCCATAAAGCTAATTGTAATTTATGTGTAAAGACCTTAGTATGAAATTAATATAACTATCTTACAACAGTCATACACGCTAATGCTTATTCGTAAATGTAGAGACAACTGTGGCGATATAAACCCTCGCTTCACCGGGCAGTGGGGCGCGTAGACAATCATACTTTGTGACAAAATAAACTGTTAGCTCTACATTTAGAAACGAGCCAGTAATTAAATAAACCCCCAGTTAATTCTTCAAGCTGCTTGATAACTACGGTAAGGCCTTTTAATTACATTTAATGCTGTATGCGTGACAACAGATCCCTGCTAGCTACATTGATCCGACGTAAGTGTGATCATGCTAGGCTGCGGGTCTTTTGAGACGCACTCGCTTCACTAGACCTTTCTGTCGCATACAAAAACAACATTTCGCACAAAGCGCCAAACGCACGCAGTCAATGCCTATTGGCCTGTATCTTGCTCCTGTATCACATCGCGCTTATATACACCTCGTAAACTCATGAAAAACTCATGAACAGCATTACTGAGACAGTGCAAATATACATCGAAATAGCGACCGCTTTTTGGCGCCGTCGCACGCAGTTGCAGCCCTAACTTCCTGCGAACTAGGAGTGAGGCATCACCAGCCATATATTTACACTACTTACTCTACACTTAAATTATTCATGGCAGTATCTTTGCAGGAAATTAGAGAGCGAACAACTAGAGTCTCCACATCAAGCAGCTTTGATGGCTCTGGCTGCAAATTCACTACAAAATAGGCATCTAGCCTATTCATTTGGCAAGATCAGTGTTGACTAAATCTCTCTATTTTTTACTACATTTTTGTAGCATGCGAATTGATGCAACAAAGAGTGCTACACGAATGTAGTCTATCAAATTCACAACCATAGTGCTTAGCTTACGTTAAGCCTATACAATTTGGAACTAACCTCTTACAGATTTCTGGAACCTATTTACGAGCGACCAGCGCTTTAGAGTATCTTCAAAATCACACAAATTCGTTAATTGCCTATCTACGAAATACAGACTTCACAGCCCGAGCCGCTTCCTACATTGCATTACTTTAATCTTAAATATTTAATACAAATGTAAATTAAATATCTACTAAAACACCTGCCAAAATAATAATTGGCAAATGCACAAGCGTCGCTTGGCAGTAAAATCATTTTATTTTTAACCGACTTAAGCTTTACATAGCTTTTAGATAAACAATATTATTACCACCACTAGGAATACTGATATTTTTGTAAAGCTACATCTCGATCTGACCAAAACAATGAAAATCTGTAGCTAATCTATATATTTGTGGTTTTTGAGGTAGATTTGAATACATTTTGCGTTTGAAAATCCGATCAAAACTACGTGGTGTGCTGCCTGAGGGCATACCGCAAAAGGCATTCGAAGTTGTCCCTCTCTGTCAGACTAGCGAGTTCGTACGTAAGTGCGACAGAGAGGGAAAACTTCGAATGCCGTTGGCGGTAGGCCTCTGATCCGTGGGTTCGCCTGTGACGTGATAGATCACAGGGTCCAGGAGGGGCCTAGCGACACATGGCGTCGACGATCACCATGGTGGAGTAGAGGGAACAGCCGAGGGTGATCATGGTGCCCATGGCGATGGTCGAGTGGTAGGTGCGGAAGGTCTTGAGGACGCGCAGGTAGCGGGGGCAGTGTGCGAGCTCGCCTAGGACCAGGCGACCGACCTGGAATTAAAACAAAACGTTAACATGCAGATACATTACCGAAGGTTACCTACATAAACTACTTTGCTACGTCTGATTGTAGAGGAGGCTCAGACCCACAAAGGGTGTAGCAGCGCCAAGTGAATTCAGATGAATAGTACACTGCAAACGATGCAATTTGTTACAACAACGAACAGAGATGCAGCTAAAGTTAGAATTGAAGTACATACCTACCTTTATCCGTCTTGATATCACATATCAACTATAGCAGCATCTCTTTCGGCTTTTGCCATTTTCATGGTTTTTCATGTGTTGTCTGATATAAGCACACTGCTTATGTCAGACAACACATGATCAACTGGTCCAAAGAGTTGGGATTAAAAAAAGAATTGTAACAAATTACGATTTGTCGAAACTTGCAAGGGGTTTCAGGGTGAAATAGCAAATTCGAATAAATTCCGACTCATTGGGTGGTCCCCAACAGACACCCACATAAATGCGATCATATGACTGTAATCGGAGCCCGATATTGCTCATCCGTTTTCACAATACCTATTCATTTGCTTACACAATAATGCACCTGCTATGACGCTGAATCGCCAATTCACTAGCACGTGTATTACGTTGGTAATAAGCGGTATTGTGCCATATATTAAACATTTTATCGGTATTTAATGGTTTATGGACTGATGTAAGCTTTCTATGAATAGCGTAGACTATGTGGCGCTGTTTTTATACCAAATGGCATCGTGTCAGTTGCCACGCGTCTATAATTTTCCGATTTCCGATGTATATTTTCTAGCTTCAATCTTTGATAAATACCTACTAGCCGATCATAATATGTATCTAACGTCTCTGTGTTGTTTTATACGATACAAAACAAATGAAAGTCTGTTTCAATTGGCTACTTTCCTCAAACTTGATAATTATCGAAAAATATTGGACAAGAATATATATTTTTGTCAATTAATCAAAAAATCATGAAGATATAGCCCGTTAAAGTTCCGTGTGACGTCACATTATGGTACACTTTTTATCATAATGTGACGTCACGCGGAACTGACTTTAACGGGCTATATCTTCATCATTTATATACGTTTTACCCAGGAAAGTACCCAATTTATAACGGTAATTCCATTGAAGAGGACTAGACTAGACTACGGGTTCAGCATCATCATCATATCAGCCGAAAGACGTCCACTGCTGGACATAGGCCTCCCCCAAAGAGTTCCAAAGTGAACGGCCACGGCTCCGTTCATTAAGGACTTAGTTTAAGGCGGGCTAGACTTGGCTTTGTGCTTGAGAGGTAAGATTTGAATTAGGACTCAGTTGCTTTTGGAGAAGGGAGTTTGATCCACTTAGCTACCCCCTGTTAGTAGGTACAGAGGCTGGCTTAAGGCACTCTAAGCTCTTCATAGAAGGAGTGGACTCGGGCTGGACCAGAAAACTCTGGAAATCCAGTATGAAGCAACTCAGAATTACATCTGGGGTGTTCACAGGTCATTTCGGGGTCAAGGATCTCTTGACCAAGATGGGACTAACGAATAGTTTAGACTGTAGAATGTGTGGCGAGGAGGATGAGACTATGGAACACTTATTGTGTGAATGTCAAAATTGCCAGACAAAACATGAACTTTACTTTGGTAACGGTTAGCCACAACCAAAGGAATTCAAGGTGCTCCCGGTGAACTGCATCATCCGCTTTGTGGAAATGATGGAGCAAGCCTGGGAGCAGGGAGGTATAAAGGAGAGGGCAAATGCACAAAAGATCCCACTAGGTCAAAGTGCATCCGAAAGGGCCCTCACCTAGATAAGATAAGATAAGGTACACCAGACTTAACAAAGGGTACTGACCTCTTGCCCGCCACCAGCGGCCTCCTCCATCTGCGTCTTGGTGTGCTTGGCGCGGAGCATCGGCTTCACCAAGGAGAGACGCACGTACGCCTCGATTGAGAATACGGCTAGCAGCAGTGCGAACTGGAATAAACAAATATCGAGTTCAGTTTAGGGTAACAGTCTATGCTAATATTATAAAGAGGTAAGATTTGTGAGGGTGTCATTTTGTTTGTAGGGGGGTAATCTCTGGAACTATTCATCATATTTCAAAAATTCTTTCACTAGTATATTAGACTAGACTTTCACGATAAGATATATTAATGGTTATTATATTTTAGCCCGCGACCCCACCTGAATGCTCGCGGGCGGACGGTGACGCGCGGGCAGCAGCTATTGTTTAAGTTTAAACACTTATATAATCTTCATATCTTATCTTTCTTTCTGTTGTACATAATATATTTAGTTGCTAAATTTTATATAATTTATTTTATTACGGATCTCATTTAAAATACTCATAATTTATAATAATTAAAGCAGTGTCTTTCAAATATAGTTATTACAATGAAGTCAAGGCTAGACGAGTACGAGTACCTAGATTTAACTTGAACCCATTGCCAATCATTGTAGAGAGAGTCATCATCATCAATCATTGCGGCTAACGAACCAATCATTACATAATTAATAGTAAGTGCATTGAGATGTCATTAGTCATTACACAAATGTACATAATATGATATGGCAAGGTAAACCTTGGCAGCGTGCGAACTGCAAATTTACCAAGAGGTTCAGTCAAAATAAAAGGTCAATTTCAAAACAGCCATCTGAACAACTTTGTGACAAAATGTAAGTTTATTTGGCATAACTGATTAACGTAACTATAAGATACATTCACGTCTAAAAATATGAATACGAGTATGTATAGGTACAATTAGGAACTTATATTTAGGGCATAAAACTCAATCAAAATGATGTGAAGAAAACCCGAAAAAGTGTTGGGAAAGAAGGTAAACCATATAATAAAGTAGACAAAGAAGGCAAGAGGGGTTCATGCACTAAATTCTTTGCAATTTTCATTAGTATGTGCGTACCTCTATAACTTAGGTATCACAGACAGCCCCATGTGCAGAGCGTGCATGGAGGCAGAAGAAACGACTAAACATATACTACTGGACTGCAAGGAGGTAGAAGTATACAGAATAAAGCACCTAGGTTCTCCAAACACACTACGGGACGCAGTCAGCAACACCAAGGCACTCACCAACTTTTTAGACGAGCTGGGGTGGTTAGAGTAGCGCCACACCGCCGTTTCACGCAAAATAGGCACAATGGATGTCGACTTGCGGTAAACGCCCAGTATAACTAACTAAATAGTATGTGCGTCATAAGATTGAATCTAACTTTCACAAAATAAAGAGGGTTGCACGTTTATTTTGAAGTGGTATGTATAACAGCTACGTTTGACGTCAGTAGGAAAACAATAATCTCACGACGATATATATATCATTGTGTCCGTTATCGGCGTTGTACCTATTCTAACGGGCACGCTCTGAGTACGTGCAATTTTGTTTCCTCTAATCAATCCGTTTCGTACTGATGAAGCGAACAACAAAATTATATTAAAAAAAATAGGGAGTATCAAAGTAAGTAAGTAAATTATAAAGGTATCAGAAGGATCTCGAGAAGAATGTATTTGTTAAGAAGATTTTGTTTTTAAGAGTATCGGCAGAACTGAATTGTTTTTATACCACATGTTGAAATAGGTACCCTCATTCTTTTCCTTGTTCTTTCGCTTATTTCACACAATAACATGTAGGTACTTAATAGTTTTCAGTTCTCATACAATTGAATTGTAAAATTCTTAATGCGAATAAAGTCTTACCAAAAATGCACTAATAATTTATCTTTTTCTAAAAGGAGAAATACTGAATTAAAAGTCAAATGTTTTTCGGGTCGTACTGGTCGTAGGTACCTACACCAATAATGATATTTATAGTCAGCTGACAAGGGCAAAAAAACTTTGCATCACGGCCAAGTTCGTTCCGTTCCAGCTTGCTTGTGAATCATGTGATGCTGGCAGACATGTGAAAAAAAAAGAAGAGAGGTGACGAAAAAATAAACACCTACCTACTCATGTCGTATGTATAGATGAATTATCGAGAACATGGAATTGCATTTATAGTGGTTGTACCGTTTGCAACAAAAGGAGAATAATTTTCTCTTACACTTTCTTCTTATTTGACACTGACATTATTTTGGTATTTACTTCTTCAATACTTATAATAATAAACCTCTTTTTATGCTGATAGCAAATATAGAATGCCTGTAAACATACAATACTACTACATATGCAATTCCATGCTCTCGTTAATTTATCATACAGTCATGGAGCTTAATTGTTGCCATTTAGGTGTCAACTAATTTTGGTTTTCGTAGTAAGCTTGAGTTGTCCAGTATAAAGTGAGCTCTAAATGGCTCAACAATTAAAGTCCGTGACTGTACAAATGTTGTGTACTCATATTTTGACTTTGACTAGGGTTAGAACTGGATTGGAATTGCAAAATTTGATTTCTCCGGGATGTGATGGGGATGTATTCCTACTTTCATGCATGTGTCTGCCATTGAGGTTAAGTTTATTACAATTGTCAATTACAATATCCGCTCTAGCTAAAATATTTTTAAGTCTTTATTAACGGAATTGAAAGTTTCCATTACAGCTGAACAGTTTTATCGGTCAGCGAATTGAGGCCAATGGCGGTAAGGTGAAAGGACTCGATTTAATAAATTAATTATCGCATTTTTAGTCTTATCTTTTTCGAACCTTGTGTTTGAAAAGTTAATGCAATTTTAATTATTTAATATGCAGTGCATTTTATAATCACGATACACATAGTCTGACCAGACAAACTGATACTGTGTACTGTGACGTTGGCAAACAACCGTCCGGCCTGTCTGACGGAACACAAAAACCGAAACTTTTGAAACCCGAGACCACACACGCCACATAGGTACGCCTTGCCAACTTTTAATGACCTTGAGAATTCGCTGTGATGTGACTACCTCAGCAACGCAGGCCTTACAATTTTAAAACAACAAACACCCTCAGGAATTCTAAACATTTTTGCAAAGCATCTGAAAGGACTCTCAGTCTATACTGAGCGCGCGTAAAAAAAGATTGCTCTCAGCTGTTTTGCTAAGGACAAGATTGATTGATTGAACTAAAAGAAGAAAACCTCACCTGTATCCAGCTAGTCTGTTCGAAGCGCGTTAATGTCTGCGTTCTGTAATAAGCGAAGAACGCCACCAGGCTGATGATGGCATTGAAAGCGTAGTAGACGGGGAACAGCACCGTCTGAACGCGCCCGAACTCGTGCCGAGGGAGATTGAAGTATAGCACGATGCCTGTGAAAGAAAGAGACGAAATTAAAGTTTCTTCATTATCATAGTATACCTAAGGCTATTTACAGTTTTACAGCCAGTTTTCTTTCTTATTTGGTAGTTTAAAATAATCGTCATAAATTAATATAAATAATGATCACAAACGATACCTACAAAATGGTAATTTGCATCGATTAATTATGTAAGTTGAATATGTAACCGATGGTTATCCGAATTTGGCGATGGAATGAGGTTGTGAAATTGTTCCGAGTATCCGAGTTGGTACCTAATTATAGTAATTATCATGGTTCCCACGGGTTCTTCGAAGTTCAAATACTTTAGCCCACGTGTCCATTCAAAGAGTAGAAACAAGAAAATCCTTTACAAGACTTTGCAGCTAGATGATAGGTAGGGCAAACCTTGGCTAATCGGTGATAGTTAGGTTTTTGAGTTTTTTTTAGTTTATTTTTTCTTAATTTTGACGGATGCGTTCGGATACTTGCTACACGTAAGTAAGTTGAATGACAGTGCCACCACCTACTGCAAATTATTACAAGCCGTAAAAATATCGAGTAACTCCGCTATTAGACCTTAAAGTAGCTATCACCGAATAACTTCATATCACAGATTAGCCAAGGTTTGCCCTACATGATAAATATAAACATGTTTTTCAGTGTCATCGCAAAAACAACATGTCTATTCAGCGACATACATGATAATCAGTAGAGGAAAACAAAATAACAAAAAGTCTTATTATTTGAAAACAGAATCAAATACTAACTGCATGTTAATCTATAGTTCGGGCATTTGGGCTCAGATCGGCTAAGCTTTTATCAGATTATAGGTTAGGTTAGGTTCATAGTCCATCCATACTTTTGTACGTTATTTAATTTATAAATGTACTTTGGTACCAACTTATCAGTGTAATCATATCTGTGTAGGTGTTTAAATTGTATACTTTCACGATTTTGCACATCCGTACACAAGTACGCCCTTCACCCGTGAAAAACAAGACAATTAAAATAAAACCGTTTTCAATTTAAAAGCATTCGAATAGACTCCCGGATTCAATAGTAATTGCTAGAATAATGAAATAAAAGGTGAAATACCAATGTGTTTGTTCGTAAAGATCTCAAAGATTTTTTATTTGTTAAGTTTAGAAAATCTAATTCATAAATCTTTGAATTCTTAATATTTTAAGTTAAATCCATATTGTTATAAACGCTAATCGTTAATCATACGTAACTATAATAATGCTAGTAGGTACCGCAAGACGTACTTAGTAAAAGAATTCGATCTTCATAACCCGTAAAGGTCGAATCAATAGGACCCGGAAGAGGGGATTCCACTCAGCCGTCGAGCTGACGCGATAATTTGCGAATCCCGTTGACGGACTGCGAAAAACAACTGCGATGTTATATCGATAGCATACAGTCCAACAGGGACGACAATTTAGTACCTGCTAATTTAAATTATTTAATGTATTAAAATAATGCTTTTGTAGGATTTTCAATCCGATGGAATAGCAAATGAGTTATTTGATGTGTAAAGGCTTTACATAACCGAGTGGACAAGCCATTTGACACGTTCGGACTCATTATTCTAATTGATTTCTAAACGCTAACAACGCAGTGTCACGGTTATCCATGCATACAGGGTGAATACAATACATCACGGCTATCACAAGACGGCGGCCGCGACATACTCTCGAGCTCTCTCGCACTATCCGTCTCTTTCTAAGTGGTCTAATAAGAGAGATACGGGTAGCGAGAGAGAGCTCGAGAGTATGTCGCGGCCGTCTTGTGATAGCCGTGCAGATCTCCGATGAAGTATTAGCATGTTTTGCCCGACTAAGTAATCTAAGTATACGCAACGGCAGAGCCGAAAGGAAGGTATATATATGTTTTTAATAGTCTATGTTTGTATTTAGGCGTGTTCCATCGTAGCGTTTAAGATACTGAACCGATGTTGATAAACATTAGGGCGAAAAAAAAAATTTTTTTCCATCACTTTTCCGTAGTCGGTTTACAGTTTTTCGAACTGTTTCTTCATGTTCTATCCCCACCTTCTCTGTGATAAAAAAAATACCCAGTTTTATCATTTGGATTAAGTTTTTCTTCTTATATTTTATTACGTATACACGTGGATATTAATTTAGTTATAATTAACCGACTTTAAAAAAAGGAGAGTGTTTGTTACGCGATAAGTCGGTAATTTATGAACCGATTTGAAAGTTTTTTTCTTTGTTTGAAAGCATATACTTCCAGATTGGTCCCGTTGTTACCAAAATCCAGTTCTGATTATGGGATCCTAGACAATTTGAGGGAACTCTTCAAATTTTATAGGCAAACTTGAAGCGATTTGGCTACTGATTTGAAGTCGGTTAAAACTTTATTTTGGAAAGTAAGTAAATTATATCCGAATAACTTTGACCCCCTAAACACGAAGAAAAATTGAACACTTGGCTACGTTGATGTATTTTTTATTTCGCATAAAACGATTCACAACTAAGTATGGATATCAGGGTGGACCTAGGATAGCATTACCCCCTGACCACGACTTTGGTCTTAAGCGACCAGCGACCAGCGTTTTATCTGTTCATTGCTCGTGATCCCAACTAACCACAGTGCTTTGCGCGTCTCGACCGCGCAATGAACAGAAGAAACGCTGGTCGCAGGTCGCTTAAGACCAAAGTCGTGGCCAAGGCGTTATGGAGTCCAAAGTCCAACACTTACCGGAGACGAGCGTCATCCAGATTTGCGCGCCGAGGTGCGTGGCCACGGCGGCCACGTAGAGCGCGCGCCAGCCGCGCACGCTGCCCGTGCCGCCGGGGCGCGCCATCCACGCCAGCACCACCAGCACCGCCAGCGCCACGTGGAACGGCTGCGATGTGCGCGTCAGGACTCTGCGGGACAATATTTAATATATAACACCGTAATCAATGGCCAAACTATACTTTTATGTCTGGCTATGCTAACTAAAGAAGCCGAACAGTACGCAAAAGTTAGTAAGATATGTTAGCGCAGTATGGGCCAATCAACTTTTGGACCCACAGTATTTTGTCCGGTCACTCAAGATACAGAACTGTCATGTTTGTTAGAGAAACTGATATAAACCAGGTACCCAATTGTGTATAACGATGGTTTACACCAGCAGTTACGATATGCCACATATTTTAATTGGATTGATAGACACAGGTTTGAAATAGATTGATTAGAAAGTTTGTAAAAAGTAACACAGGAGACAGAAAAAGTGTGGATGAAACAGTGATTGACCCGTATATTACTTGGCCCCGATCACACAAAACTGTACAAGAGTGTTATGTCACTTATGTGTCACATGTAAATGTGTGTAAATGTGGGCCCCCCACAAGGTCGACTGATGCCCTGGTAAAGGTCGCGGGAGTCCGCTGGATGCGGGTGGCGCATGACCGCTCATTGTGGCACTCTCTGGGGGAGGCCTATGTCCAGCAGTGGACGTCTTTCAGCTGATAATTACGATGATGATGGTGATGAAATGTGGGAAACGGCCCTTGGCAGGAAGGAAACTTTTATGTATCGAACTCCTATATATGGTTACCGCGGCAAGATAAAACACAACTTGGTTTTTGGGAAACTTAAAATGTTTAAGTACTTTTTACACGGACATGTGATGTAACTACGATCGGCCCACGCAAACTTAAATAAACTATTGTATTTATAAATAATTTACTTTAAAAACAAAGTTTTAACCGACTTCAAATCAGTAGCCAAGTTTGCCTATACAATTTGAAAAGTTCCCTCGATCTCTCCAGGATCCCATCATCAGAAGTGGATTTTGGTGACAACGGGACCAATCTGGAAGTATATGCTTTCAAACAAAGAAATAATGTTTCAAATCGGTTCATAAATTACCGAGTTATCGCGTAACAAACACACAAAAAGAAACAGTCGAATTGAGAACCTGTTCCTTGTTTTGAAGTCGGTTAAAAAGAAGCTCATCAAATCAATGTATCAATGTGGCAAAACGGATTGATCCAGTTACAATTATAGGTCAAAATCTATGATGTGTTTTATTATTTTATTACACCACGTTCCAGTCTTCATAAGTTTATTGATAGCAAGCTACCTACTCATAAACAATATTGTATTTATCTGGAGTGATTAGCCTAAAGCGTTTAGCACCTACGTAACTACAGATAGACTAGAGTGCGAATAGTCTTTATCACATTGAAATACGATTGAATTTTGCCCAGCCTGTAGAAAGGTTTTTCACTATACCTAGGTGGAAATTCACTACACGTGTTATAGCAGAAGCGTGTAACAATGTGGCACGATATCAGTGATCATTTCAGGTAAATTTGCTGTTTCATGTCAAAAACCTGCTAGTATAGCCGTAACCGAGTGATGTCGTACAGTACAGGGATATAATTTTCATTGTGGGAATCTTTGGGGGAGGCCTATGCCCAGCAGTGGATATCTTTCGGCTGATATGACAATGATGATGATATAATTGATCCTAAATAGCGAGTAAGGTCATATATATGATGTGGATGTACTTAATAAATAAAAGATCGTATCCGATCCGACAAGTTAATCATTTACAGACAGCATCAAAAGTATAGCTACGCAAACGAAGACGTCAAAAGTGCGTCAAAAGTCTTTATTAAAAGGAGATAAGAATTTTTGACGTCTTCGATTGCGTAGCTACTTTTGATGCTGACTCTACATACTTATGTTACATATTTACTTTCTGCCGTGTACATGAAAAAAAGGTGTGAAATATGATGTAATATTTGCTTATCGTGAATTTCAGTAACCACAAGCATGCCGATACCAAACCAAGTAACTAGCAATAAATTATTAAACAAATACAATTGATTGATCGTAAACGGATTCTTCGGTCAAAGGCACGTTTTGTTTTGTATTTTAAGATATTCGCGTAACGAGTAAGGTTTGGAATGCTAATATTTTGTTTGAGTTGTTATTGTTAGATTTTTTTCTGTCAATAAGGCGCGTCAAATGTCTAATGTTTTCCGTAAACGACTGAGCTACAAGCAGCCACACATGATATAATGTAAACAATGACACCAAACCTTAGGAGTAGAAGGAGAGTAAAATTAAATTTCACATCCAGTGCCATTATTTATTTAAAAACCTTACAAACCTATGTAAAATATTTTGCAATTTGGTGAAATCGTGCTTTCAAGAAATACTCAAATGTTTTCGTTAAGACAACCAATACACGAGGCTCTAAATTGTTTGCTATTGACATGACTAGTTACATGACATAATTATGTCGTCAAATATTATCACGGCACGATGAGATGATTTGCTTAGTGATAGCTTGATATAATATAGCCAAGAAAACAGAACTTATGCATTCTACATATATTTTACTACCAATAGTAGTGCATGGACTAAAACGTAAGTATTAAAACAAAACGTAAAGTAATTTTATTTCTTTAGCTGAATTGGCCTTCAATATTTAGGATTCTTGCCAATCGTTTTTGCTTTCCGTAGGGTCCGTTTCCTCCACCCTGTATAGGCACTAACATCCCTCATATCTATTCGTATTTATCTAGAAACAAACTTAACCAATCACAGCTAACTGCGACTGCGCTTCAGAACGTGGCTAAAGCGAGAAAATGTCTCCAATAGTACCAACACAGTTTTTTATTGGTCGTTAGCGAAGGCTGTTATCAAACAGCCTAGAGGCACGGCTAGAGCCGACGTGCCGAGACGCACGTGGCTCACCGGCGCGGCGGTTGATAAGGTTTTGGGGGCGTCTAATTATTGCAAAAATACAATTAGGTAAGTACAACACATTTCCATTAAGTCTGCTGTTCTAATTCATGGAATGGGGAATGGATGAAAATTTTTGAAGTGCCTGATTTTTTTTTGGTGATATTAATACGTTACTGCTAATAACCTTACTTAGCACCAGAAAAAAGTTGCAGACTTTTCAGCTGCGTCAATTATTTTTGAAAAATATAATCAGTTTCCTCACTTACGTTTTGGATTTAGGACGGCAAATGAGGCAATTTCCTTGATCCGTCTCATATTACAAAAAAAAAAATTAAATAGTTGCTCAAAAGTGCTACTTTACGTAGCTGTTTAGCGTGCGGAAAGTTGGTTTTCGCGAAATAGTGCTTTTCACCTTTCCTCGGTCGATATCTCGGTACTCGTGACGTAATGACATACTTTCCGCACTAGCATCGAAATGTAATACTATTAAATATCTGACCCTGGCAATGACAAATATAGCTCAGCTGTCAATATCATTGCCAGTGTCAGTTTACCACGGATTTTTTACACGTGTCAGTAGCAGGGAAACTGAAAACATACAAGCTTTCTTTCGCTAGCACTAATGCACGCCAGGGCGGATAACAACCTCAAACATTTTAACAACAATATATTTGTCTGTTGATATCGTTTACGAAATGATAAAAGATTACGAAAAGCAAACAAGTTTTATGATTTCAGCCTGAAATATGTAAAAGCTCATTCTTAAACTAATGAAAATAAAATAACAATTGGTCGGAAATAAACTTTCTTTTTAATCGAAAGAAAGTACTCGTTGACTTTGGCACTGAACTGGCACTCAGCCAATCGTTTGAGTGATGTCTCATTACAACGCGTGACAGTCAAAAGGCAACGACCGCAATCAAAGTCTACGAGTATAATAAATATCACTAATTAAAATCTTATCTGCGTTGCGGAACAAGTGCACGTCGTCGGTTCACTATCAATCTAATGTGGACTTTACTCCATTATCTCAAGATTCATTAAGTACTACATAAGCGTTAAAGTTTGAATGTGCCACGAAATCTAAAAAGTTAAATTGGTGCATGCAATTCGTTATGATTGTTATGAATGATTGATATTTATAGAAATGTTTTTAGGGTTCCGTACCTCGAAAGGAAAAAACGGAACCCTTATAGGATCACTTTGTTGTCCGTCCGTCCGTCTGTCAAGACCCTTTTTCTCAGGAGCGCGTGGAGGTATCAAGCTGAAATTTATATCAAATACTCAAGTCTATTGTCCCTAGAAGCTGTATCTTTTGATTACCAACGCAATCAAAAGATACAGCTGTTTATGCCGCAAATTTTCGAAACTCGCAAGGGAATCAAAACCTACAGGGTACTTCCCGTGAACTCAGAATCCTGAAATTTGGTACAAAGCAGCGTCTTATAGCAAAGATAAAGGAAAAATAGCGAAAACTGTAAATTTTGAGTTACATCACTGAAAATTTTATGTCCAGTATAAACTGACACTCACTACGTATGTGAATACATACTTAGTGAATGTCAGTTTATAGTGGACTAGTTTCTATTGTATGGGGTGGTCCAGAAACCTCGGTGCGCGAGTCTGACTCGCACTTGACCGTTTTTTTTTATCAGGTGTATTATTTGTGATTAAAATGTAAATTCATCTTGAAGTACCAATGTGTAGGTCTTGGATTGAAAATTAATACGTATCGATAAAATTTTACAAATACTGAATAATTCAACAGCTTCGTCGTTTTTGACTTACAATCGATTCGTTTACTGAGAAATCGATTTACGATTCAACCGATCTTGAACTTCAAAAGGGACGGCAGTGAACGTTTGTGGCAAGTATAAACTTTTTATAATGAAAATACATTGTTTGAGGCATTCATTAGTCAAGCAAACAATCCACCTAATCTAAGTCCGCAAAAACAAACCCTATCCTATTCCTAAATACTCTGTGTTTATATTTAAACGGCCTTTGAGAATCAGATGGATTTCTAGCTATTTGGCAAAGTCTATCTAGACTTCTAGAGCATGGTTCTAGAACAAGCGATCGAGTCGTAAACGAGGACTGATAACCGGGATGTTAGCCTCGTTGCGTAATGGATGAACTTTGTGTTGCACTGCACTGCACGATAGGTGACTCACTTAACGGTAGTGCTGTCATGGCTGTTTTAAAGGTGCGAGATCGAGCAAGGTCATTTACATCGAGGCATATGACATTTTGTTTTATATACCTAACACCTTGTAATAACGATGACGAAGATTCCCTGTTCACAACGAGCACGTCGTTAACTGATATCACATCGTCTCGATTCGTCAGTTGCCACATGGCGTCACCTTGATTCGACACGTTTAGCTGAATTGGACACAAGTAGGTAGTCTAAACCGTAGGGCGGGCGCCATTAAAAAGAGTCTTCGTAAGATCTTCCCCGAAATCCATTCCTTTCCCAAAATACAATAAAATATTAAGATTAAATTCGTATAACAAACTCAAACACAATACAAACTCACTCATAACAAATTCGTATTCGTATATCTATCCGTAAATTTAGAATACCTAAGTAGATTATTAGGTATCTAATGTGAATCTGAAGTTTTATATGCAAAGTTGATTAATAAAAGAAATACACATAACTTATGAAGGCAGGTTTGAAATAAAATGTCTTATCTGATTTAATCTGATGATATGAAACTACTTATACGTTCATCTCTAATTTGGGGATATTCATTATTTTTGCACCCTTCAACGGACAGTTAAGGATAGTAAAGTAACAAAACCGACAGTCAATGTCAATCGCCTACGTTTAGTAACAATACCGACAGGTTAGACGTGACTTAAACATCACTTTAGTTAACCTTAATCTGCATTTTTTTTTTAATTTCGCCACTTACCGATTTGTAGTCATAGCACACGTCGAAAGGCACATTAAACTCGTCATCTTATGTTGTATTTAAGTGGATTAGAGCCTGCTACTTCGGGAGATAATCTCAGATTAAACCCAAGACACAGAATAAGTAATAGTACAACCCAATAATCTGGGATATAAAATATAATTTATACGCGGAGTAAATACGTTAGACAAGCTGCCCGCGCGGCTCCCTTAAACACTAACACTTACTTTACCTCTTTATAATATTAGTAGGTATACATAGATCTAAACGTGGTATAACCCGCATGTAAAGCGGCTAACTTATAAAAGTTATAAATAGAAATACCGGGGACTAAGAAGGACATTCCAGCAGACATTTACCAGGAATTGGATGTTGCTTGGAGCCTCATTCAATTTCCTCTCATGAATGTCGAAAGATGTGGCGGAAAGTGACCTACTAAGCCAATAGCAAAACAAGTGAGGTTTCATTTACACGCAAGTAATTATATGAGTGCCTAGGCTTCTACATATTTTCAACTACTCACGCATAGATACATATATAGGTACTAGTATAGTTACCTACCAATTATTGATGGCGATATAAGGCCTGAACTAGGAAACAAAATTAATACATCTTTGGGTTTATTTATCTTGGCAATAATTTTGTTGATTGTCAAAAGGCAAAATACGATTGCTTAACATTTTCTTGATAGAAAAAACAAAACTTCACTATTTTTTTCTTTTATTAACCTCAGTCACTGAAGCAATACATTATGAAACGACACAAACAAGTTAAAATGTTGGTATTTTTACCACATCTAAAATCTTATAGAAGCAAATATAAGTATGAATAAAACCTCACTTTGTCGACATTTGTCCCAAAAATTTATCCCGTTGAATATGGTTTCTTTTCGTTCGAGGAAGTTTAGAAGAATCGAGACAACCCCCGAAGAAGGAGATGTGGCAGCCCATGCATTCACTTAATGACTTGCGTGTAAAAAATCACACAATAAACCTTAACGTTAATTAAGACAATGATAAGACAGTGGTCGAGTGTTGCCGAAACACATCACTACATTCATAAAATATTTTGTATTCGACTGTGAGCTCCGCCGTAGTATAATTAGTTAGATCCCTAGGTTCGTATTAATTACCAGTTACGCGATTCTAGACTGTAAATTGTAAGCAATTACTGCTATAATCGCGTGTGAATAAAAATATCCTTGGTGACACGGACTCAAAGGCTCCGTTGTTTTAATCCGTCGGCAATCGTAAAGTAACGCCTGTTAAAAAAGGTTTATATGGGAAGTTTCACAGTTGTCTATGATATAACAGCTGCGGGCGCCATATTTAATGATTATGGGATGGTAACGTGTGGTTGATGCAACCCACACTTAGGTTACGAGCACTGGCTGCGCCGGCGCCTCCGCCAACCGCAGGAATTCTTGCCCATGCGCTTATTACAGCCTCGGATGCCACCCATGTGGCAAACCGGTCATTGTCTTCCAGAAAAGAATGCCCTAAACCGATTTGAATTGAAATTTTCACGATTTTCACACATTTTTTGTGCTAAATAAACCAAGAATACTCAAAATGTAGTAGTTAGTGGTTCGCATTTTGTCTTCTCGCAACTGAGGAATTAACAATTAGCGATTACCGTTTAGTAAAAACTAAATAAACTTTACCAGTGTCTCAGTACATCTCTGAGGACCGTCAGAGGCTGCTATAATAATGTTTTGCTGTAGTATAAACTTAAAAGAATATCTACGATATTATCACCGACTGTACATCTTGATACTCTAAATCTACCTACTCATAAAGTCATATAAGGGTCTGGCCTGTAGTAATAGGAGCAAATATTCAAAGGGACGCTTCCTTTAGAGCATTTGTAAATAGTAACCCCTTGTGTCCCCACTCATTTAATATTTTTTTGGATTCGGAGATATTTTGATCTAAAGTTATGACCTCCAAGTAATGTATCTTGGCACCACGACATCATAACACAACAGTCAATGCGGATTTTGAGGTAACATCATGTAACGAGTAATAATAGTTTTTGCATTTTTGTTTTCAAAAGATATTTTTTTTTTTAGTATCTTTAAAATAAAAAGTTACTGATAGCACTCCAGAAGAGTAAAAAAATACCAAACTTATTTTAAAGAAAAAAAAATTCAAAATAAAGGTTTTTTTTTTCATGTTTAAGCTTAATAATTTACCGTTTGATTTTTTGCTCCTATTACAGGCCACACCCTGTATATGTAAATACGTATGAATTTAGAGTGTAAAATATTCTTGAGCGTTGACGGCGTTGACAGGCAGATGTTTCGCATTTAACAGTAGCAGTTTAACCTCAGCCTAGGTATAAAATGTCACATCGCGTATTTTGATACCGTTTGCTATGTGCTCATTTGTTATTTTAGGACCAGCCTTTGAAATGGTCGAGATTTGGCGCTGCAGAACTGTGCGATATTAAAAATAGAATTGCATTTTAAAATTGTAAAGGTGGGCGCAATTGAACATACAAAATAATCATTATATAACAAATTGAAATCAACGCATGATAAACAAAAATAACTTTTATAATTTATTTGATAGAAGTAGCGCAGTTCCGTGTTATACTTATGCACAACACACAAAATAACATAGATGATTAAATACGAATAATCAAACATCTTATATTACACTTCCAGTAGCATGAGTCAATTATGCAAATATAACAGTTAATAAATCTCCTCAGAATTAACGATTAGCCGAGTAGTCTCCACTTAGCATCTACTTCGTTCGTACCTATATACGTATATTTCACTGTGTACCTTTGTTTCACGTTGCCATCCAAACACATTACATCGCATGATTGAAATGCCTTCGGCTCGTAAACCTGTATAAAATATCACGGCGCGGTGCCACGGTAACATTATTGGGGATGTAGGTGTGTAAAATGTACTGAAATGTAGGTGTTATGAATTTAAATATTGGCACGTTTAATTGCTTTCCAGTTGTTTTTTCGAGCAACCTCGAACGAGTCAATGCGGTACACTTTTGATGTAAAGTTGGAAAGTTGGAAACTATTGATAAGCGTGAATGGTTTGGTATCAAGCCGACCCCATGCTCGTTTAGGATGCCAACTTTGGATAGCGCCAAGATAAATGATAGAATACGAGTAAAATAGAATTGATTGGTTAAGATAAAATTGTTTGTTTGGAAAGCGACACAAAATGAGCTCAAAGGAAAGTGTCGACGTAATATGATGCGCACGGACGGATGACGCGCGCTGGAGTGCAAACATATGATCCGACAGTTTACTCAGCTCGCCATGAATAGAGCTGTACAATAGTAGAAACTACAGCTATACACATTGTTACAAGTCGGTACCGTTATGTATTGAACGCACGTTAGGACAACTCAACTGTCATTTTCCCATACAAAAAGTGACATGTAGATCTAACTGACGCGCGTACAATTCGTTAGGTACCTACTTGAAAGACCTGCAGGTCATCAGTCGTCAGGTCATATGACGATTTGCATCTACATTTTCCCAAAAATACTCAAAACGAAATATGTGTAGGTACTTAGTGTACTTACCTACATAATTCGTGAGGTGAATTAAGATTTTTTTTTGGTATTACATTCTAGTATCGCTATAAACGAATGGAAATTGGATTGGTAAATGAAATGAAATGAAATGAAATGAAATGTCGTTTATTCACATTAAACATATGGTAATATAAGGACAGGTGTTACAGTCATTTTCTGGTTCCTTAATATGTTTAGCCCAAACAGGCATGTGAAATTAGCATTACGTTTGATTCATGCTTATCAAATGCAAACAAAATGTTTAAAAATACAATTAGTAATAATATGTCGTAGGATAATAATAAGCATGCATGCATGGTAACTTGCGTTTCGACTTGAAATTTGGTTATTTGTGAGCGCGAGTGAGAGCGTTAATACTAAACTGGATCCTGAACTCCATAGGTTCAAGAGTTACATGGACGGTAAAAAATAATGCTTATCGTGTCGATATTCTGATTCTTCAGAGATTCTGGTTCTGTAGACTTAAGTCGATACAATTGAATGTTACCTTTTATGAAAACGAATAGATCAGATAATACGCAGTAGAACCAGATTTGTTAATCGAGAAAAAACTTCGTATCGGAACGGGGAATCCAGCGCTATATAAAGGCCAGAGAAAAGTTTCAGATAAATGCAACTGTCAGTGATTTAATCTGAGTAGCCGGCTTCTTTATGTACTTCCATTACGGTTTTCGGTGTACTTCTTTACTTAAAATAACTGCGATGATTTATCGAGTTGCGTGTGCAATTAGTGGAGGGTTTTAAAATGATTTAAGTTTAATTTAAGTTGCAATGTCTTCCAAGGTATTTTGTCAGCGATTTATGTGTTGGCACGAACAAATTAATGGTTTATATTAACTGGCAGTTTATTTAAAAGGTCATTAAGATGAGTATATGAATACTATTATTTTTAAACACAACATTTATGTGTAGTAACCATGCCGCGTATTTAAAGTTGATTTTTAACATTTCGACCATTGATGCATACGAATATTTAACACGATTTTCTAAAGGATTTTATTTTAAAACAAAATTTTGTGAAGTCAAACCCTGACATAAACATACTTAATTTATGTACAGAAGTCCTGTAATATCGAGAAATACCTATGAAGAACCGAAAACAAACATGCTTGATAAGGTTATTGTTTTTGCACCCATAAAAGCAATGGCGACGGCCATAAATACTTAAAGTGATTGCAGGTGCAACAAAGTGCTAGTTAAGGCGCCGTAGGTTCAGCGAAGTTAAGCGAACAGTGTTTTTGAAACAATATAATGCATCTGATTTTAATAATATGGTTTCAAAAAATACGAATACTAATCTTGAGGCTTTTTCTGCAGGGAGATCAGTGATTCAAAACATGACTAAGCAATTTTCGCTCGATAGAAAAAAAATCACGAACATCGGTCTAAAATACACTTAAAACATTCGTAACAAATAATGCACAAAAGCTAAACATATTAAAATTGGTTCTAAAAGTCAGCAATATCATGTTTGAGGGAACTTAGTGATTACTTTTTTATTTATTTAAGCGTACAAAAAAATAAAATTAAAAAACATGATATCCGCGCTTCCGAACACGCACTTCCATCTCGCTCACGCTTATGCTCAGCGAGAGGGAGAGAAGACCATGAACCTACGGCGCCATAATAAGGCGAGAAAAAAATACAGTGAAAATACAGGCATGTTATACCTGAGAATTAACGAAACTATTAACTTTAAATAGGTTGATGATAGTGGCCAATTATTTTTGATGTAGAAAAAATTAAATATTATTCCATATATATAAATGTTAATATTGGATTCGTTTGTAATTTCTCCAGTGTTGAAACTTTCATTATATTTTAAGATTCTAATGATTTTATGAATAGTTTTAGAGACAAACTGTGAAATTTCGTAAACTATCTTAGTCATATCGTAAACAGTAGGCATCACAACAGTGCTAACGCGAAGGCCGTTGAAACTTGCAGTCCACTGTTTTATGAGGTGTTTCCTCAAATTTACGATAAGTGAGCGTTGCGATTAAAATTAAATTTAAAGCAGGTTTAAATGCAGTGGTGTAATGAATGTATGACAAGTAGCGCGATTTGACTGCACATTGCATATGTATAGGTACACAAAAATACTGTAACACCCATATAAGGAACCATAGTAGCAGTCGTTCTAGTCGTCTACGTATTAATAATATAAGGTGTCTGACTTTGTACACAGAGTACCAAGTTTAAACATAAGACTACCGGACAGTAGTGAAAAGGAAATCAACTAGCTTAACATTATTGATATCAAAATCAGACAAATATCCCCGTGCAGTATAAGGTGCTCGTAAAGTTTCCAGATAGCTGACTGTACGTAGATTATAAAGACAAATATTTATTGTAATGTAACCAGTAACTATTTCAACACATTTGCTAGTAGGATGTTGGCATTTACTACGAAAAGCGCAGCTAATGTGTGGAAGGGAAAGTACTAGTCATTGTACGTGCCGTGCCAATGTGTAGGTGGGGCTATTTCAGTAGCATTTAACTAATTGTGAGTTTGTCTCATGAAAGCCGAGGTACCCAGGATTTAGGCCTATTATTTAAGAAGCTTAGAAATAATTAATTAGCAGGAGTAAAAACAGGAAAACAGCTTAATCACTGTATCTACACGAGTTTCTTGAGTAAATAGGTAACTAAAAGTAAAAAAGATAAAACATACCTACAGTTTAGTCACTAGGGCAAGGACTTCTTCTTGTATAGATATAGATAAACAACTATGATCTCTTACCACGTATGAATGAATAAAGAATGTTTCAGTAAACGCCCTGTAACTATCAAATTAGAAATTTTCTAGGGTCAATATCACATATTCACATTGGGATGCGAAACGCGAGCCTAAAATTGAGCCCCAGATGCATTCAATGGCAGGGACTCTTCAGTTCAGGCATGCGCCCTGTGAACGCACCTGTAGTGCCCAACCTGTCAGCTATAAATAGGTCCTACTGCGTAGTTAAGAATTGGTCCAGAAAATCGAAGATATAAATATAAATTTTGTGTATTCTATAAAAGTGATCCCGTGCTTATGTGAAGAAACTCTACGAGTTTGTGTGTCCGAATACTTACCGTTACCGTTTTTGGTCCAGTGAGTGTGTGTACTGTTTGGCACAGCTAGGTTGAAATTATAATTCAAACAAGTTAATATCTGGACGACAGCTTACCTAAGAGGAGAGCGGATGCTCATATTGGTGCAGGTGCGTCTCATTTGCCACTCGGCTGTGAGTGACGATAAACGTGCTTAAAATACAAATACGGTTAACACCGTTCAGCTTAACAGCTGAAGTACCCCTTCTAAAAGAAGCCAAGGCCTAAACAATGTGGCAGGAGCCCGATTTCGATTCGGATCATTCCCCTATTTCGAAAACAGCTTTAATCACGTTTCTGGAAACGAGCGAAGCCGAACTTATTGCCATAAATTCCATGTTTATAGCCCAAGTGATGACCTTTCACCTAAATTATCAGCATTACCACCGGAACACCAAAACACAGGAGCGCCGTCGTATCATGAATATACTTGCCATCGTGCCTATATATGGCCTTTGTAGCGTGCAACCCGGGAACTATTCCGATACCTTCGAATACGTCTTATACGAGAATATCAGGCAATTCTATGGATCACACGCGATGTATAATTTCTTGGTGCTTTGTTATGAATACCTTGGTGGGGAAGAGAATATCATAACGGAACTCTCTGGACGTCCAGTGGCTGCGTCGTGGATTAACTGGACACCCACATTGATCTACACCGACAGATTCCATCGATTCTGCAAGTATGCCGTGCTGCAGTTCTGGATCACCAAGGCTATCTGCGTCCTCAGTGTTGGTATATTGAAATGGTGGTTCGATTATCGCGAGAGCGACTGGGGGAACATCCGTTACATCTCCATAACAGTCTATTCCATCATCTCCGCAGTCGTCGCTTTGTACGCCCTGACTTTATTCATTAGCGTCGTCCGCAATTTCATCAAACCAGACCCAACGCTTAAATTCTTCGTTGTAACAGTACTGGTCTACCTCACGTACTGGCAAGGCGTAGCCTTAGCTATTCTGGAAAATGTTGGACTTATAGCGCCGGCTACGGACGCAAGCGGGCAACCAGTAGTAGGGAGAGCGTCTGCGCATTTCCAGACCTTTCTAGTGCTCGTTGAATTGCTTGTGGCGGCCATTGCGCTGCGGATCGCCTTCCCTGCGCCAAATTATCAGCCTACTCCCATCGTCACCACGAAAGAGGTGAGGTGGCAGATCCAACAGCCAGATTACGGTAATTAGTCAGTCTAAAGATTCACCGCATGACCACAGTAGCCATTAGGGCAGTTGGTCGAACAAATTGAGAATGATATTGAAGCGTTTCAAACCGAGTATTTATTGTAATAGGAAAACTAATTCTCTATTTATTTAAACTTTATTGCACAAATATAAAAATAAAAGTACAATTGGCGGACGTAATGCCTTCAGGCATTCCCTACCAGTCAACCATTGGGATAAACAGAAACTTTAGTGGTGCAGGTGCAGGATCCTACATACTGAGACTCGAATGGAAACACAAATTAATTAATTACATTGATATACAGTGTGTGACTACGACCCGGGCTTTTTTTAAAGGCGGTTAAAATAACGTATATTTATAATGTAATCATGATATTAATTTAATTTATAAACTAAATTTCAGACTTTGTTCATTTACTAACAAATTTTTAATTGCCAGCAATGTACATCATCATCATCATCATTTTCAGCCTGTAATCGCCCACTGCTGAGCATAAGCCTCTCTTCGCGTACGCCACTTATCCCAGTCCTGTGCTAGTCTCATCCAGAAATGACCCGCGGTCTTTTTTATGTCATCAACCCATCGAGCTGTTGGACGACCAACGCTTCTTTTTCCTGCAATTGGCCACCAATCCGTTAACGTTTTGGTCCACCTACCGTCACGCTGTCTGGCAATATGTCCTGCCCAACTCCATTTGAGTTTGGTTATGACTTCGCCGACGTCACGCACCTTAGTGCGACGTCGGATCTCAATATTCCTCACTCGGTCTTGTAGCTTAATGCCAAGCATGGCGCGCTCCATGGCTCTCTGTGCTACCCGTACTTTATGCACAGTCTCCTTTGTGAGCGTCCATGTCTCAGCACCATACGTCATTGTGGGCAGGACACACTGATTATAGAGACGAGTCTTCAGGCATTGTGGAACGTCAACGGATTTGAGGATGTCATCTAACTTGTTGAATGCCGCCCAACCCAGCTGAATTCTCCTGGAGATCTCTTTGGTTTGATGTTCCTTGTCAAAGGATAGAGTATGACCAAGATAAACGTACCGCTCTGCCATCTCCAGTGACTCGTTTCCAACTGTTATTGCTGAATTCGAGTCACTGGAAATACTCGCCATAACCTTAGTCTTGGACATATTCAGCAATGTACAGCGAAGTAAATTGACAAGTTAGTGTAAATTGTCATTTACACTAACTTGTCAATTTACTCTTCATACTTTGTTTAGTACGACGTCATACACCTAGAACTACATTGAAGGTTCGGATTGTGGGAATTTAATTGTGCAGTTAATTTACAAAGTTATGATTTACTAATAACGTATGCGGAATGAAATTTGCACAAAATTTTAATATGTACAATGTTTAAAAAAATCGAGACAGCAATTGCATCTTAATGTTAATTTAAAGACTACATATCTGTCAATCAATCTGCTAAGTTTTATGGACATTGGATTTCTTCTCATGAAATTATGGCAAATCGAGAAGAACGACGTCGCGAAACTATTTGTAATTTCTACAGTACACATTCCCTCCGGCCGAAACTGAAGATAGTGAAACATTTTGTGCAAATGGGTGAGAGCCGAAGCTCTGTTTATATTCTTTTTGTGTCCTTTTCTTTGAGAAAAAGTACTACTAGAAGGACTGGTTCAGTTCTTTAGCCAGTTTTCTGAGGGGGCTCGATTAAAGAAAAATACGGCCGGCCGAGTCGCAAAATCTTACACACAGCTCAGAGGAAAATCAAATATGACAGCAAAACTGTAAAAACATATCTTAAAGACATGGGCATCTTCAATCGTTCAATAAAAGTTAAGCCCGCCGTCTCCGAAAATCATAAACATACTCGGAAAATGCGGCTACGTCATTTGGTCAAAACATGTAAAAACTAGCGGTTTTTGCGTTATGGGATTTATGGGTGACGAATCATAAGTCACTTAAAATGGAAATTCGTGGCAAGGTAACTTTTATTTTGAGAACACCAATAGTCCAGCGGACGACAACGTGAAATATGTCGAGCATACGAAGTTTCCTAAAAAAGTTTTCTTAAGAGGGATAAAATTGCACCTAAAAAAATGCTTAGGTATATCTGTATTTTCGACAGCGATGGACAAAGTACCACAAAACTGCCGTAAATCATTTCGCATTGGACTAAACTTTTTTTAGCATTGAATGTCGTGAAATACACTATTAAAAAACATTAATATTTATAAAAATAACCGTGTGTTTTTGTATTTAACACGACATTGAACATTGTGCAAATTTCACTCAGCATACGTTATGTGCAATGATTGTTAACGAAGCATATTATCATCAGTCTTAATAAAAAAAAAAAAAAAATTAAAATTTGAACTGTTTATTTTCAGATCTGTGATTAAATTATATATATCAGTTACATTTAGTACAATCTTTAATATTTAAGATTATTTACTAAACTTTTTTATCTATAATATAATAAAATCTATCTATAATAAAAGCTCGGGTCGTAGACACACACTGTATATACATAACATAGCTTCTGATAAATGCGCATCCTTGGTTTGTATTTTAATCAACAGTTTAATTCACGATTACTATGTATTTTGTGTTAATGAGGTTTTTGTAACCTTAGCAACTGATTGTCACATTAAATTTTTATTTCTGATTTCAGTTTTAATTATTAATAATTGTTATTGTAAATTTTTAACAACACTGCATACACTAGACACGTGCAATCTGTGGAGTGACTACACCAAAAGAGCCTACAGTGCTCTGCGCGTCCAGTACAACAACACCTTCAGGGGATTGTTGGGGCTGCCCTGGCGTTGCAGCGCGTCAGGGATGTTCGCCGCGTGGAGCACCGACGGTTTCCAGGCCGTGCTGCGCAAGCGGCAAGCATCCCTGGCCGAGCGCGTGCGGGGCAGCGCCAACGCGAGCCTGAAGGTGATCGCTGGGAGGATGGATATCCTCGCTCACTGGATGTCCATGCATGTTCGTTCCAACTTTAATTATATTTTCCACTAACATAGTAGTATAAGTCTTAGAAACATAATATGGTAATTGTCCGAATTAAATGCTTTCATTTTTTTCATTAAGTAAACTTTTAAAATGACGTGATAGTTACTACTCAGCAACTACTGAGTAGGTACTATCACGTCAATTTAGAATCTTTTAGCATGCATAGCCGGATTAGCCGGTGATATGACCGATATAGATATTTTGTTAGACAGACAGTAAAGACAGATGGACGTTCTAAAATCCTTGTCAATCAGAATGGCCATTCACACTTTTAGCTTTCATCATGTCAACTTCCAAGACTAATCTTACCTATCTTATCTATTTGAATTATTAACAATTGTTGTTGTAAACTTTAATTTTAACAACAGTAAGTAACACAAAGTATGCTTTTAAAATGACGTGATAGTTAGTACTCAGCAATACTATCACGTCAATTTAGAATCTTTAATCTTGCAAAAATAAATAAATAAATAAATATTTGCGGACAATCTTACACAAATCTATCTAGTCCCAAACTAAGCAAAGCTTTTACTATGGGTACTAGACGACGATACAGATACTTATATAGAGAAATAAATACTTAAATACATAGAAAACATCCATGACTCAGGAACAAATATTCGTGCTTATCACACAAATAAATGCCCTTACCGGGATTCGACCGCCCGTACCAGGACATCTTGCTTCGTAGGCAGGGTCACTACCAACTAGGCTAAAGCGGTCGTCAGACATAGCCGTTGATATGACCGATTGACCGACAGACGTTCTAAAATCCTTGTCAATAACAACACAATGGGCATTCACACTTTTAGTTATATGTCAACTTCCAAGACTAATCTTACCGTCGTGCAGTGATAAATTAGTGACGTTCTAAAAATATCATATCTGGCTGTGAACGATCGATGCACTCGATAGGGCGTTGCAACCATGACTGATTACACAACAACTTTAAGGCAGATCTCGAATAGGTAGATTTAAAATTATACATGTTTGTATAATTTTAAATCTCGGACATTATCCGGATATTTTACACACACATCTTGTCTAACAAAACTTCATACTTTTACTGGAAGATATCCCTTTAAGGGATAAGTTTGCCTTTGTAGCCCTTTGTCTTTGTACATTTTAATTTCATTATAATTAAACTGAATAGCTAGGATCAGCCATTCTCGTGTAGTTGATAATTAAAGGTTACATTATGTTTTTTTCCGATTGTCCGTCATCTCTGCTGTTATATTTGAAGTTAAAGACACAACTTCTAAGTGTGAAGAAAGCGTTCCTGACGTCGTTTTAGCCTGTACTCTATTCATATCAAAGGTATTCAATAGAGAGGGTCAGGTTGAATTGGTGTTGAATTTGATTTACTCTGCTGTCTACATAGATTAATTATCCAATAGGCACATGCTAGGCAACGGATTTAACTTGATCACACTAGTATATTCTAGTTAGTTTAGATAGCAGATTGATACTACTTATTGTACATATATATGTATCAGTGATAGTTGATAGGGCTTTAGCTGATAAGAATACCTTACCTATGGCATTTTCCTTTATTTGTTTGATAATTAATATTGCAGCGTAGCGCCAATTACTTTGTCAAGTGTAAATCCGTGGTCCGCCTACCTCTCGGAGAAACAAGCTAGATAAAACGTATTATGTAGATTATCGTTTTTTTTTTGTTTTATGGATTAGTCAGTGTTATCTCCACTTATAATAAATCTCTAAATTAAAAAAAGAATCAGCCAGTTTGAAACTAAGCTTTCTGTGGTACGAATGTTCTCAGCATCCCATGAACGGAAAAATATGAAAAATTTTATATAGGTACATTATTATTCTAGCTGCAACTTAGGATAGTTTTTATCCGACTGCGACAGTTAATTAATTTTCCGAAATATACGACTTCATTTAATTTTTCATTTATTTTTATTGAAATCAAACGCTGCTCCAACTGTCAGCTATAAGATCCGTCAAATTTTCGTCAAAATGGCGGAATTGCTTTGCCTTTCACTTATTAATAATTTAAATCCCGTCTACGATAGACCTTTACGAGACAAATGCTAAAATATAAACCATAAAAAAATATTCGATTCTGATATGAGAACTTATATGCGCAAATGTCGTTTTATGTCGTAATTTCAATAAATGAAATCAACAAATTTGAACAATATAATTAACACGAATTTGTTTTTTTTTAATGACAATGGCACGCGCTCGGCGCATTCAGCCAAAGTACCTGCGGCGCTACCACGAAAACCGATACTCAATGTTCATATATTTGCATCCCTGTCACTCGAGTGTGGTTAGTGCGATAGAGATAGAGATACCCGAATATTTTCGAATTCCGAAGTTCGTGGTTATAGATCAGGAATCGAAAATATGGTAAATAATCATAATGTATTTTCTCGAAAAAGAATTTAAAATAAATATAGTCAAATGGAGAAAAAAACAAAGCAAGAGGTTATATAGGTAATGATTAAGTTATAAGAGTCCAAAGTTTTAAGAGGGGGTATGTTCTGTCCCTTTTCCGCAAAACGCACCTTCATATGAAACGATTGTTTTTTACTATGACGCTCGAGTATATTGACGTCACAGTCCCTCATCGTTTTCTCACTCTAACAAGCGACATTAAAACGGATGTAGCTTCATAATTTTTTGAGATATTTGAATGGGAGTTTCATTATCTTCTATCTATTTATACATAATAAATGCCTATGTCCTGACTGACTTATTCACTCAATCACTCACTCACTCACTCATCAACGCACAGCCGAAACTACTAATCTTAGAGAGTTGATTTTTGCACAGTATGTTGCTTTTATAACGTGGGCTAGGGATAAAAAGGGATTTTTGAAAATTCTACCCCTAAGGGGGTACAATGGGGGTGCAAAGTTTGTATGGGAGAACCTTTTTTTTTTGAGCTATAGACTTAAACTTTGTAGAAAAATTAGTTATTAGAATACAAATGAAACACTTTCAGCGTTTTGGAAAATTCCACCCCTACGGGGGTAAAATAGGGGTGCAAGGTTTGTATGGGGGAAACATTTTTTTTTTAAATAGAGACTTAAAACTTTGTAGAAAGATCAGTCATTAGAATACAAATAAAGAACTTTCAGGGTTTTAGAAAATTCTACCCCTAAAGGGGTAAAATAGAGTGCAAAGTTTGTATGGGAAAAACTACTTTTTTTTAAATAGAGACTTAAAACTTTGTAGAGAAATTATTCATCACAAATAAAGTACCTAGATTCAGTGTTTTAAAAAAATCTTCCCCTAAGGGGGTAAAATAGGGGTGCAAATTTTGTATGGGGGAAACAATATTTTTTTTTAAATAGAGACTTAAAACTTTGTAGAAAGATTAGTCATCAGAATACAAATTAAGTACTTTCAGCGTTTTAGAAAATTCTACCCCTAAAAATAGGGGGCTAAAATAGGGTGCAAAGTTTGTATGGGAAAAAAAAAAAAAAATTTAATAGAGACTTAAAATTTTGACGAAAAATTACTTATTAGAACATGAAAAATACTACATTCGGCGTTTTACAAAAATCATTCCCTAAGGGGGTTAAAAAAGGGTGCAAGGTTTGTATGGGGAACACTTTTTCTGAGCTAGACACTTAAAACTTTGTAGAAAGATTACTTATAAAAATACAAAAAAAAAGACTTTCAGCGTTTTGAAAAAATCTATCCCTAAGGGGGATAAAAAGGGGTGCAAAGTTTTTATCAGGGAAAGTTTATGTTTTTGAGTTAGAGACTTGAAACTTTGTAGAAAGATTACTTATTAAAATACAAAAAAAGAACACAAATCGTTTTAGAAAATTCCACCCCTAATAGGGTTAAAAAGGAGAGCAAGCTTTGCATGGGCAACACTTTTTTTTGAGTTAGACTTAAAACTTTGCAAAAAGATTACTTATTAGAATACTAAAAAAGAACTTTCAGCGTTTTAGAAAACTCCATCCCTAAGGGGATCCTTAAGATCCTTAAGAAGGGTAGCCAGTGTTGTGTGGGAAAACTTTTTTTTTTACTAGACTTAAAACTATTCAAAATGTTACTTATTAAAATTAATAATAAAGTACTTTCAGAGTTTTAGAAAATTCCACCCCTAAGGGGGTTAAGAAAACTTTGTATGGGCAACACTTTTTTTGAGCTAGAGACTTAAAAGAAAAAGTTCTTTCAGCGATTAGAAAAATTCAACCTCTAAGGGGGTTTAAAAGGGGGTTCAAATTTTAAATGGCGAGCAATAAAATTTTAAAGTGTGAGTAAGAGATTTTTAACTTCGGTCTTATTCTGTACGTTAAAAGACTACAAAACTGATTTCAGAGTTTTTCCAAATTCATCCCCTAAGAGTGTTAAAATTGGTTCAAAGTTTGAGTATTTCAAGGCATTTTTAAAGTATGAGATTTTTAACTTTGGTTTTAGACTGTTTGTTCACAAACTAGAAAATGAACATCAACCTTTTTTTTAATTATCCCCTAAAAGAGGGTTCAAATTTTGTATTGAGAGAAATCATTTTCTAAGACGATAAAAAGTTCTACGCGGACGAAGTCGCGGGCAACAGCTAGTCTGTTATATGGCTGTAGCTGATATGCCTAGTGCGCAACAAAATAATGCGATAGAATAATACGCAACTATTCGAAATATAGGGAACTCTGAATGATGAGTAGATTTAAAATGGCAATCTGGATTACAAAATGTTGTTATGCGAGTCCATTTTTAATTGTTTTGAGAATACATGACCTGTGTGACGTAGCGCGTAGGTACGTTATATGGCCCTTTAAAATTGAGTTGTCTATAATTTCATAAGCAAATTTACAGTTAGACTAGCTCGGAATGCGTCGAAAAGTTTTCATTAGTAGGTAATCAGAGAAGATATGCACGCTGTAATAAAAACCGATTGCCCTTACGAGACGAGTGGAGATGACATGTGATTGATGTGATTACCGTTTTACGTTTCGATAATGAGTTAATAACTAAATGACGTTTTGATAACTACGCGTCGTTACCTGTATTCGTGAATGTTGATTTTTTATTGGAATAATTACATAATGACTGGTTAGGAAAGAGGAGGTATCTTTGAAATTGTATAAAAAACGGCAAGGGACTCAAATTATCTTGGATTCTGTCAGAGGGCTGTACCGTGTTAAGATAAACGAGACGAGAGATTAAAGATAATGTCAGTGAACAAATCTCCACTAAACCCTATTTCTGCCAGCTTAATACAAAATGTTCGCGATAGTTTGCTATTTAATACTTGTTTTGATTGTGCGTAGCAATAAAAAGTGTTTGCCGCACGTAAAAGTTTTATGACGTTCATTTAAATCAGGCCAAGAACATCGTTTTGTACTCTGTTTAGAACAGTTTTATTCTAAAAGATATTTTTTTTTAATTGAGCTTTCGTTGATAATTAATCGATGTTCGCGATTCACAATTATATAGGTACAAATGTCATTAATTTTCAGGATGGTATATCTGCGGAAAATATCAAATTGTATATATGTGAAATCGCCAATGCCCACCAGCATTCCCTACCATCAAAGGAATTATGCCCAGTCTCGGACGGTATGGTTTGATGATGATGGTTAAAAATAGTAGTTAGGTTAGGAAGTTAGATGGTTAATAAGTAAAACGTCAACTTGGTTTTGGCGGTTGAATTTGCCTCTTCTTCTGAAATCTGCCAAGCTCCACAGATATCCGTAAATGTTAGTTTGATGTGTGCCTCCCTCGGCTCCCTCAGACGAGAGGCTAGTTCCAACACATTTTCGTTATCATGAACTGGTCCGTGTCGTATCTCCGGCGAGTTAACTATCGGTTAACATTGCGTTACTATTGCTAATACGGCGAACTATTTGCGTACGTGACTGCCATATGTGATTGCAAATCGTGAAAAGCATTATCACGCTAGTGATAGCGCGAGTTTTCCACACTAGATGTTGCACTTAATACGTCATACGTAGGTCGTTGTGGATTAATCATGTTGTTTTGCGGTAACGGCTCATTTTATTTGAGTAATGATAATATAATGTGTGAGAAAAGGACATGTTGTTTGAGTTTGTATTATTCCGTCGTGGGACAAAACAAAAATACGTCATACCTGTTTTGCAGAAGGGAAAACAGTCTCGACTATAATGCCCAAGAAGCCCTATCTGTTAAGTTGGATTTAATTTAACCCTTTACTCACAAAACGCCAAGCAAAGAATTTGTCTCTGAATAAGGTGAATAGTTTTTGTGACCATGCATTTCCATAGATGAAACAAAAAAAAAACCGGCCAAGTGCGAGTTGGACTCGCGCACGAAGGGTTCCGTACCATTATCTATAAAAACGGCAAAAAAACCACGTTTTTTGTATGGGAGCCCCCCTTAAAAGAATATTTTATTTTGTTTTTTGTATTTGTTGTTATAGCGGCAACAGAAATACATAATCTGTGAAAATTTCAACTCTCTAGCTATAACGGTTCATGAGATACAGGCTGGTGACAGATTATCTATAAAACGGCAAAAAATCACGTTTTTTGTATGGGAGCCCCCCTTAAAAAAATATTTTATTTTGTTTTTAGTATTTGTTGTTATAGCGGCAGCAGAAATACATAATCTGTGAAAATTTCACTCTCTAGCTATCACGGTTCTTGAGATACAGCCTGGTGACAGACAGACGGACGGACGGACGGACGGACAGCGAAGTCTTAGTAGTAGGGTCCCGTTTTACTCTTTGAGTACGGAACCCTAATAAAAACGCACTAGAGACAAAAAAAAGCATATGATTGCTAATATATTTTTGTCGCTAATGGCCTTTTCTGTCGTTCCTATCTAGGGTTGCCAACTAATTTTGGGGGAGATATAGTATTTTCCAGAAAAAAGCGACAAAAATATAGTACACTGTAAAAAAATACAGTACTTGGCTGGCCAATGTTGCTATTTAGCAGTGGCAGCGCGTGAAAATTTTCTATGAGCAACCCGTAACAAAAAAGTTATTAAATAGTTCAGAATATACATATACCTACCTATCTATAGGCTTGCCTAAAAATAAATTTTAGGCAATCGGCTTGTATGGGCGCTCCGCTACCGCTATTTAGTAAAACCTCGGCAATTTGAAGCACTTCGTAAGGTCCCCCAAAATATAGTATTTTCGCGTACTATATATTTCTTCAACAGTATATAGTGCAAAGAGTCAAAATATAGTACAATACTATATAATATAGTATGGTTGGCAACCCTATTCCTATCAGTGAGTTGGAGTGTGACAGGTCGGTCTGATCTTGTCACAGATTCGATATGCAGATTAGATCAGGCTAAACTTTTTTAGGAAAACCAATCGTTACGTCACTAGAGTAATGGCTACAGAGCCGATGAAAACAAAACTATTTACGGTGACGTTCTGACTTTCCTAGAATATACGAGGGAGATTATACTTAACTAAATGAATAATTAATGGAACGACGTACCTAATTCTAATTGCAAATAGTTACCTTACTGAATTATTTGTCAATGTGGGGTTAGCCGAAAGTTAACTTTGACGACATTTGCGGTGACGTGCAGTAATAAGTACATAATTTAAAAGGTCAGGCGCAAAATCTATTATACACACACTTACTTTACTAACCCAACTCACACAAATAGATATAACGTATACCTACCAGTTTTATTATTACGACCTTGAGGTAATCAATTATAATATTTATTGTTGACCTGCTTTCGATTTGTTATCGCTAAATACATAGCAACAGATGCTTGAATGAATAGTGTGTAATGAACACCTTAGTCCCACGCTACTCGCACGCGCCTTCAACGGTCAATCATTACATTATCTTACATCAATTGATTAAGAACTTTACTAGCGCTTCAATAAAGTACATTTTTCTCTGCAGATGGAGCCGAAGTTTTTAGTTTACTAAAACAAACCTGACCAGTATAAACAGCATTTGTTCTCATGAAGGTACGTGCCTCCAGACATGTTTCAGGTACTTACTTAGGTACCTGAACGTGTGACTAGAATGAGTATTGGGTGTCATCCAAATTGCAAACGACGGTCACTTCCGTAACGGTAGGAAAATAGGGTTTTATTTTCCGGTGTCCAGGAAGTAAATATTTTCTTTGGCGTCTATGAAACCACAGCGCTATAAATTAGTACGTTAATGATCCGGAAAATATTTTTCTTGGCCGGTTTCAAGCTGTATCAAGTAAGTACGGAACACTAATTAACTAGATAACGGTGCCTATCTATATTGCGTCAGTTTTGTCAAATGCCGTTATTACACAATTTTCCCCTTGCATAAGTAGGTACCTATTGTGAAATCGACCGACGCAATCTCTGATAAAAATAGACGGTAACTGATATGTTATGGGGGTGTGACTGCACACACCGTTTTCATAATTCAAACAAATAGGTAATTTTCTGTCTAGACGTGTTGTTATCCACCTTTTAAATGAGCGACTTAAAAATACAAATATATAGAATATAATAGAATAGAAAAATGTTTATGAGAGTTAAAGTTAACCTTATTTATGTATAGTCTTGTTTTAATTACTTCCTTAAAATCATTGATATTTGAGCATCTACAATGTCAACATATCCGGCAAGTTTCGTGAGTAAAGCTAAGGCTTTAGACTGACCTCGACTTGCATTAGTGTTTAAATAATGGCGAAAGTTAAGATCCAATCTCAGAAATAATGCAGTGTTAGCAACACAGCTTCAGGGTCGGGAGATATAATATTGACGCGATTACGTTGTCAAGTACTAAGATGTATGACTCTATCGTCAGTGCAATAGAACGTACCTACTTTACATATTATATGGACAAATCGTCATTAGATGTAGTGCGACAGGTGCGAGGCGAGCCCATCATAGTCTAGGTAACATTATGTATTAGGTATGTTATCATTCAACGAGTACTAAATAAAACACATATATACTTATGGTGTGTGAAACGCCTGTTACGATTTATGCCTTTTTGCTGTAGGGTGGGTGGCAGATTAGTTTTTCTTAGCTTTCAGAATTCTGTAGCCAATAAAAAAATACATACATACGGCAGGTAATATGAGACTACATAGTATTTTTTGGAAATGAGAGCTGCTTATATGCCCTAACTTAATAACCCTACAAGACTTGAATATGGGAGTTCTTTATTTTACCGACGAACGTTCCACCGAATGCATTATTTCGCCGAATTTTCATTACATCTATTTTTTTCTCAGACACTGTTAACTTTTGAGGTACCTATAGCTAAAAGGTAAGAAGCCATTAGGTAATAAACTAATAAGGTTAGGTTCGTATTATAACAATTCTGATAAGTTTACTGTTTCTGAATAAAATTGTTTTCGATGAAATGAGAATGAGAATTCGGCGAAACGTTCATTCGATGAAACGTTTGTCGGTGAACCCTATAATATATTATTTTAGTTTTCCCTATTCTTACTTTGCTCTTCTGATGAAATCTCAGCATAAAGAACTCTTACACGTGTATCTACGGTTACGGTAGCACTTATTATGTTTCTGCCTATAACGTTACTAGCATTCCGGTTTCACGATAGGTATACTTGTCCGATAAGCTGTTGCTAAGTGGCGTGGTAGTAAAGTATAATTTTAATTAGTTGTTTGATTATGCGAGTAGCGATCTAGCCATATACAATTTGTTTAACCAGGGCTAGTATTCCATCTGCGATCTGTACGGACATATTCATTATGGCATTTAATTCTGATTTTGAAAGACAGACCGCTAAAGTGGGGAGGGGACATATCCCCTTTTATCAAATATTGGGGATAGAATACCGCCTCTTCTTAGCTCTCGACTCTGAATAAATATTGAAGGAAATCACATTGACATGATGACGGAAAAGTAATTGCTATATAGTATAGGTCGCATTTAGAGAAAAACTGCTTTTCATGAAGGCTGTTCTATTATAAGCATATATCTGTATAAATCTCGAGACGAATGATCACGCATTAATATATTTATTTGATGAAAAAAGTATGATGTAAATGGTCACATGCATGCTTCGGATCTTCCACACACGTATTAGCTATCGCAAGTTATTATAAATCTATTGTTTTATCTCAACGATTCATTTTATTATTTTCCATTCGATTTTCGCGATACGACGTTGTGCGTTGGAATAACTGTAATCAATGTAAATCAAATACGTTTTTGGTAATATAATAACTGCTTGTTAATCAAACATGTTTTGAATATCAGAATACAATTCACTACTCTTACCTTATTCACTGCTACATGTTTGCGGCGTTTGGCGTTGAAACCTTGGGGCCATGGGGGCCAAGTGCACGTCGCCTATACAAGGATTTGGCGACGCGCCTAATAGAGGCATCGGGTGACCAGAGGGCTGGCCACTATTTCGCACAGCGTGTTAGTATCGCTATACAGCGAGGAAATACGGCCAGCCTTCTGGGCACCTTGCCTATTGACGGCGACTTAGGCCAAATTTTTTACCTTTAGGTTAAGTTTTATATTGTTGTTTTTATTAATTGCCTTGTTATATGATTAAATAAAACCTTTATATTTCTACTTACCTACATTTGTTGTACACCTCAATATTAGTAGATATTTAATCATTGCAATGAGAGTTCGGTCGCGAAACTCGCGAATGCGTGTGAATGCTCTTGAGATAACTCATTCATTGCATCTACGAGTATTTGATCGGAAAGGAGGATTAGAATTATTATTGAATAGTACAGAGACGACTTACTAGGTAGGTGCCTAATTTGATATGAGCAGTTTAACGTCGGGGTTAAATATTAATTATTTAGTACCTACACGGTTAAGTCCCGTTTTGTTAATAATAACGAGCAGTTTAACTAAGTTTTTATAATTTTGTGAAGAAATAAACTGAGTCGTATATTTTCTTTAGTGTTATAAAACCTTTTTCATGTCTACAATTGTTTTTAATCTATAGTTTCTTTGACATAAATTATTTCTTTTGTCAATCATTCATAAATAATAATAATCAATCTTTCATTTCATAATAATTCAAAAAAAACCGGCCAAGGCCGGACTCGCGCACGAAGTGTTCCGTACCTACATTATCTATAAAAAACGGCAAAAAAATCACGTTTGTTATATGGGAGCCCCCTTAAACCCCAACACCTTATAGCTCTCAAAATCTTAAAAGTAAAAGATTGTAGCTATATTTAATGTAGAATTAAGTATTTTTTTATGAAATAAACAGTTAAATATATATATATATATTTTATTTTATATTTATTATTTTCTATTTTTAGTACCTACTTGTTGTCATAGCGGCAACAGAAATACATCATCTGTGAAAATTTCAACTGCCTAACTAATCACGGTTCATGAGATACAGCCTGGTGACAGACGGACAGACAGACAGACAGACATACATACAGACAGATGGACAGCGGAGTCATAGTATTTAGGGTCCCGTTTTACTCTTTGAGTACGGAACCCTAAAAATCACTATATCAGAGGTCTGTTAAGTATGAATCAGATCTTTTGATATGTTATTGAGTGAGTAAATCACCTTAATTTTTATCGATTCAGATTATACTTGCTCTCAAACTGAGAACTAGATAACGGGGTTTAATTATCGGACAAGCAAAGTTTCACAGCTCGATTGGTCTTATCGTCATGTCCCGCTAGTTGTCACTAAAACAAATTGAATGTCGCACGATTTGTGCAACGTGATTTGCGTGTTATAAAAACTGCTATGTGAAAGTTTGTAAAAGTCATACATCATCATCATATCGTCGACTGCTGGACATTGGCCTCCCCCAAAGAGTGCCACAATGACCGGTCCTGCGCCACCCGCATCCAGCGGACATGTCACCTACCTACATAGTTTTAACAAATGGTTTGAGCATCAATTTACCATTTAGTGTTTAAGGCGCTGTCAACACCAAAAACGCGCACACTGTCTATTTGTATCGGAGTAAACGAGAGCGAGTGTTACTTGGGCGGCCAGGTTTTAGAAGAAAATAATGAATAAAATATATTGAAATAAAAAAAAGTGTGGATTATCTGTGAAATATGGCTTGTTAGCGGTTTAGGTATGAATATGTGGACTTCATGGTTTTAATTGCAGACCCATACGTCAAAAAAATAAGGACATAGAACCATCTAAGATGATTTTAAGACCAATCTTTGCAATTATTTTCTATCGAGCCGATTTCGTCCAATTACATTTCGAGTCCGTCTACACGGTCTTGGAAATAATAATGATGAATATTAATTTATATTTTTTGATGTGCTAGAACAAATAACTTTTCTTAAAAAACTGCTTGAATAATATCAATTTCTACAAATTAGGTCTTGCCACCCTCTTAATGAACTATGTTATTTACTTTTCTTATTTAGTGCTTACTCGTATCGTAAATAAATGCATTGTTATTTTTCGTATCACCGGGAAAGAGGAAGTTTTGTAGTTTAGATATTTAAAGCTGAAGATACCTATAGTAATATTTAACAGCTTTACAATAAATCTTGATCAAACTTCCACGTGAATAGATGAACTTGAATCGGATATTTGCATATGAGTTACGTACGTTTATTCATGACGTAAAGAATAAAACTAAAGACAATCGAACCGATGTGTATGGCTGATAATTACTCCTAACTTGGTTTGTTTACCAAAATATTAGATTTTGTTGAAAATGCAAGTGTAAACTTTACGCAACCGTCTTTCATTTAACTGGCGAGTCGTACTTGGTAGTTAAAGACAATACTTTAAATACACGTTCAGCAACAGAAAAACAAAAATACCTATATAAAATCTTTAAATACGCCGGTCCGCCCTTTTAGTCATCATCATCATCATATCATCCGAAAGACGTCCACTGCTGGACATAGGCTTCCCCCAAAGAGTGCCACAATGGCCCTTTCAGTAAGCTGCAATATACATTAAAACTTACACGTAAGCCTTGGTCTCCTGCACTCGCACCAGGGTGGTCTTGAAGATGTCATAGGCCACTTTGGAGTACTGTGTCGACACCGCCAGCAGGTCAGGCTGGTAGGCCACCTCTCGCTGCTTGTCTTCAGCCTCAGGGTCCGTCACTATCCCGTGCTTCCTCTTCATGCGTTCCAGAGTACTCTTCTTGGGTGGTGGCGGTGGAGGCGCGCTGTCCACTGTGACGTCACGAGTGCACATATTACACATTTTATTTTTTTTATTTTTTAGTGATGTGTCTCACGCAAGAATCGGTTGGCGTGTGACCGAGCCGCGCGCGTTCAGAAATATAAGTTTAGCATTTCTTAGCCCCACCACTGCGCTGTGACGCGCGGCCCCGCCTTTCGTCGATAAGGGTTTGGAAGATTTTGCTCGTTGCTGACGGCTGCAATTTTGTACGTGTGCATAAATATGTGCGCAGAATTTAACGTGAATAATCAATCATAAGCTACGGTAGCCTAGTGGTTCAAGCATGCGTCTGTCAAACGGCGGTGGTCGTGAGATCGAATCTCGGCTCATACCGTATACTATACATACATAAATAAGGACATAAATATCTGTACACGCCTTTATGACATTGTACCTATGGAATATCATTTGATATATACCATTTGGCTTTTCGGTGAAGGAAAACATCGTAAGGAAACCTGCATACATCTGCAAAGAAATTCAAAATTCCCCTAACCCACACTGGCGAGCGTTACTGGGCATGTGCCCAGCTGTGGGACATTGATGATGAATCAATTATCAATAAGTATATTTTTTTATTAATAATATACCGAATATCATTAAAAAGGAATGTCACAATTTACTGATACAATATAAACAAAAATATTTATAAGACTGTTACAGGTAATATACCTCTTTGTATTGTACAGTCACCTGTAAAACTATGGGTGCATTCAACTTACTCATAAATATGTCCCAACCCAACGCTCTTATGTCAGCGGGTTTAGGTTTCTGTACGAGTACATATTTATGAGAGGATTATCTCGATGCATATTTTTGGACTTATCCTGTATCCGAAATTCTAATATTCCTAACCAGTCATTTTCTCACCGAACTTACCATCCATTGTATTCAGTTCATTTATTGGTTGGTTTGGTTCCATTTTGATTATGTTTTTTTTTTTATCCGTACTAGAGTTTGTTTCTGCTTACTGGCACCGTGGTCGCTTGAGTGTCGATGGCGAACTGAGAAAGATGATGCACTAGTACACAGTCTTTGTTGGTACCTAGTTTTATAGTTTAGCTCACCAACCCGTTGGGCACACGCAGTGAAGAAAATCTGCAAAGGAAACTTATACTCCTGAGGTGGCCCCATTGTTACCAAGTCAGGAGCTGATGATGTGATCCCAGGGAAATTGAGGGCTACCCTCAAATTTTATAGGCACGCGTGTAGTGATTTCGGTATTTTCTATTATAACTCGTGTATTCACCCTCGGAGATCGCAATTTTGACGAAGTAAAACTGATGATTCCGTTGAAGTAGCAACTAAGTAAGTGTCAATTCTGAGATCCTTGAGGAATCGACGGAAGTCCTCAAATATTATCAATCAACGGAAATGCTCTCGCCGGAAAGCAGTTCATGTGTTAAATTGGAAAGGAAATGTGGAAATTTTCATGTACCTATGAATATGGGGCTTGGCGAAGTACTGAATTGAAGTCGGCTTAAACTTTGTTTTTAAAGTAAATTATATAGCTAAATAGTAGATTGTCACCAGAAGTATCCACAACGGAAAATATAGGAAAGTCCCAGGCTGATTTCCTTGTTAGGAATTTTGAAGGGAAAGCTGTTATCAACAGTTGATAAGTAGGTATTCTATTTATAGATACAATATTTAAAGTAAAGTGAGTGCATGGGATATATTTAGATCAGTCGGTGATATGCGTTAGAGACGGTAATGCGTGTTAATGTTATGAGTCATGTGCATGCATGTAGGTATACTTTACTTATCAACGAATCAAGAATATCATGACCAATCAAGCTTTTACGCACCGAGTTAATCTTTTATATATATAAATGCCTATGTCCTGCCTGACTGACTCACTCACTCACTCATCAACGCACAGCCGAAACTACTGGGGCTAGAGAGTTGTAATTTACACCAAAACTACCTTTTACAACGTAGGCAACGGATAAGAAGGTATTTCTGGAAATTCCATCCCTATATAAAGGGGTTAATAGGGGTGCAAAGTTGAAGCCTGCAATGCCATAAAGAGACGACAAGTCGAAAACACAAACATGCGGATACTCTCAGACAGTAAATCGGTACTACAAGCACTGATCACAGAGGCGTGCGCACAGAGGTGTGCGCAGATAAAAACAAAGTTACTATGCAGCGGATGAACTGGCCAGGAAAGGCTCAGAAACAACGGCATACGGACCGGAGCCAATCTTGTCCCTGCCACAAAGCTACATATACAATCAACTGGACCAACACACTAAAGACCTACACCAAAGATACTGGGAGGAGATATACACATGCAGACAGACCAAAGAGATTCTGTCGAAACGACACTACAAACTCACAACCACACTACTAAGGACACATAGAAACCAACTGCGCAAGATAGTGGGTATAATAACAGGACACAACACCTTGAACAGACACCTCTATAACTTAGGTATCACAGACAGCCCCAAGTGCAGAGCGTGCATGGAGGCAGAAGAAACGACTAAACATATACTACTGGACTGCAAGGAGGTAGAAGTATACAGAATGAAGCACCTAAGTTCTCCAAACACACTACGGGACGCAGTCAGCAACACCAAGGCACTCATCAACTTTTTAGACGAGCTGGGGTGGTTAGAGTGGCACCACACCGCCGCCGCCGTTTCACGCAAAATAGGCACAATGGATGTCGACTTGCGGAAAACGCCCAGTATAACTAACTAACTAAGGGGTGCAAAGTTTGTATGGGGGAAACTTTATTTTTTGAGCTAGAGACTTAAAAGTTTGTACAAAGAACACATATTGAAATACAAAGTACTTTCAACGTTGTAGAAAAAGGGGTGCTACATTTGTATGGAGGAAATATTTTTTATTAGCTAGAGACTTAAAACTTTGTAGAAAGCTTACTTATTAGAATACAAATAAAGTACTTTCAGCGTTTTGGAAAATTCCAGCACTAAGGGGGTTAAAAGAGTTGCAAAGTTTGTATGAGGGAAACTCCCTTTTGAGATAGAAGCTTAAAAGTTTGAAGAAAGATAACTTATTAGAATACAAATAAAGTACTTTCAGCATTTTGGAAAATTCCACCCCTAAGGGGATGAAAAAGGGCAATGATGGTATAAGGGAAATTTTTATGAGCTATAAATTCAATTTTTTTTATTTTAATAAGTAGGTAATCTACTTGGCCGACACGCACATGGCCGCTTTTAAATACAAGACCGGTCACTTTGGAACTCTTTGGGGGAGGCCTATGTCCTGCAGTGGACGTCTTTCGGCTGATATGATGATGATGATGATACTAATATTATACAAAGGAAAAGCCTGTGAGATTGTAGCTTTGTAAGTTTATATGTTTGTATGTAATGGGTATCTCCGGAACCGCTTATCCGAAATCAAAAAATCTTTCAGTTGTGTGTAGAATGGACTCTGTGGATGGTTATACATTGTTTAAGTATTTTATTTCACACACAAGATGGCACGACGTACCGTCATAAGATTGAATTTCGCCTGGCATGAGTGGAAGAACGCTAGATTTTTTTTTTCGGTACTGTTTTGATTTAAATAAATAAATAATAAAAATAAAAATAAAAAGCATTTATTTCGGACAAAATAATCCATAGATGTTAGTATTACAATAAACTTAAATAACTATGTTAGTACCTAAACTTAAGTGCTGAGAGGTCCAGTGCCTGATTAGGGCGCTGTCCCATCTCTCTGCCACGACTGCCAGGAGACCGTGGCGGCTGGCGCGCACTCTGCGAAGCGTCGCGGCGCAGCGCTTGCGTAGCGTGGCGTGGAATCCATCCACATGCGCGTCGGCGAACATGCCATCGCGGCAGCCGCAACAATACCCTGAAGGCGTCGTTATATTGTACACGCATGGCATTAATAGCACGCTGCGTGTACCTCGTCCACAGGCTACAGGCGTACAGCGAAGTACAGTAGGCTCGAAAGAGTGTTACTTTAACTTGCGCTGTACACCTGCTGAACCTCCGGGCTATCATGTTGGCCCTGACGGCCAATGCCCTACGCTCGCGTTCGATATCCGCGTCGTCATCGGTGACCAAGTGCCCAAGATATTTAAATTAATAAACCCTATTAAGTAGCTCGCCATTCAAACGAATAGGTGGGACATGAGATGGGCACTTGTTCCCCGCCTTAAATACCATGTACTCGCTCTTGAGCACATTGTACTTCAGGCCGTGACTTAGAGCATAGGATTCGCATTTCTCAATCAGTACACGCATACCACCAACCGAGGGGCTCAGCAGTACCATGTCATCAGCATAGCTTATGTTATTAAAACAAACCCTGTCTATGTGACAACCAACATGCATACTGCTAAGCCCACCGAAAAGGGCATCCATGTACAGATTGAAGAGCTTGGGGGAGGTAAGCCCCCCCTGCCTGACCCCGCACTCCAAGCCATATTCGTCCGACAGCTCGTTACCCCAACGAACACTATTTCGCTGGCTCGCGTACCAACACCTAAATATGCGTGTGAGTTCCTTAGGAAATTGCACTTCGTCTAGTTTTTTCCAAAGTAGGTCGTAATTTACAAGATCGAAGGCTTTGGAAAGATCTAAAAAGCACGCATATATAGGCGTCTTCCTGCGGGTGTAGTATTCAACGGCCTGCTTCAAACAAACAATTGCACTTTCGGTAGATAATCCAGCGCGAAAACCGAACTGCGCGTCATTTAAGGTTTTTTTTGTAAATATATTATTGTGATACTGAACTTACGTGTCTCGGGTTCAGGCAGAATATCAGTGCTTCTCTCGAAAGAGCGAAGCGTATAACTGAGCTGGTGTAAGCCGTACGATTAAAAAAACCGCAAATCGATCTACAGTTTAGCCATTTGGCCCACGCATACTAGAGGTCAAAACGAATATTTTGACCAGCAGTTCCTAAAAAAAAATCCCTTAGGAGGGGAGTGCCAAGACATTTATTTTTTGTTTGGAAAAAAAAGATTTTTTTTCAGAAACCTATCGTGTGTGGTATCTAATGAAAGGGCATTTTGAGGCGATTCGAAAAATATACCACATCATTACATTTCAGCCATTATTTTTTAATGAACACAAAATAAATTTTCGAAACTTACCAAGTTTGGACTCCTCCAGACACATTATCGCTGATTTTTTATTAATACAATATCATTTATAACCTCAAAAAAGCAATTTTGAAAATACACATACAAGACACGCAGGTCCCTCACTCCCAACACAGCGCATCCTAGGGAGCTCTGGCGACCTTACTCACCACCAGGAACGCAACACCACATACTTCATAGCATGCAATAATATAGCAACACTACAAAGCAGTGGTGCTATTATGGTTGCGGTCTTCTGTAAGGAGGTACTTCCCCAGTTGGGCTGCTCCACATACGAGCGAGATGACTTTACCTCGTTGCCCTACCTCTCTTAAAGTTCTCTCACGTTTTTATCTATTATATAGGCTACATTATATTGTATCCCGCGCGTTTGCCTGTGTTCTTAACAATACGCGAGCGAAAACGCACGGGCAACTAGTTTGTTATAAAGTGATGCAAGTCAAATGTTGTGAGTAGGTAGGTATTATTTACATAGGTACACGTGTATTCAAATTGCAAAAATGTAGATAAGAAAGAGCATTAAAATGTGACGTATCACCATAAGTCACAGTTATTACCCTGCGCATCGGTACAGCTACCACAATAACACAGGAATACCTACAGTATTTTTTCCTTATAAAAAAGCTTGAAATAGGTTAGTATCCTATTCTGGACCCATAAAAAAACAACAACATTAACAATTAACAAAGGCGGTGAGACTGAACATGTACAGTAAAGTGCAAAAAAAATATCGATTTAATCCTCTCATAAATATGTACCGAAACCTTAATCCGCTGACATAAGAGCGATGGGACAATTTATGACACTCAAAATACAATAAAATTATACCTCATGCAGAAAGCTTATTATACATTAGACGATTTTTTTAATGATCAGTTTGAGGAGTGGACTAAATTGTAGGTCATTGTAACGGATTGATATTATGAATTATTATTAATTGATTATTGTGACATTCTTAACTTAAATTAAAATTTTTGTTTTTTAATTTAATTTATATGATGTGAAATATTAACTTTTAATAGTATTGTTTAATATCTTTAATATTTTGTCGCAATTTTTTTATATTTCTTAAGTTCGCGTGAGAGGTGTGAAAATTATGTGACGGTTATGTATGTCTTTCCCGCTCACGGGACAATGATGTCCCGGACCTTTGGGAGGCGTGCGTGGGGCTAGGTACCTACAAAGTACCAACTGAGCCAACACGTAGAGGCCCTTTTGACAATTTAATGAAATGCAAGGAGTACACCGAGCGGATGCTGTCCCTGCCCGTGTCATGGGACGCACACAGAGACAGCACCCGCTGGGGTGTATAGGGACTATTGCTGTTGATGGAATCTAAAGAAAATTTGGTTATTGGGTGAAAATGATGGACTAGTGGCTGGGCTATTGGGTGAAACATCGGACGCCTGCCTAATAAACTGTCTCATTTTTTATCTCTGGCAGACGGTGACTCGCCAACTACTAGATGGGCCCCTGTTAATAGCGACATTAAAAAATGGCCTAAGGGCAACAACATGACGGTTATTATTATTATTATTTTAATTATTGTTTATTTCATTGCTGTGCCCTTACAGGGTTCATGTAGAACTGTAATATGTATATAATTTAAGAACTGTATACTAACATGAGTGCAATAAATGATTTGAATTTGAATTTGAATATGACTATGAGTAAGTTGTATACACCCATATTTTTATACTTGACTGTACAATACTGGCTGTCTCTGTATTTAAATGTTTTGAGACTCGGCGAGACCGCTGATTTTCAGTCTCTAACCAGAGCCCTAAAATTAAGTCAGTTCGCTGTCACGAGTAGACACGACGAGAAGAGATTTGGGGGTATCTTATACTTCAATATATTGAAAATAGGTTTTTCTAACGCAGGCGAGTTAAATTGCTAAATTGTATGTAATACAATTTAACTCGCAGAATTTTATTTAATTTAATTTTTATTTATTTATTCAGCTTACTTAAGGATGAATCACGCTAGAACGGGCCGTTTCCGGCCCGGGCCGTTTTCTAAGAAAAACGACGGCGTGTTTTTGCGCGGACGAGCCATACCCAAGCCCGGCCGAGCCGTCGTTTTTCTTAGAAAACGGCCCGGGCCGGACACGGCCTGTTCTAGCGTGAGTCATCCTTTAATAGTAGTTTATGCAATCGTTACATAATGGATGCTTTTTAAGTCAAGTACCACGTTTAGGCCACGAAGCTTGCTGAGTGGCCTAATTAAGGTACGAGACTTAAAAAGCTAATTATATAACTGTTGTATACAATACTTTTTCTACGAGTCAACGAAAATAATAATTTATTAAACAAACTTGGTATCTATTGCAAATCGCCCTGCTGAAATGAAGCGCAGCAGCTTAGTAATTTTGCGTGTTGATGTCTTCACAGTTATCTTATACAGCTCCTGGATTCATAAGATGACTGCTGGCGGTTATCTTATGAAACCATACGAGCTCCGTCACCAGCTGGTAGAGCTCCAGGATTAAAAAGTATGTGATCTTATTTAGTATCGTGTACGAAATCTTAATTCAAAGATTAAAGTCGACGAGTAGAAAAACTACACATTACATAATATAGGTAGACTATAAGGGTAAACAAATTAGGTAACTAACCATATGTTGCTTTATAATATAAGTATACGCATTACATTAAGTAAAAGAAAGCCACCTTCCGTACTATATAAGTAGTTTATACTGTATTACGTTACGGCAAGCTTCTCTTCATGGTTGATCATAGCTATAGATGGTAGGACGTCATGCGGTCAACTTAGCTAAGCTAGAAATAATTCGGAAGCTCAGTTCTGACTTGCCACTTGCCTTGAAGTCTTAGTAATTAAAACTAAGTATGTCGCAACGAAATCTCTTGACCTGGCCCACTTAGACGGTCCTACGTGCGGTGTCTCAGCTTTGATAAGGGCTAACACGATGAAATATAATGTCCGGCTGTGACCTAGATGAAATAGTCGAGCGCTCTGTAACTTTCCTATGTCCAAGTAGGAAGTTGGGTTGCTTGACAGCTAGGTGTCAGTTATATAAAAACACAGCTTCTGCCTTAGTTAGAGCCAGGCAGAGTCCCGATTTTACTGCCATTCAGAGGCAATACAGCCCCATTCGAACCTTAGGGGTAGGGGTAAATCAATAGAGATCACGGTGAACATGACTTACGTTGTTTTTAACCCCCGACGCAAAAAGAAGGGTGTTTTAAGTTTAACGTGAATATCTGTGTGTCTGTCTGCGGCATCGTAGATCCCAAACAGATTCACCGATATTTAAGTACGGTAATTATTTGCAATTTCCTCGCCGCCGCCGTAGACGTGAAAAGTACTGTGTTAACTCGGCCGAAAGTGCAATAGCTGGACTCGTAGGTACTTTCGAGGGCCTCCGCTACGCGTCGTCGGCCGTCGAACTAACTCGTCCATCTATTGCATTCTAGCCTCTACAACAAATAAGTACTATAGCTTATTTAGTTATCTATCTTTCCAAACTACGCATTTTCATTCATTGTCAACACGGTACATTCAAATAGGCACGTAGTTCCGAAATAACATTGCGATTAGTTAGGCGTAGGCGCCACTAATGTGTCCCAGTCACAGATTAACTAATAATGCACAGAGCCGTCATCTACGACCATTTATATAATATGTTATTTAATCATACATTTGTTCTCAGAAGATTTTTGTTGCTATTGCTACCCTAGAACTCAGTTCTTTGTGGATTGATTTTAAAAATTGTTCTTAGTTTGAATCCTCTGAATAGTCTTATTTTAAAACTAAATATTGAGAGTAGTAGTAATTATATCTTCGGTCGCCCCAACTTCCAGGGAACGAGGGTCATGCCATCAGGCCTCTTGCCGTCGTCTCGCGCGAAACCTGGTGGTTCTAGAACTGTTGGCACACCGTCAAGTGGCGAGGGCCCGGCGCAAAATGTCATTCAGGCAGGCGCGGCTCACTCGCGATTTGTGTTTATCGCTACAAGTACATGCCGGTCGCCCCTTCGGAGGGCCCTATTCAGTGGCTGCCACGTGTTGGTACAGGACGCTCGGACGGGTCGCAGCGCGTTGCATGCGATAGAACGGGATGGTCACATTTAGGCACGTTTGGCGTACCTAAACAGGGAATTTGTTAACAGAGAACCTTCTGTACGTAGTACTATTACTTATTCTGTGATTCAGGCTGGCATGCCGCGATGCCCAGCGGCACTTTTAGTAGGTACTTACAGGACAAGCCGTGTAGGCCTAAACGGGTGACTTTCACACCACAGTGACATTCATGCGGAACCACACGTGGTGCTCTTAGACGCAGCGACACACTCGGCACACTCATGTGCGGAGGTTTTTCGAAGGCAAAGCCTGCAGCCATGCGCTGGATTCCCATTTTTTTATTACAAGCTTTATATTAACTTGCACTGTTCGTATGTATTTTAATATGTAAGTATGTAAATATGTAAGTATGTAGTGCACCAATTCACCGAGAGATGGCGCTGGCGTCGAGATAGATCGCACTAACGGAATGTCGACATAGAATCCTTAGGCTCGATATGTAAAAAATCATTCGATGTCTTTTGTTAGGCGCAAGTATGTACTTGGTTGGCTGCATTCAAGTAAATTGAACACCTTCCATTGCAATCCTTGCTATAGGGAACCTGGAACGCAGTACGGTGTCTCAACGAAACGCCTATTGTGGGACAGTTCTAGTTAAAATAAAGTATTTTACCTACTGTATATGTTTTAAATACACTTTATCTTGCGTATTGTCGTTGTTTCCTTACGAAGAAAGTAACCAACCTTACAGTGGCGTCCAACTCAGGCTCAAACGAACCCAAATATTTGGTTACCCGATTCGGTCGGAAGACGACGTATCCGCTTAAAACTAGCCAAAAGAAGGGTCAGGACAAGATGAGTGTCAACTTGACTCAGGATCAGTTTCAACAACTACTGGCCAGCGTGGGCAGTAGTCGGAAGGGTAGTATGACGTCATGCACGGCTACCTACAACGGTCGCAAGGACAGGGAGACCGTGGAAGCTTTCTTAACTGCAGTGCAAGTTTTCAAGAAGCTGGAGAATATTAGCGAAGGCGACGCGCTGGCGGCATTACCGTTAATTTTACGGGACGATGCTGCAGTATGGTGGCAAGGCATCAAAAACACCATTGCTACATGGGAAAGTTTTGAGGACGCGCTGCGCAATACGTTCGCACCGAAGAAACCCGTATATGAAATTTATTTAGAGGCCTGTGGGACCAAACAAGCGCCAGGCGTTTCGACGGACGATTTCGTAACGAGGAAAAGAATGTTATTCTCCGAGTTGCCCCGCGATGAACAACTGAACCCCAAACAGCAGTTACATATAACCTACGGTCTTCTGAGCCTAAAAATCAGAGAGAAAGTCCCCGTAGAGAAGCTTAAGGATTTTGATGACCTACTCAAACAAGCGCGCAGTACGGAAGCCCTTCTTAAAGAGAAAGCAGGAAGGGAAGAAAGGGAAGACAGACACGAGAAACCGACAGCAATCCCGACATCGGGTCCTGTCACACAGACACGGACCAAGAAGGTATCAAGGTGCAATTTTTGCAAAAAATTGGGTCACGTTCTTGAAGAATGTCGGAAACGGAAGAAAACAATGGAAGGCGAAAAGGAACAAACGGGTCCGACTCCTTCATCATCCTCCGACGTCAAGTTCTCCTGTTACGGCTGCGGCACACCGGGAGTTTATCGCAGTAATTGCAAACTATGTGCCAACAAACCTACTGAGATACCTGAGAAGAGAGGCAACTTGGGTTTCTGTGCCATGAATGTACAGTTGGACAAACAATCTCGTCCCATGGTGTTTGTCCAGGTCAACGGCATAAAAGGGAAAGCTTACGTGGACACTTGTGCCAAAATTAGCGTTGCATCGAACGAACTGTACCAGATGTTGAAGGCTCAAGGACAAACATTCTATGAAGAAATGGCTACTGTGACTTTGGCGGATGGGCACTCAAGACTCCAGAAGGTATTAACATTCGAGGCTGAAGTAAACCTTTGTGGTCGACGTTTTAATACCGCGTTCATAGTATTGTCACAATCCGAAGACAACCGAACGTTGCTTGGCATTGACTTCCTACAAAAAGCTGGTATTATCTTGAATATAGCTCAATTCACATGGAGCTACATACAACAACCACAACAGGAGTTTGAACTGTATCAAGAGAGGTTCGTCATGTTTCAGCAACCAGACTCGAAAGTCACTCCTAGAATAGGTGTTGCACCCATAGACCTGGAACGAAGGAAGAGGCTTGCAAAAGGAGCACCCACAGTGGAAATAGCCAGATCGAGGACAGAGTTAGCTGCTTTACCTCCCAAAATTCACTGCCAGAACGACAAACTTCTATTCGACGGCCACTCACCTCGGATGGAATTTATGATGCGGGATGCTATGCGCAACATCGAAGAAGCTGAAAATACACTGTCGCAGCACGAAGTTACCCTCTTCGATGACATAGGCATATACGCCTTGGATGTTTCTGCCGGGATGGACAAGGCAGGGCTGGACGAACTGGTAAGCGAGTTCAAGGACATATTTGAACCAAATGACAAGCCAGTAAATGGAGTCGAACATGTGATTGAGACACGTGACCACCCGCCTATAGCAGTCCCACCGTATAGGATGTCCCCGGCAAGAAAAGAAATACTTAAGACTGAAATCCAGCAGATGTTGACGGACGGTGTTATCGTACCCTGCACGTCTCCATGGGCCGCGCCAGTGGTAATGGTACCGAAACCAAACGGTAAAGTAAGAATCTGCGTAGATTATCGGAGACTGAACTCCATCACAGTGCCTGATGTGTACCCAATCCCTCGCATCGATGACCTACTGCATGAGGCCAAATCCACCACGTACATGTCCACGTTAGACTTGAAGGCCGGATATTGGCAAATACGTGTACGGGAATGTGACCAAGAGAAAACGGGATTCATCACGCCTTTCGGGATCTATAAATTCCAGAGAATGCCGTTCGGGCTCCGGAACGCCCCCTCGACCTTCCAGAGGTTGATAGACAGATTTCGGGTTAGCCTAAGCCATATCAAACTATTGGCTTATCTAGATGACCTGATAATCTTCTCCACGACACTTCAACAGCACCTCTCCGACCTGAGGGATGTGTTTACCAAGATGAGAGAATATAACTTCGTCGTCAACAAAGACAAATGTCGATTTGGGTGTACCAGCATCAGATATTTGGGCCACTTAATAACGCCGGAGGGTCTACAAGTTGACCCGGAAAAGATTTCGGCTATCATTGATCGTCCTCCTCCGTCGAATGTGAAACATTTGCTATCATTCCTACAGACTTGTTCTTGGTACCGGCGATTCATAAAGAACTTCTCCGACATCGCTGAACCATTGACTAAGCTAACCAGGAAGAAAGCTGCGTGGGTCTGGGGTTCCGAACAAGAGAAAGCGTATCAAGCATTGAAAACCCATCTCACGTCTACTCCAATTCTCAAGCAAGCAGACTATACCAGAGCCTATAGTATCAAAACAGATGCAAGTAATTACGCTCTGGGGGCAGTACTCGTGCAAGGTGAAGGGGAAGAAGAACACCCGATTGAGTACGCAAGTAGACTCCTCACACCAGCGGAACGCAACTACTCAACCAGCGAACGAGAAGCACTTGCTGTGCTGTGGGCCATAAATAAATTCGCAGGGTATATCGAAGGTTCGCCTGTTACCGTCGTTACAGACCACCAGGCCCTACAATGGCTTATGAAATTGAAATCCCCAACCGGAAGACTCGCTAGGTGGGCTCTACAGTTGCAAGCTTACGAGGTTAAGGTAAAATACATACCTGGACGAATAAATGTCGTGGCAGACACTCTGTCGAGGCCACCATGCACAGAGAGCACCCATATGGAATGCGGCGTGTGTATGGTAACAGTAGACGTGCGCCAACGCAGTCCGGCAGAAATTAGGTCGGAGCAGCTCAAAGATGAGAAATTGAAGAAGATAATCCATGCACTAGAGGATACCCACGACAAAGAAAACGCTGTATACTGGTCTAGCAAGGGGTACCTCATGAACGACGGCCTGCTGTATCGTCACAAATCAGAATCAGACCCAGATGGAGCCCAATTAGCGGTACCTGAGCATGAATGGGCCAACGTATTAGCAGTATATCATGATGACCCCAGAGCGGGGCACTATGGTGCTGATAAGACATTTCAGGCCATATCTCGTAGATACTATTGGAACGGCATGCGAAAGTACATTGAGAGCTACGTTAAACTCTGCATCAAGTGTCAACGTTACAAACCCTCCAACCAAAAGCCTGCGGGGCTTCTACAAACCCAGGCATTAAGTCAGCGCTTTGAAGTAATTTCGTTCGACCTTTTCGGGCCCCTACCGCCCTCTCCTGATGGCAAGACCTGGATCCTGATCGTAGAAGATATAAACTCCCGTTGGGTAGAACTTTTCGCACTACAAGATGCTACTGCGGAACGTTGCTCCTCAGTACTGATAAACGAAATATTCCTGCGGTACGGGTTTCCTCGGAGAATGATCAGTGACAACGGACCTCAGTTTGTCAGCGCCATCATGCAACAAGTTGCCTTCTGCTGTAAAATTAAACATGCCTACACGCCAGTATACCATCCCGAGGCAAATCCCGTAGAAAGAAAGAACCGGGATCTGAAGACGCAATTAGCAATCCTCGTTGGTCAGAACCATCGGGAGTGGCCAGAACACCTACCGAGCATCCGGTTCGCTATGAACACGGCTGTTTGCAAAACCACTACCCATACTCCTGCTTTCCTGACATTCGGTCGCGAACTGAAGACTATCGATGACAATTACCATAATTTTCGTCAAATTTTGCTCTCGGAAAACTTTATACCGGAAATAACTCCAAAATTGCTGCAACTGGCTAACACGCTGGAGAGAGCGCAAGAGGTGCATGAGTTGGAAGAGGAAAAGAGAAAAGAAGTAACGGATCAACATCGACGGGCTAGACCAGAATACAACGAAGGGGACATGGTTATGGTATCACTACACCCACTGAGTTACGCCAGTAAGGGCATCAGTGCTAAGTTTGCTCCACGAAGAGATGGACCGTACCAGATTACAAAGCAACACGGACCATCTTCATATGCGGTAGCGGACCCATCGAATCCTGACTTATGCCTTGGAATCTACCATGCCTCGGCATTGACTCCCTATATCGGATCGACAGAAGAGCTACCTAACCCAGTCCAACCTTTGAAGAAACGAGGCAGACCGCGTAAAGTACAACCCCAACCTGCTCGAGGCCGCGGCAGACCGAAGAAGCAATAATCCAACCCTCGCTGGGACATCTCGGGAACAAATGGGGGGGAGTGTAGTGCACCAATTCACCGAGAGATGGCGCTGGCGTCGAGATAGATCGCACTAACGGAATGTCGACATAGAATCCTTAGGCTCGATATGTAAAAAATCATTCGATGTCTTTTGTTAGGCGCAAGTATGTACTTGGTTGGCTGCATTCAAGTAAATTGAACACCTTCCATTGCAATCCTTGCTATAGGGAACCTGGAACGCAGTACGGTGTCTCAACGAAACGCCTATTGTGGGACAGTTCTAGTTAAAATAAAGTATTTTACCTACTGTATATGTTTTAAATACACTTTATCTTGCGTATTGTCGTTGTTTCCTTACGAAGAAAGTAACCAACCTTACAAGTATGTAAATATGTAAGTGTGTAAATATGTAAGTATGTAAATATGTAAGTATGTAAGTTGTCTGTCAAAATTTGCAATCCTTTTTTCAGTCACTTCCCGTTATCCAATAGAACTGAAATTTTGCAAGCATATGTATAACGCATGCCAATGCAATATTATGATGACTTGGAGCTGATCTGATGCTGGAGCTGGAAGGTGGCCATAGGAACTCCGCAATAAAACGACACAACCCCATCGAGTTTGGGCTCGTTGGAATCGTCTCAATGAGTACTTGATGATGAATGCTGAAAAGTACAGTCGGCAGTAAAAGCTCGTACCAAAAATGAAATTTTTGACAGAAGCTTATTATTTATTTGAAAGTTTATGCTTCCAGATTGGTCCCATTGTATTGAAAAATCCAGTTGGATGATGGGATCCATGAGGAATTGGGGGAACTCCTCAATTCCTCATGGATCCCATTTATTAGCCCACGTGTAGTTATTTGGGTATTTTCTATTATAACTCGTGTATTTACACCCGAAAACCACAAACTTGGTGAAGTGGAACTGAAGATGAAGACCACAGATGACTTATGGAACTCCTCGATGATGTTAAGTATTTACTTCGCATATTCTGATACGATTCCGTTTAATTAGCAACGAATGACGTGCCGAAGGTGATTCTGAGATCCTTGAGGAATCGACGAAACTCCTCAAATATTATCGGCCCACATTATACCGACATGGGTTTTTTTTCTGTAATAATCAACGCATTTGCTCCGAGAGGAAAGCAGTTCATGTGGTAAAGGGAAAGGATATGTTCAAAAACCAAGTTTAAACCTACGAGTACTTCAAGTACTGAATTGAAGTAGGGTTAAACTTGGTTTAAAAAAAAATATTACATTGATTACCTATTTTTATCGATTGACGAAACGTGTTACGCTTGACTCGCATTTATGTAGTAGGTATAGTAAACTATACCCCTATGTCTATTAATTTTGGTCCACGTATGCGCAGCTTACCACCATACTTAAATCAATGTAATGAACAATTAGCTAGGGGGCGGGCTTCGATTAGAAACTCGTGATTAGGTACTGCATAGAATTTGGAATTGTACAAGTAGCAATCGTCCATTCTAAAATGGAACTTACGAAGCTAAAGTTTAGGTTAATGTTTGTTCATCGACAATATCTTTTGATACAACGGGCACACATTCATTAATACAAATGATAATAATGTATGCTGCTGTAAACCCGTAAAGGCAAAGGGCAATAACAATAATCGTCTCCAATTGTTATCGAAATATTTTCTTGTCATATTTTGTTGTCTCTGACGTCTTCAAATTACACATCATGTTGAGTGACGCAAGTAAAATTAGCTAATGATGTCTTATGAAATGAAATTAAATAAATAAACTTCCAGTAAAAAGAGATAGCAAGAACTAAGGTTGTCCGCTCGTCCTAAAGGCATACTTTTATTAGACGTTTGTTAAGTATGAATATAATTTGACCTAGGTTAAGTTACTCAATCTTGATATTCAGGGACAGCCCATAACATTATTATATTATCTGTGCCATGAGCTTATATTGGTACTTACTTCCTACTGTTACTCATCAACATCATATAGGGTCGAGAACTATGACATGCTGGCTATGGGTAGGTAGCTGTTAATTAAATTGATTCGGTAAACACGGAAAACCACAAACTTTTGCCAGCTGAGATGAGATTTTCTGGTAAATACCCGCGCGGAGGCCCTCACCCCGTAAGTATGACGTCAAATTAATATCAGGATCTGGGTAAATCCACGAAGAGAAATTCGTATCAACTTGAGAAAGATGGCATAGTCTTGTGTTTACAATCATTGTGTAACTTATTCTTTAAAATCTTATTCACCTTTCTTAGATTCTCGATTCAGATAAAGTGTTTGAAGGAAACAACAATATAAAATTCGAGTCATTTGTGTATCTCTGCATTCTATTTAGTTATTATTATAGTCATGGCTGCTACACGGAATTGTCACCGAATAGCGCCAGCTCACCTCGCCAGGGGAGTGTCAGATAAGGCAACGTGCTATCTAATCTCAACTTTTTAGGATGCATATAAAATTGGAAAAAACAACAACAACATCATATCTAGAATCAAAACTAATTACAGTGGAACCTCTATAGCCTCTCAACTACGGGGATGCCACATATTGGCACCAGCTACACATACCCCAAACTGATGTGGCAGGCATCATAAATTTGTATGCCGTTGTGGAACCACATTGTGGCAGCTCCACTAAAACGACTGGCGGTGGTGTGGCGACTGGGTGTCAAGTAAAACGTCAACTTGGTTTTGGTGGTTGACTTTGCCTCTTCCTATAACATCAGCATAATTCAACCATTGACTTACTATTACTACGTATAGACTGGCAACCCAGAACATTATTCTTGACGTTTTCCAATCAGGCCGCCATCTTAAAAATCAAAGAGTATGTGAACGTGCAGTAGATGCGTCATTTTTCTGAGTTTAGATTTAGATAAAGCCACAGCGTGATTTAATACATTCATATAAAAAAAAACTACTTATTTATTAAAAAACGAATCACATCATCGACATTTGATATTTGTAATTTTTTTATACTGGATATCTGTATACTTCCCGAGGATGCACTGTGTTGTTTGTGTTGAAGCAATTGGAAATTAAAATGGATGGCGGCTAATTTTTATTATTCTTATTATTGCCAATGGGTTCATATTCGGAGACCATACTCGCTTTGCGGACATTATTTATATAAGAGAATTGGCCTAGGATTTAAATGAGTTGAACTTAAAATCTAAATAGCAACTGAACGCTGTCAATTCATAAAAACGATTAAATAAATAAAAACAAATGGTTGCTGCTAATTTGGAGCTTATATGCTGATAATTAAAGGTTCAAATAGTCAGTTTATTAAGTTTAATGTTCCATTAGCACGGCTTATACTTAGCTAATAGGGAGAAAATACTATTAGGATTTTGTCACTTCTACAGTTTTTAATCTTTGAAATAATGGCCGACAGTATTGCGCGCATCTTATAAATTACAACAAAATTTAATAATTGAATATTATGAAAAATATCCGTGAATGTACCGATAAAAAGTGATTACCGTATTTTTACTATTGTTGTGGTGTTGTTGGTGCAATAGCGCAATGCACAAGAAGGCATTTTTAAAAGTTTTAAGACTTTTAAGTCAATCTGCTCTCGAAACGACCGCCATCAGTGCTCGCCACAGACTAAACCAAGATACGCTCATGAGCGTATGTTGACATGCGCAAACTTATGCTAGGTGATGTCTACTCTAGTAATATAACTCAATTAATAGGGAACATTACGCAAAACTCTTCGTAGGTGGCGACACTAGCAGCGTTGACATTGTATTTCGTTCCCACTTGCGGTATTGTCTATGCAAGCATCCTTGTCACTCATTTGACAATCAATTGTGCATGTGTGTGTGAATCTCGATATTCCTATACTGGTTTACTATTAGGGGTAGTGCTGCCTCTGGCGGCAGAACATTGCAGTGATGTTCCCTATTAGTAAATCACAGTATATTGGTAGACTAGCGACCGCCCCGGCTTCACACGGGTTTATATGTATAACTCTTGAATCACTCTATCTATTTTTAAAAACCGCATCAAAATACGTTGCGTAATTTTAAAGATCTAAGCATACATAGGGACAGTGGGAAGCGACTTTGTTTTATACTATGTAGTGATAATGGTAATTACTAGTACAATACCTCTGTAAAACGAAATTTTAAGTGTTATACCTCTGTAACTTTAAATAATTTTTCATTGTTTCGGATCCTCTGTAAGTCGAACTTGGCACTATGGAAACCTCGTTAAGTCGAAATCCTCTTTAAGCCGAAACCTCATTAACATGAACATTTTTGCGTTTACCTTGAGATTCGTGTCACCGAGGTTCTACACAAGAAAAATACCTCTGGAACACCAACATTTTAAGTGTTAGACCTCTTATCTGTAACTTTCAGAAATAATTTTGCAGTGTTTGGGAACCTCTGGTAAGTCGAACTTGACCAAATGAAAACCTCTCTAAGTCGTAATCATATTTGACAAAAGCTCATTAACACAATTTTTTTTGCGTTTCCCTTGAGATACGTGTTACCAAGGTTCTATACTGTATTAAAAACTAAGTTAAAACTAAACTAAATCTAAAAACCGGCCAATGGCGATGCGAGTCGGACTCTTATACTCTATTATTTTCATAATAGAGTATAAGAGTCCGACTCGCATCGCCATTGGCTATTTATTTTATTCTGTTTTTAGTATTTGTTGTTACAGCGGCCACAGAAATACATCACCTGTGAAAATGTCAACTGTCTATTAACTATCACGGTTCATGAAATACAGCCTGGTGACAGACGGACAGACAGACAGACAGACATACAGACAGACGGACAGCGGAGTCTTAGTAATAGGGTCCCGTTTTACTCTTTGAGTACGGAACCCTAAAAACGACCCCTGCGGCATTGTGCTGTTGATGATCTCCACTTCATTATAATTTCTAGCAATGCACAATTGCACTTGCGACATCTTGTATTTTACAACCGTCCAGGAACTATAGTGACTATGTTAATTTTCAATATCTTCTTGGTGTAATCAATTCGACTGTTCTCATTTAAGAAGTTATATTTTTAAATAGCAAACTGATGACTACTTGTACAAGAAATAGTTTTTTTATGTTCTCAAATACATTTCAGTATTATCTACAGCACTTGGCACCCATTTAGATTTCAATTCTTTTGTTAGCAAAATCGACAACCACGCATATTTTTTATATTAAACTTGGCTCCCATTTTCACATCATTTATGTTATTAAATACTAAGGTATTACAAGTTTCAAATGTTTATTTATGTGTGACATAATGAGGAACGTATCTGAAATAATTTATTATAAACTTATTGTAGTGTGTGAACATGTTTATCGGATAATAATTTGCAGGCGATAATCGAATAGCACGGCGTGACAACAGCAACATGTAAGTAGGTAGTATTATTTATAGCACACACCAAAGGATGCAATTTATCACACAAACTTGCTGTAGTTACAATGCATTGCTGTCTCATTCCAACTATAGCCAGTTGTTGTGATAAATTGCCAGGTGTGTTAGGGACAGGATTTTACAGGATAAGGCTGTATGATGTGCGAAGATGTGTCTTCGAATATATATTTGTACGGTCAAGGACTTTAATTGTTTAGCCATTAGGTGTAAACAAATTTTGGTTTTTTAGTAGTTAAGCTATGAGTGTCCAGTATAAAGTGAGCTCTAAATGGAAAATTAAAGTCAGTGAGTACCCATGCTTGAGTATGTCAGAGCGCATCAGAAGATGGTTGGGAATCAAACTGTAACTACTAAATGAACGAGACCGATATTTGTCGCATCACGACGCGATACGTCAGATGGGTCATTGTCAGATTTAGGTACGCGTCTTTTCGGTGGACATTGCCAAAGTTAAGGGCTATAAAGCCTAATTTTTGGTTGAACTCTGAATCGGCATAAACGGCGTTGCCCCTTCTATAATTCTATGTGATAAAAACTTAGTATAGTACACATCAGCCCGTAACTATTGACCACCGGAAAGATGATTTTTGTTTTTGTGACTGACAATGACCCAGATATATACGAAACTGGCTTTACGGGCTGCAGTACTTACTCTATACTTTGTAATCAACACCAATGTTTCCAATGTGCACTGGCCAGTACCTATACGTGCGGGGGCCGTCCCGAGTACATTTCATAGAAATGATAGTTAAAAAACTGCATCTTACTGCGCTTTAATTACTTCCTAAGACTTTATTATTCAACCAGGATATTTAGAAGTGCCTACACAGAATCCTATCTCGTATTAAGAATAATATAGGGAAACTATAGTCTAATACGACGTGACGACCGCCTTAGCCTAGTTGGTAGTGACCCTGCCTACGAAGCAAGAGGTCCTGGGTTCGAATCCCGGTAAGGGCATTTATTTGTGTGATGAGCACGAATATTTGTTCCTGAGTCATGGATGTTTTCTATGTATCTAAGTATTTATTTCTCTATATAAGTATCTATATCGTCGTCTAGTACCCATAGTACAAGCTTTGCTTAGTTTGGGACTAGGTTGATTTGTCCGCAATAAAAAAAAAAAATAGGTAAGTAGATAAAAATTAATGTTTAATGCTGGAATACTTGAGCTCAAGCACTTATCTGCTGGAGCTGGAGTTCAAGCACTTATTCATCCATCAGGCTTATTTTTGTTAAAATGCCGTTAGTTTTTATCTATCACATACTTTTGAGAAAGGTTTGAAACACATTTTAGTTAACAGATACTTTTTAAGTTAACTCCTCACACAAATAATTTCTAGCAAACAACAGATAAGATATCAAACTCTTATCATCCCGCTCATCGCATGTGGAAGCCAGTGCGCGTAAATATTATCACAATCCAAATTGGTCTATCACGAAATAATGAAAAAGAAAACTGTTTTAAAATAAACATTCGGAAAGGTAAACCATATGTTATGTGGCGTATAAGTCCTCTTAAGTAACATGGCGTCCTAAAATAAAGGATTGTATTAAACAGTAACTTCTGCTAACGAAAATTATAAGTTTCTTGTAAATCGGAGCCTTTTGAAACTTATAATTTTCTGCAGCAGACGGCAAGTAAATCTGTTTTTTTACATCCACGACTGAGGCAAGCAAATATACGGCCTTTTTTTTTTTTTTTTTTTTTTTTTTTTTTACGTTGGGGGAATGCATTGATGCACCGTCCGCCCAGTCGGAGGGGGACCGGACAGGTGTGTGGGACTCCAGGACAGAAGGTCCAGACTACCCACTAAACCCCCAACGATTGTCCAGCCATTTTCGCTTACAAGGAGGGTCAAAGGTTCGCTTACGCATGCAACTTTGACCCTCGCGACTAGCCCGCTTTACAGGCCTGGCCAGGGAGAGCGCCCCGGGACAATTTCGAGGCGCTTCAGACCCGTGGACTTTTGGTTAGCTAGGGTCCCCTAACCCTGCAACCTGGTCCACTACGGCGGGGGGAGCAAGTGCGCATAACGCCGACGTGCGCGCCCCGCTCTACGTCTGCGGATATGGGGAGCGGAAGGGTCGTCCTCCCGCGCTCTTTCCGCAGCCTCCTTCTGCGCCATTACGGAATTGCAGAAGGATGCCATTGCTTCCCATGACCTCTCGCTGTCAAGCATCTTAGATACAATGGTTGGCAGCGAGAGGTCCCCGCCCAATACATCGGACAAATTATGCCGCTGCGGCCCCCACGGCGAGCATACCTCCACTGTGTGGCGCGCATCGTCTACTGCTGCGCCACACCCGTGGCAGCGGGGGCTTTCTTCTCGTCCGGCAACTCGGTGCAGGTACTCTCCAAAGCAACCGTGGCCTGTGAGGACCTGCACCAGGTGAAAACTTAATTCGCCGCGTTTGCGGTCGACCCACCTCTCGAACTGGGGCAAAATTGCCCCTATGGTTATTCTGCCGGCCGTGGACACCTCCAGGTCCGCCCTCCACCTCGGGAGAAGGGCGGTCATAGCTGCATCCCGTAGCCCTTCTACCTCCCGTTGATTGGGATGTTCTCCACTGGCCCTCAGTTCCGCACGGTATCTAAAGACCTCGGCCAGAACCTCCGCCTGCAGTTCCCAGGGCGGATCATTGGCCAGTAGTGTGGCCGCTGCCCAGGACACCGTGCGGTACCCTCTGCATGCCCTCACGCTTATTACCCTTTGCGGTCGCCTTAGAAGGGTCTTGTTTTTCGACGTGAGGGCTTCCATCCATACAGGCGCCCCATAGAGAGCCATGCTCCGGACGACTCCAGAGTATAGACGCCTGCAGGAGGACTGAGGACCTCCTTGATTGGGAAGCAGCCTTCCCAGCGCTGCTGCAGCGCCTACCAGTTTGGGGGCCAGCCGAGTGAAATGTGCCCCGAAATTCCACCTGGCATCGAGGGTGAGGCCGAGGTACCTCATGTCGGTCCCTACCTCTATGGCTGTCCCCATAAGGGTTAACCGCGCCCCTCGTGGGGGACCTTTACGTGGGCCGTGAAAGAGAACCGCCTCCGTTTTTTCGACCGAGACTTTGAGCCCCAGGAGGTGGATCCTCTCGACGGCCAGTGTTGCTGCCTCCTGCCCTAACCGTGCAGCCTCCTCGTAAGTCCTTCCCCGGGCTGTGACGAGCGTATCGTCCGCATAGCAGATCAAGCTGGTCCCGGGGAGCAGTGGGCCGCGCAGGAGCCAGTCAAAACCGACGTTCCACAGAACCGGTCCCAACACAGAACCCTGTGGAACACCGCAACCCACATGTCGGTGGTGAAGCGTCGCATCAGAGCCCTCCCAGCGCACCATCCTGTCGCGGAGGTAGTCCCTCAACAACCGCCGAAGGTAGGTAGGCACTCCATGATAACGAAGCGCCTCCATTATCGTCTCGAACGGCAGGCTGTTAAATGCATTCTTAACGTCTAAAGATATTGCAAGGAATACCTCCCTTCCCTAGGAGGTAAGATCATGACACACGTCCAAACAAAGATCATATAAAGGAAGTTTTATCGATCCTAAAAGATTGGTTGTGTCAACGCTTTTTAGGGTTCCGTAGCCAAATGGCAAAAAACGGAACCCTTATAGATTCGTCATGTCTGTCTGTCTGTCTGTCTGTCCGTCCGAATGTCACAGCCACTTTTTTCCGAAACTATAAGAGCTATACTGTTGAAACTTGGTAAGTAGATGTATTCTGTAAACCGCATTAAGATTTTCACACAAAAATGTAAAAAAAAACAATAAATTTTGGGGTTCCCCATACTAAGAACTGAAACTCAAAAATTATTTTTTCATCAAACCCATACGTGTGGGAAATCTATGGATAGGTCTTCAAAAATGATATTGAGGTTTCTAACATCATTTTATTCTAAACTGAATAGTTTGCGCGAGAGACACTTCCAAAGTGGTAAAATGTGTGTCCCCCCCACTGTAACTTCTAAAATAAGAGAATGATAAATCTAAAAAAAATATATGATGTACATTACCATGCAAACTTTCAACGAAAATTAGTTTGAACGAGATCTAGTAAGTAGTTTTTTTTAATACGTCATAAATCGTAAAATTCAATTTATTTAACGGAACCCTCCATGTGCGAGTCCGACTCGCACTTGGCCGCTTTTTCAAAATGCAGGTCTCTACAGACCAGACAACAGACCTTACTCACCACTAATCAGATGCCTTTAATCACAGAGCAAGCAGCATTAGTATGGCAGGGGTCTGTAAGTTGGAGGCACTTCCCCATCCAGACCACTCAGAATATGACCGGGAAAACATCTTTGACGTCTTCTAATGAAGTCGAAAATATTCAACAAGCTTCCTAGAGACATAAAAGACCTACCCCTGAAACAATTGAAGAAGAAACTGTTTATATGGCTATGCGAACTATGTGTCTACTCTGTTAATGAATTTCTAAGTATAAAAACTAGTTATATGTAAGTAATCCCTCTATTTTGCCTGTTCTTAACCAACAGCAAAATAAAGATTATTATTTTGCATGCTTATTTAAGTAGAGTACGGCGGTCTGTACTGTGTATTTGTACCAACATAATGTCCCGTCTGTAACCCGTCTTCCGCAAATAAATATTTAATTTAATTTCATTTCATTTCGAGTACCTATGCTGTAACTTTTTAACCACATCGTCCGCCTCACCGTTCACCCACAAATATATCTTGACGCCGCGATTCGTAGTACCTAACTAAGCTTAATCAGAGGTCAAGTTTCGATAGGCATGACTGGTGATGAGGCGCATTAGTGCGACCTGAATAACAGTCCAGATCTTTGTGAGCACCGTGTCCGCACACGTATTTTTGTACTCGTAGAATTTTTACTCTAAACGTGAATGCATTCCCACGACACCTCACGCATGACAGGACTCGTGACCACAGCCACATGACGCGCACGCTGTCGTATCATAACAATCCGTTTGTGTCTATTCTGGGGCATAGGCTGGATATGTCAGGTGACTATAGGTGTCATTGCGGGCTTTAAAATAGCCTTGACTCATTACTCTCACTAATCGTGGGTTTCGGACACTTTTCTAGATTTAAACAGCGATATATACACAGGTGCCTTGCCTTGGCTTTAGTTTTTGTCGGCCCTAGAGTCCGCGGTAGACCAAAGCGATAGCTGGAATGGAAGGCTGGAAAGAAAGAGGACGCCCAGGATCGTGCAGAATAGAGAAAAGCGAGCAGGGAAGCGGACCCTGTCAATAGCCAGGATAATGCTTGTAGATGAAAGAACAGTGATACAGGTAATGTTCTGACATGTCGTTCATAAAGACCGATTAAGTCAGCCACGTCATAAAGATCACTGTCCCACCAATATAAATAAAACTAGTGGACCTGTGAGCTGTACAACTGAATTGACGAAAAAACTATATATTATTGAACCTGCAGCCAGCAGGTCGGTGCCGACCAAGGTCGCTCGGTCGGAGGGGCGTGTTGGCGACCGTCTAGCAAACACTTTACGCATTGTTCGTACGTCAGGAGGGGTAATCACGTAACGCATTGTACGCGCGTCTGACAGTAAAATCACAATCTAACTGTCATTTTTCCATATAAAATTGACATTTAGACCTTACAGACGCGCGTAAGAAAAGTTACGTGACATTCAGATCTACCTGAGATCTGAATGTCACTTTTTGTATGGGAAAATGACAGTGTTGTCCTAACGTACCTACGTTTGAACAGTTACGTGATCACCCCTCAGGTTACAAAATTTCACGAGAATCGTTTGAGAAATGCGACCCGTAAAGGAGAACAGCCGGACATTTGGACATCCAGACATACGAAAGAATTTTGGCCCAAGCTGAAACTGAGAACTTATACTACTCCATAATACGTGGTGATTTTAAATTCCCTGCACATTTAAGTTATGGCTATGGTTTTAACTGGAATAAGAGCCACAACCGATGGTCTCTTATGCAAATTACCTACCTACTAACCGTCACTGGAAGTTCCGTGAAAGAGGATGCTATCATTTCATAACGTTAGATTTTCCATAGAGTCACCTAAGATGAGGTAAATATATCGATTTTGACTAATCACGTAACGGTCGGTAGGAATGCGACTTTCAATCGGAGGTTGTCGGTTGCAAATGTTGCAATCCTGACCATTATCTGTTTGGTGAAGGAAAACGTCATGAGAAATTTAAAGGACTCCTCTCAACTCCGGCAAAGGCGACTGAAATATGTAGTATATCAAAAATCAGGAATAATTAGTAGTACAACCGTCTGTAAGGTTATTTGAGTTTATTTTGGGGTTCCCGAGATATACAGTTTTTTCGTTCCAGCTCCATACATTTTTTTCGGAAAAAAATTATAAGTCCTCTAAGTTTTTGGGCCAAATCACGCCAGGATCATAATTTAGCATAATAATGGCTATTCCAAGCAAAAAAACTTTAAAATTTTAACTTTGATTTCTATGTCTATGAAAGCCGATTTTCAGCCCACTGTGAGGCGGGGGGTTAGACCTCTCTTATTTCTTCCTTCTTACACACAAGAAGAAGCCTATATTTAACTACCTATAAATTGACATAATGATATGGCCGTGGCTGCTAGTGTATCTAAAGTTACTGCAGGTATACCATCGAGTTCCCCACCGAGGGTGCTCGCCTTGTCGGGGCGGGGGGGCTTAGTAACCGTGGACTGGTCACCCACGGCGTAACTAAGAGGCACCCAGGGCCGGCCTGTTTGGGCTGTCGGCTGGCCCGAGGAGGGCGCTCCTAGCGGGCTTGCCTAAGCTCGCTTAGGATGCGTTGGGGAGGGACCGCAGAAGAAGTTCTCACGCGCTATCTTCTGCGGCCAAAGTGGGATCGCAGGGGGAGAGGCGTGTTGGTATAACGGTGTGCCACTCTCCCTACCCCCTGCGAACTTGGCGGGGCCGTTCCGCTGAAGCGGCATTGGTGGGACCGCATCAGAGGAAGAGGAATGCCGGTATTACGGTGCGCCGCTTTCCCTATCCTCTGCGGCCGAGTCGTGGTCAGTGGCGGAACCACAGACCTGATCCGCCACCGGGTGCTGGATTTTCCGCACCCATGATCTCCTCGTAGCGGACTCAGGGGGGTCCACTACTGAACAGGTGGAGATCGAGGAGGCAGGCGCGCCAAAACATCTGGCGTGCCTCACGTGGAGGGCCCCCGGGCATCCGCGAAGGAACCGCTTGTGGGCGGCTGCCGCCGGCGGGGTCGCGGATGTGTGCACAAGCGTTCCCGTGACCTGGCCACAAGGCGGCGAGGTGGCAAGTGGGGGGGTTTTTAGTGGGCAGTTCCTTCCCAATTAAAGGCATAAAAAATTGTTACAACATTAGACCAATATGTTTGTTGTTATGCGTTTAAATCTTCACTATAGCTCTGAATGTGGGTTACGAACTTTGTGAGTCTAGCTTTGACAATGCCACGTCTTTTAACGAGTTTACGAACTAAAGACTCCATTTCGGGCTCAGAGATGGCCTTAGCTGGAGATTTATCGCGTGTTTTTTTGTCAAAGAGGGCGCTCGTTTTTTGGTCAGGAATAAGCGAGAATGACGGATTTTTGACGTTGTAATTCTAAGAAACGGAGAGCTTTTTCTAGATCCTGATTACTTATTTGCATAGGTAAACTCCTCATATTGGTCCTAGCCACCTCCAATTTACGAAGAACTGAATACTTTAACCGAAAATACCCGATTACCGACAGTAGTTTTCTGAAGAGAGCGCAGAGTCATAAGTTTGAGCCCCTAATACTCCATGATGTTATATGAGAACCTACTTGTTTTTTTCTATTTTCACTAGCGTAATATGTTGCCATTGCGCCTAGCCGCCTCGAATTTTCCTTATTCTGCACGTATATATATGTAAACTGTTCTCAATTACACCATATTTGTTAACAAAATCGTACTGAAAACTCAAGGATTTTCTCATTATTGTTGAATAATTTTTGTATTGAATCTTACACAACATTAAAGTTCATGCTTGTACCAACAAGATCCAGTCCAAAAAATATAACTTTTGTCAAAATTTATATTTATAAATAATTATTCAAAACTAGTATAAATTTACCGTCGCGCGGGAATATATCTCAGTACCGGCTGAATAGCCCTCCGAGACAGACGTGTAGTGTGTTTATTTGTGGCTATTCACGAAGCTAACCGGCCACTCTTCAGATAAAATAATATTATTTTGATCTCCGACTAGGCATAGTTGTTACCAACCTCGGGGTCAAACTATACTGGGGATACATTCGTGAGGCTAATCGAGACAAGTTATGAATTGCATAGCTGCCATATATGACGTAGTGTAGCGAAAAGGCTCAAACCCACCGGATACGTAACATTTAAAATTGAACCTTCTACCTAAAACAAAAGTCATACATTTCAATGGTGATGTCTTGTGGGTTGGATCCTTTTGTCTAAACTACGCGTTCTATAGTCAATTATTATTGTACGAGTGATCGTGATACTTGATAGATTTAATTTATTTACTTGTTACTATCAGTCCACCTTGTTAGTATGTATGGGAGTTTGGGTGAAATCTTCAAATTAGGTACAATTGCGTATCTTCGGTGACATAATATCATAGAGCTGGTCTGATGATGGAGTCGGAAGGTGGCCATAGCAACTCCTAAACTCAACAAGATAAAGCCATCGAATTTGGGCTCATTTATTTGGTCATGGCACGGCAAGACTTTGGTGCTGGATGATTTCCAGAGTCTGATGATGGAGCTATAAGGTGGTCATGGAACTCCTAAACTAAACTAGATAAACCCATCTAGTTTGAGCTTATCTGTTTTGTCTTGGTAAACACTTTGGTGATGGATGATTTCCAGGATCTGATGATGGAAGGTGGTCATGGGAACTCCTTAACTAAAATAGATAGACCTATCTTGTTTGGGTTTGTGTGATTTGTCTGTACAAGTACCCACGAACCAGCGACATAATATGCAGGGTTATTGAAAATAACAAGATGAATAAAAAACTTTTTAAAAAACAAGCTTATATGGCGTTTGTTAAGTACAGCACGATCCTACCTTGCATTTAGTAATTATTTTCGTTTATATATAATAATAACACACACCGGGGGTTTACACTGGAAAGGAAGATTTTTACGTGGTTTTATTACATTTCCGAGTCATCATCATCATCATCATCATCATCATCATATCAGCCGAAAGACGTTCACTGCTGGACATACGCCTCCCCCAAAGAGTGCCACAATGGCCGGTCCTGCGCCACCCTCATCCAGCGGACTCCCGCGACCTTTACCAGGTCATCAGTCCACCTTGCGGGGGGCCTACCCACGCTGTGCCTTCCGGTACGTGGTTGCCACTCGAGAACCTTTCCGCCCCAACGGCCATCGGTTCTACGTGCAATGTGCCCCGCCCACTGCCACTTAAGTTAAGCAATTCTGGGGACAAAGCTTTGCGTATAATATAAAGAAAGCATTTGTCATTCAAAAACGTGCTATCAGAACTATGGTGCGAATACGAGGGCGACACTGAAAGTCTTTAGAACTGGCCACTTGTAATAAATATAATAAAAAAATAAGTTCAAAATTTGAAAATGGAACTCTTTCTTAATATTTTTGTGTACGAATTCCACTCGATTGTCATTTGTTTTACGATTTGGCGGCAAATTGAAAATTGTGTGTACTACGTGAGCATGAATTTAACGCGAGAAAATTTTCGAGCAATGATTTTTTACGACTTTCGATGTAATTTAAGTCAACAAGAAAGTTATGATAGACTTCGATTGGCCTTTCACGATGAAGCCCCATCTCGTGCTACTATTTACAACTGGTTTAATGAATTTAAACGTGGCCGCACTGATCTCACTGATGATCTGCGTGAGGGCCGGCCTTCTACGGCGACTACTGAAGATAACATCAGTGTTGTGCGGCGTATGATAGAGACTGACAAAAGAGTAACCTATCAGCAGATTCGTACAAGCTTAGCCATTGGTATGAGTCAAGTTCACAAAATCCTCCATGAACATTTAGCGGTGAGGAAGCTTTGTGCCCGGTGGATACCTCATAATTTGACAGAAGCCCAAAAAGTCCGTCGTGTTGATTGGTGCCGTGAAATGGGTCAAAGATTCAACGGAGGTGACTCAAATGCTGTGTTCGACGTAGTTACGGGTGACGAAAGCTGGATTTACTGTTATGATCCTGAAACTAAAAGACAGTCTGCTGAGTGGGTGTTTCCTTCCGAGGAGTTGCCTACTAAAGTGAAGAGAGGTCGAAGTGTGGGAAAAAAGATGGTGGCCTCGTTCTTCGGAAGGACTGGTCATTACGCAACAATTATTTTAGAGGATCAAAAAACAGTTACTGCGAAGTGGTACACTAACAATTGTTTACCACTTGTCTTGGAAAAAGTTCGAGAAAAACGGCCTCGCAGTAGGATCCTGCTTCACCACGACAACGCCTCATCGCACACCGCCAAGCAAACGATCGACTATTTGGCGACGGCAAACGTGGAATTACTGGGTCACCCACCTTATAGCCCCGACCTTGCACCTTGTGATTTTTATTTATTCCCAAAAATTAAAGAAAAACTTCGAGGAAAACGTTTTATGGACGCCGACGAAGCAGTGGCTGCGTTTCAAAAGGCCGTCGAAGAGACCCCTAAGGACGAGTGGGCAAAGTGCTTTTCTCAGTGGTTCTATCGAATGCAGCGATGTATTGATGTGAAGGGAGGCTATTTTGAAAAGATATAATAAAAGTAATAAGTTGCTTGATTGCTCAGTTTTTGATTTTCTAAGAACTTTCAGTTTGACCCTCGTACCGTCATGGGAGTCTTGCAAGGAACATTTTGTCAAATTAAAATTACTAACTGTTCCGAGTCTGTATATCCTTGTTTTACTGACTGATATTGTTAAGCATCCAGAGAAGTATGAGACTGATGAGGAAAGGCGTTGTAGGCAAAACACTCGAAGAAAGGATTTGATAGGATTAATTATGCCTAAACTAAGAGTGGTTAAGCATAGCGTACAATACCAAGCGGTCAGACTGTTCAACAGCTTACCGAATGAACTTAAATGTATGAATAGTGTTAACATATTTAAACGTCAACTTAAAGAATACCTCCTGGTGAAATGTTATTATGACATCAATGAATTTACTTCTGATTGAAATGAAATAATGTATAATGTAATGTAATGTAATGTATAATGTAATGTATAATGTAATGTATAATTTAATGTATAATGAAATGTATAATGTAATGAATATTGTAATTAGCCTTATGATTTCCGACACAGTTTATATTGTTATGGAATAAATTGAATTGAATTGAAATTGAAATTGAATTGAATTGAATTGAAATTCGGAGGGCTTTATCAGTTACCTTGGTTCTGCTGCGGATAGCCTCATTTCTGATGCGATCGCGCAGAGAAACTCCCAGCATAGCATAGCAAAGGCTCAAAGTCACTCAAAGGGCAATGGAGAGCCATTGCCCTTTGAGTGACTTTGAGCCTTCTTATGAGGCCTTTAGTAAGCGACCACGTTTCCGTGCCATATGTCATCACTGGCAACACACACTGGTCAAAGACTCTCGTCTTGAGACACTGCGGAATATTGGACGAAAATATGTGCCGTAGCTTCCCGAATGCTGCCCAGCCGAGTCGGATTCAACGATTGACCTTCCCTTCGACATTTCCGAGTATCACTCTTTATTTCGAAATAAAAGTTTAAAAAACCGGCCAAGTGCGAGTCGGACTCGCGCACGAAGGATACCGTACCATTATCTACATCTTTAAACGGCAAAAAAATTGTTGTATAGGAACCCCCTGTAGCCTAGTTAGTAACTTAGTAGTGACTCTGCCTACGAAGCTGGAGGTCCCGGGTTTGAATCCCGGTAAGGGCATTTATTTGTGTGATGAGCACAAATATTTGTTCCTGAGTATTGGATGTTTTCTATGTATTTAAGTATTTATTTATCTATGTAAATATGTTTATCGTTGTCTAGTACCCATAGTACAAGCTTTGCTTAGTTTGGGGCAAGGTCGATTTGTGTAAGATTGTAAAAGAAAAAGAAACCGATAAAAACTAAAATAAAAATAAAATTATGTATTCTGTTTTTTAGTATTTTTTGTTATAAATAGCGACAACAGAAATACATCACATTTCAAATCTCTATCTATCACGGTTCATAAGATACAGCCTGGTGACAGACGGACAGACAGACGGACAGCGGAGTCTTAGTAATAGGGTCCCGTTTTACTCTTTGAGTACGGAATCCTAAAAAGTGACATAGGTTTTAGGCTCAGAACATAAAAAAAGGGAGAAGTGCCGTACTGCTTAATTTCAACCAAAACCGATGTCCCCAGTTTTTTCCCACCGCAGCGCCCACAGGCACACACATTGAACCGTGTAAAAACAAAGACTCGGGCGTTGCCAGTGAGTCTACGGCAACATGCAAACAAGGGCTGTGATTGGCTTAAACGCACTACACTAGGGGGCGACAAACGATAAAATTATGTTTTATCGACATTGATATTAAAATTAATATTATGTTAAGATATTGATGGGTAACAACTTCAACGACATGGTAAGTTTATGTGGTGGTATTTAAACTTCTAGCTACAAGTTTAAATAACACGGGTTGTTAACTTACCATAAATCGCAAAAGTAAAAAATATTGACGAATACCTACAGAGTAACATAAACGGCTTTTTATAAGTTCGTGTTCACATACATTTAAAACTCTGGTCACATCGATATTTTTGACCTGTAGGTACCAGGCCGATCCGACTCGCATTTTGGCGCGAAATAATATGTCCATTACTCATATTACGAGATTTACGGCTAAGGGCGAGTATCCACCAAAGATGTGCGAAGATGTGTTACCATACATTTTACACCTAGGTTTCAAGCAAGCGAGGTGTCAAATATTCGAAAAGTGTACGGCTCTTATTAAGTGGTTGGAAACATTTTTCTTGAAAATGTTACGAACACATTAACTCTTCCCTGTACAGGAAACCAGTTAGGACCTCTGCCAGTAGCATCTATCCATTTTTTTAGTACCTACTCGGATTCTTTGGAAAACTGTAATAAGAAACCGAGATTTCTTCTTCAATTATCACATTTCAAATGAAAGTAAAAAATACTCATTTAAAATAAATTATTGGTAATAATATCACATTTAAAGTTGTTCTGAAGCCATTTGCAACTAAATTATATACTTGTACATACAATTTTAATATGTCTATTTACCGTTCATACTGCAACTTAGTGAAAATCTTATTAGTAGGTACCGTAAACATTTTGTAACTTTTAATCTTATTAGTATGTTATTAGTTACCTTTAAGATAGGCACCCAACCAAAACAAGTAATTAAATAAAATAAAACAGCGAAAGTAGTCGAAATAAAATAACTAGTATGATATCGTACTTCTATTTTATCGATTACACGTAAATTGTAACTGCACTTTGGCACTGCTCTAGTTTGCGACGCCAAGCAGCGGCCGTACCACTAAAAAAATCAAGCATCGTCCATATCCATAGTGGTTTAATACATTGCGCCGTGGTTTACTGTATTGAACGTTCAATGTACAACGCATAGAACAAAAATATGCTTTTTCGTTCGATATGTTAGTTCGATCCCGAGAAATGATGCGGCGTTGCATTTATTTATTAAAATATTAGTTTTTACTGACTTAAGTGAAAATACTAATACTCACATGTGGTGCGTGACTCCACCATTCATGTAGGTTTTAGTTTCATTCCTATTTTTGCATGTAACCACGCTACAATTCGGCATTTTGAGTAAACGTGGAAAAACATTTCAGATTCACGGCAAATTGCGACTAACATGCGGTGGGC